>VXBT01010992.1:72944-124380 GCA_013400235.1 Oriolus oriolus
AAAAGGAAAAATCTTTAGTATGCAAATGAGTGCTTTCTGTTCCAGCCCGGTTAATTGGATCGTGTTTGTGTGTAAACACGGCTTGGCTGAGCAACAGCCCCCCCCTCGCCCCCATCGCCGCCCGGTGCTTCCCCCGGTGCAGGAGGGCGATGGATGCTCAGTTTCGGTGGCCGCGGAGGAGCCGCTCGGGCTGGCGGCAGCGGCTCCAGCCCGGGCACAGGAGCCTGCGGCTGCGGAGCCGGGGTGGGGAGCGATCTGCGCCTGGGGGGGTGCAAGGAAGGAGAGTTGCTTCCCGTGCAGCCAGCCCGGGGGAGGTGGGCACCCCGCGGGGGTGTCAGCGCCCCATCCCACCTCCCCACAGCGCGGCAGCGAGGGCAGGAGCGTGGGAATCCGCAGGAATTCACCCCGCAACTTTACAACCTGCTCGATTCCCACCCAAAAAATAAAAAAGGAATAAAGCAGGATTTGGGAAGGGGTGCGTTTTGGGAAGCTGTGTCTGCCACGCTGCTGTGTGCCTGCTCCCCGGACGGTCTGTCACCTGTGGAGGACGCTGGGCTGCAGCCAGACCCCGGCTTCGCCTCTGTGCTGCTCATCCCCTCACAACGCCGGTGTCAAATCCCATCTGTGTCACGCCGCCGTGGTCCCCACGCCAGCTTTTGTGAGGGTACGGCTTGGGGATGCTTGGGAAAAAAAAAGAAAAAAGGGATAAAAAAACCCCAAACCCACGCAGCCAGTCCATCTGTTGATTAAATGAAGGATAAAACTTTTGGAGAGAGTAGTGCTTCTCCACGGGCAGCTGTTTTTTTGCTCAGCCAGACATTATCGCTGAACATCCCCCACCATACGCTGGGTTTCACCCTATTCCCCGAGCAGGGACGCCGTGTTTGTGGTGTCTGCGCTCCTGCTTGTCCTTCCCTCTTCTTTTCCTGGGCTCGGATGTGATGCTGGGCTCCTACGCTGTCCTCCCTTCCCCTTTTCTCTTCCCCTCGCTCTCTGCTTGTACTAATATTCCTTCGGGGAGAAAGCTGTGTTTGCATTTGCCTTCGCTGCTGCACAAAAGAAACCCACTGCGTCCTCCGTGTGGGTTTCTGGCTGAACAAATCTGAACTCTCCCTGGTACAGCAGGGCAGCGGCGGGGCCGGGCAGAGCAGTGATTTGGAAGCTGCTCCCGGCCTTCCCGCATCCCTCCCCGCTCCCACGGACCCAGTCCCTCCTTGCAGGTCAAGTGGCAGTTTGCTGGCGGGGCTGGAGAAGTTTGTGTGCGGGATCCAGCCGGGATTTGTTGGGTTCTCCCCCCTCTCCTTCCTTTTTTGCAGCCATGATTTTAATGTGGGTTAATGCACTTTTTAATAGCGCTCGCGTTGGGAAGCCACGGCGGCTCCTCAGCGCTGCTGCCTGAGCTCGGCTGATTTGCCTGCTGCCTGTTCCAGCAGGATCGTGCATCTGGTACCTGCTTATTCATGCCGGGTTCGGAGGCGCAGAGAGTGCCTTGCAGAGCGTTTTTTCCGCTGTTTTGTCCCACGGGATGAGCCGAGAGCGTTTCTGTGGAGTTGCCACTCTCCGTACGCGGCGAAGGCGCCGGCGGCGGCACCGCGGCTCTTCCCGCTGGGGTGAAACCGTGCAAAGGATCCCTAACGGGATTTAACGCACAGGATTCCTTCGGCCACATGGCGCTGTGGGGGAGGCAAGGCCTGGCTGTAGGTGCTGGAGCTGGTTTTGCAGCACACGGTGTGTTTGCCTCCCCTCGAGCAGCCGCTCTGGTGGGCCCAGATGTGGTGGATGTGCTGTCCGTGACAAAGGTGTCCCTAAGGCTGTGGGGATGGGCACGCACGGGGCAGCCCTACCTCGCTCGGGAGGAGCTGGTGGGCCGAAACTCACTTCAAGGGATGACTGAAATCACTTGACTCTGCCCTCCAGGAGTTTCAGGAGCTCCTTTTTGTGGCCAAGGGACAGGCAGGGCTGTGTTTTCTTGCTAAAGTGGCTTGAAGGAATTTGCCATAATTAAACTCTGCCGAGGCAAGGGCAGCAGGGCTGGAAGGATCACCTCTGCTGAAAGCCGCACTTGGGATCTGTGGTCTGGACCCTACCTTAAAAAAAAAAAAAATCTCCTTATCCCAAACCTCCCCAAAAGGACATTTTCCATCACGGGATCTGTACACCGGTGCCCTTGGGTTTGTACTTCATGGGCGTCCCGGTGGTATCCTGGCATCCTGCTGCTCCTGCAGCCCGAGCACGCTGGAGCCTGGGCTCCCAATGGAGCTGGCAAGAGGAGGAAGCTGCTTTTTGCTCCTCTTTGGGGCCGTGCTGCACCTGGACACCCCAGACAGGGCCCAGCCTGCGAGGGAGGAGGATCTGTCCCACAGTTCACTGCTCCAGGGGACCTGGGCACAACTAATTGCCTTCCCCGGAGCATCCTCTGCCTTTACCCCTTGCAAATGGTCTGAGGCAGCCTGTGCTAGCTGTTTCTGAGAGTTCACAGGTCAGGGCTCCAGGTTTCCTTGGTACCACTCGCTCTTCCACCGCCTCAAAGCTTTGGTGGACAGGGAAGTCCCAGCAGAATTTGCCTCCTGTGGAGATGGGATGCGTGGTGCCCCTTGGTGCGAAGGAATTGCTGCTGCCATGAAACTTTCTGCCCAGGGGATAACTCACCCTTCCCTCCCCTGCTCCAGTGCCAGCCAGACTGGGGGAGGCTGGAAACAACTGGAGGAGGCTGGAAGCAACTGGGGAAGGTGTCTCAGCTGTGGGAGGTGGGGCTGTGGGGAGGAGCACCACTGGAGATGCACCCACGGCCACCTCCTCCTCTCACTGGCCTGTACTAGATGGATTTGGCAGCATCTTAAATTTACCTTGGATGGGAAGATTTCTGCCTGTCTGGGGCTCTCTTTCCAAAGGCATGTTTGCTTTCCCTCAGGGTGATGAATACCGAGTTCTCTGGGTGTTGCAGGGTATGTTTTTCTCCTTCACAGTTCACTTGGTTCCTCCCTGGAAGCAAATGCTTTACAATCTTCTGTCAGAGGGGCCCCTTATCAGCAGCAGTGGCTCAACTTCCCACTGGCTCGGCAGCAGCCCCCAGGTGGAGAAGGGTGAAATTATGCTGATGAGAGAAACCAGGCCAATTCCACCCACCAGCACTGGTTAGGACCAAGAGATGAGGATTTTCACATCTTGGGGGTGGTTAGTGGGTGATGGGGAGGAAAAATGCAAGGTTTGGGGTGCTGGGAGTGTGTGTGCAGGAGCTGGGGCACTTGGGGGCTTTCTGTGTCTGACAACCACGAGTCTGTTCGTGAGAAGCCTTGAAATCTGTGGCTATGGTCCCTCTTCCACGTTCATCCCTCCTGCCACGTGAAGAGCAGGGCAGCTTTGCAAGGGACGTGTGCTGGGCCGTTCCCTAAAGCAGCAGGTGAGTGTCAGCACTGGGAGCTGTACGTGCAAGGAGGGCGAGCACCAGTGAGCTTTACAAGTGATGGCAAGGAGGAGCTCCTGCAGCTCAGGATATTCCGTGGTCCTGTGAACTGAAAATGGCTGAGTAGAAGACAGGGATGGTTTGGAGAGGTGCTCTGTGAGGTGCTGCTGGTGCAGAGGTGCAGGTTTGGCAGGGGCAGTGCGTTCACAGCTGGGCTGTGTGGGAAGGAGACTGAAATAAGCCTGGAGTTAGAGCTGGTGGAGTCCAGTGTGTGCTGTCCCAGAGGAATGGTGCAGGATTGCCTCCTCCAACACCCGTTTAACACAGTTTAGTTTTCTCATCTCCCATCTGCACCTCCTGCAGCGAGAGCCGCGTGAGGACCATCGATGACTTTGCTCAAATCAGCTTTTCTTGCAAGGTTCCAGCTCTCAGAAAAGCACAGGAGGGAGGAGCCGGGGTTTTGCTCAGGTGCCCTGTGCCAGAGGGAGGGGAGCAGGGCAGATGTTCCTCCTCGGAGCTGACGCTGCATCCCCACCAGCCTCCCCCTTCCAAGGTTAAGCAGAGGTGCCCGGGCACTTTATGCACAGCACATCTCGGGCTGATGTCGATTATTTCTGTGCTTTCCTGTTGGTTTAGGGGACACCAACTGGAGTCGGAACGTGCCCAGAAATCCCTGACAGGTTCCCAGCACCGCGTGTCACCAGCTCCCAGCCGCTCTGTAGTCGGACTGCAAATGTTAGGATAAAAAAGCTCCGTGCTCTTCTTTTGTAGCTGTAAATAAAGGGGGGAGAGGCCAATGTGCCCCTTAGGTTGTGAGTTGGCTGAGGATCAAGGGCTTTGAATAAACTGTTTTCTTCCTGTGAGCAGCCTGTGATGGAGAGTGTGGCTGCTCCAAACCTCTGATTTAATGATCGGCTTTGGAGTTTGTACAGTGCTCTCAGCTCCTCAGCACGCCGGGTGCAGGGGGCTTTATGGAAATGCTGCTGGAGAATTGGCTTTACATCACTTCCAGAATCCTTCCAGTAGGATTAAACAGCTTCTATTTATTTATTTATTAATTTTAAAGCAAATTTATACCAACAATTGCTGAAGGCCCTAATTTATCTTCTGCTCAGGAGCCATACAAGTCTTTCCTTTGGCTTCATCGAGAGCTACCTCTGGCCAGAGAGAGCGACAGAGCCACAGTGACCGTGTACAAGCTTATTTTATAAATCAATAGGTAGTGAAACAAATTGGTTGTAAATCAGTCTCTTATTTGCTGAGATTTAAGGCTTTTGGTGGAGCCGTGAGTTTTCGAGGCGGTCTGCCCTGCCTTCGGGGCTGGCACGTGGCCCGGCTCTTGCAGGGATGTGGGAACCCAGTATTAATTTCAAACATGCCAGGAGATGGGCAGGATTTCTTGGCTGGGAAGGAATGAAGTTTAAAACCTGTGCTCGTCTTTGCAGGCAAAGGTGGAGCAGCAGGATCCTGGTGCTGCTCAGAACTCGGGGGCTTCCATTCCTCCACTTGCCTGCACCCCAGGGCATATCTGTGCTCCAGACTGCTGGGAGGGGGAAGAGCGAAGTATCCCTTTCTGAATTGTGCCTTGTGGTAGGACAGAGAAAATGCTGGGATTTGGTCTTGGAAACGGTGGCCTAACAGATGTCCTGGTTCAATATGCCCTTTGAGTGCCGCCGAGCCTGTTCATTCATCGCCTCGCTGGCAAGACCCGCACTCAAGTGTTTGCCTTTCCCTGGTGGCAGCAGCAGCCTCCAAAGTGGAGCAGAAGGAGCTGGAGGTCACTTGGCTGTTACATGGCTCTTCCTTTTACTGAGTTGCATTAAACAGCTTAAAATCTAAATGTGCTTTTAGTGCCTGTGAGCGATGGGCTCTGGGCGTCCTGCCTCGGGTGGTGTCACATGCTGGAGAAGTGGGAGGTGGAACGCTCGCATTGTTAAATTCAGATGCTAACTTGGGGATAAGATCTTGTCTTAATGTGTTCATTCAACGCCCCCACTCGCAACAAAAGCTACAGCAGCTTTTGGTCTGCTGCATTTGGGGTGGAGCAGGATGTAATTGGTTTTTGAGGGCTTTGCCATAACTGCTGCTCATTAACCATTGATGCGGGCACGGTCAGACTTTCAACTCGGATAATAGATGCTGTCTTTTGTTCCCGATTACTTTGCGTTGGGTGGAATTGCCGCGCAGGTTTCGCGTGCGTGTGGTCATGTGGTGGCTCATTCACCTCCTAAGGGCTGCCGGATTTATGCTCTGGGGTCTGGGGCTGTCGTTCTCAATACGACACGAGGCCAAGGCAGTGGTGAACCCCCGCCTGGCTGGGCCGGGTCTGGGCGGATGCGGCAGCACCTAAAGCTGAACATTTCAGGAGACTTCTGGGTGAGCAACCCCAGCGCTGTGGGAGGGGAAATAGAAATGGGGAAGATGTTCGATAATGTGGTTTTTCTGAGGAGCTCTGCCCAGCAGGACACGCGCTGCAGGCGAGAGGAGCCCTGCTAATTCCGGGTGAAACACGCACCGATGGTGGGAGAGCTGAACTTCCTCAAACTTCCTCATGGATGAGGGATCGGTCTTTGTGCTGTGGGTCTGACATAAGCAGGAAGTGAGTGGGGGAAGCCGCAGGGTTTGCTGTCCCACCTTGCATTTTGGGCAGGTTATCACTGACCTCATATCACCTAACTCGTTAAAAGCTCAGAAAGGAAAGGCCTGAATCCCTCTCAGGTGCCTGTTGTCCCGTCCCGCTCCCACCCCCGGCATAAATGAGTATTCAAGCAGTCTGCTGCCAGTCAGTGAATGTCAATATTGGATAAGTGTTTCCTTTATATCACTGCAATTTAGCATAAGCTGCTTGGAAACAAATGTCTTCCATAAGCATGAGGTGTTTCAGTAAGTACACAGTCAACATTACTATGAGGATTAAATAAATGTCAGCCCCACTTGTATGCTCAGCAGCGAGTTAAGACAGCCAAACTTGCATAATGGCCAGCGCGGCAGGAACAACAGCAGGGATTTTGAGAGTCTCTGGAAAAAGTGGGATGGAAGGAGCTGCTGTGGATGGATCCAAAGTCCCCGGATCAGAAGGGGATGTGGAGACAGGTGCAGAAGCTCCTTAGAGCAGAGGGGGCTGATGATGGGAAGAAATCGTTCCCTGTGAGGGAGGTGAGGCCCTGGCACGGAGGAAACTGTGGCTGCCCCATCCCTGGAAGTGTCCAAGGCCAGGTTGGATGGGACCCTGAGCAACCTGGGATAGCAAATGTCATCTCTGCCCGTGGCAGGGAGGTGGAATGAGCTGTATTTTAATGTCCCTTCCAATCCAAACCGTCCTGGTTCTATGGGATGGAGTGCAGAGAGACACGTGGAGCTTCCTTACAGACTACCAGGGCCACTCCTTCTTTGGCACTGGCTGCAAACCAAAGATGGAAACGTGGTTTGGCCAATATTGGCTGGCTCTGGTGCGGCTGCTGGCTCAGGAGGAGCAGCCCCCTCCTGCCGTTCTGCCTGGGTGACCAGTGCTCGGAGGGATCTGCCTCTGCCTTTTCCAGCGCAAACTGGGAGCTGCTTGGCTGCAGCTGGTGAGGCCAAGGATGAGGCTCAGCCGTCACTGCCTTGTGAGCAGCACAAGGCTTCCTGGAGCCATGGAGATGCAGCCCGTGAGGAAAAGGGGACACTGCTCCACGCTGGCACTGCGTTGGGGCCTGCAGGTGCTGGAGGGAGATCATCACCTCTGGCTGCTCTGCCTTCAGGTGTTGGGGGAGAGTTTCTCTCTGCCTGACAGGAAAAGGCCTCTGGCTTCTGTAAAGGGATTTAAACCCAGCCGGCACACGGAGGTGTTGCTGAGGCAGCCGAGGCTTGAATCTTCCCCTCAAGTTGTGTCTGCAGGAGAACCCTGCTCTTTACCACTCCTCACTTTGCAGCTTCACCTGTCACCCTGCGATGTCACTTGGTGCTGTCTCAGTCAGCCCATGACAAGTTCTGCCAGCGAGGAGAAGGAAGCAGGGAGCGCAGCGGGGGGCTGAGCTGGCTGCGCTTCCATTCCCGACGATGCAGAACTGCCGCTCTCTCCCCAGCTGGCAAGGCGCTGACTGTAGCCACTTGTTCCCAGCTGCACAAAAATAACTGGAGACAAAATCGTTATCACTCGGATGAGCCTTATCAGCTCCTCTGATGTCTGCGGCTGCTTCCGCCCCGCGAGCCCTCGTTACCCGCAGAGCGGGCGTTCGGTGACCGGCCCTGGCTGCTCCAGGTGACCTGAGCCCCGCGTCCCGGCCGCGTCCCGGCAGCCACGGGCTCCCGAGGATGTCGCCTCGTTCGGCTGCGCAATTCCAGCGCTGGAGGAACAGCTTGGGGACACGGGGCTGTCTCCATAACCCAGACGGAGGCGGGGAGCGCCGGGGGTGCACAGGGGAAGGAATGCCCGAGTGTTCCGGCTCCAGACCGGGTCACCTGGCGGAGCTGCCGCAGGTTTTGTGCTCACTGTGCCCGTTCAGCCTGGCGGTGGCAGCAGCCGCGCTCGCATGGAGCCGAGCGCTCCGCTCCCACCTGCCGCTGTCGCTCCTTTGGAAAGGTCCAAGGTGACCGCTGGGCTCCAGCCCTGCGGGGAGGCTGCGAGCCCCGAGCCTGAGGTTTGCGGGTGGGCAGCTCAGGCCGTTCCCTCGGAACGGAGGGGCTGTTTGAGTGCTGGGGCGGGGGAGAAGAGTTGGGGGCCCTCTGAAGTTCCCACCCCAGTGTATGATTGGCCACAAGTCCAGGAGGAGCTTGAGGTGACCCTGCCTGGGAGCGCATCGTGTGTGAGTGCCACGGGCTTGCTCAGCAAGCAGGAAGGGTCAGGCTGTGGGAGGGGGACGTGGGGCTGTGTCTGACCCAACTTTGTGCCCCCCACGGTGATAAGTGTACGTAAGGGGTTCATCACCTCCATGGACAGCACTGCCCCTCCCTGTGGGTCCGTGTGGGGTAACCTGCAGCAGGGCACGGCTGCCGCTCGTGGTCAGCGGTGCTGTGCTGCTCCCTGCTCTCTCCCATGAGCTAATCCCCAGTGTGATTCCACACTCGCCTCTCTTCCTTCTGGCTGTGTCTTTAATAAGCCAGGAGTGACGGGGCCACCCCCCACCCTCCACAAGTGCTGGAGAAACAGAACCAACAGATGCTAAAATTAGGCACAGCTGTTTGCAGCGTTTTGTCCTCCCGATCACAGAGTCTGACACTGTCGGTGCTTATTCCTCATCTTGTCCAGACACTGAAAAGGTTTAAGATATCAAAGCTTGGAGTGACTGTAAATTAACTCCTTCTGTCTAAGATGAAGCTTCACTTACTGATGGTAGATTTTTTGTGATTGCCTTTATTTGCCCGTCTAATAATGGGAATTGCCAGGTAACAAGACAGGGATCTTCTCTCTGTACCTGGGAGACAACACTGCTGGTTTGGCCTGCTCAGGAGCTTCCCCACCAGGGACCAGGGGAGCATCTTCAGTCCCACTGTCCCTCAGCTTTTCTCTGCCTAAACCCTGTTCTAAGTGCAGCTTGGCCAACCTTTGCAGCCCAGCTCAGTCTCTGCATGCCTAAAGTTGTCCCAGTCCAGCCCTCCATCCCGGCCATGGTGATTCCAGCCCCCCATCCTGGCCATGGTGATTCCAGCCCCCCATCCTGGCCCTGGTGATTCCAGCCCCACATCCCCATCCATGGTGATTCCAGCCCCGCATTCCCATCCATGGTGATTCCAGCCCCCCATCCCCATCCATGGTGATTCCAGCCCCACACCCTGGCCCTGGTGATTCCAGCCCCACACCCTGGCTAGGGTCATCTGCTCTTGCCTTGGGGAAGATTTTCTGGGCATTTTTGGTGCATGCAGGCTTTGTGTTCATGGTTTGGGTGTTGGGGTGGGTGTCACCCCACAGCTGCTCTTTCCCTCCCTGCCGGCTGTGTTTGGCCTGGCAGTGGCCGTAGGGAGCGTTTTGGGAGGTGGTGGCTGTCTCAGTCACCTGCCACCCCTCGGAAAGCACCCGTTCCCCTCCACTGGGGTGGCAGACCAGGGGCTCAGTGGCACCAAAGGGGAGCTGTAGCACTCTGGAAAGGACAGCAGGAGGAATTTCATGGCAGAGCAGAAATGTCTTTTCTGTCAAGCCTGGAGCAGTGTAAATGTCCCTCCTGACAGATCTGCGCTGATGGCAGCAGCACAGCTCTCGGGCTGGCTGTGTCGGGGTCTGCATGGGGTTGTGAGTCTGAGGGGTCCTTTCTGTCTCTGTGTCTCTCCCGCGGCAGCAGCGCCTGCTGAAGATTCCTCTTGCTCCGGTCATGCCTAAAATGATAATGTTGGTTTAAGACAGACACTTGTGATAAACTGGGGAACGCGGTGCCCTTTGAAATCCTCAGAGCTCTCTCTCACCAAATGGGCTGGCTGGAAAGGCAGCAGCCAGAGCGTTCCAGGGCGTTTGGATTGCCGCAATTCCCTGCTGAGCTGCTCCTAAGGGTGCTGTGCTTTGGAAGGGCTGCCACCTCTCACCCTCCTCCCCTTCTGACTGCAGCGAGGTGGTGTCTGCTACACCTGAGCAGCATCTCTGCTCAGCCCCCTGTGATCCCCCCCGACTGCCTTTGATTTGGCTTTCTGCTATGGAAGCGAACCAGGAGGGGAAGGGCTGAACCAGGGAAGGCTGGTTTTCCCTGGGAGGGGAGGAGAGGGGGGAAGAGTGAAACCTCTCAAGGAAAAGGACCACGTGCAACTGCCAAGGGGTTGGCGTCCCTTAGCGGTGTCTTTGCAGGGGTGGTTGTAGCAAACCTTTCATCCAGCGCAGTGATTTTTTTTTTCCTGCAGCAGGGAGGTTTCTCCCCGTGGCTTGGCTTTCTCCCAAGGATAGACAGAAATCTGTGTAGTGCTCTTAACCCCTGCAAGTTTCTGCTGACTCGAGCAGATCAGAGTTGCTGTCCCAGTGGGAGCATCTTGTTCAAAATCAGGAAGAAAAGTTGAACTTTTGAAACTTGTAGAGCAGGAAACATCCAAGAGTTAGGGATTGGAGACTTGGAAGCAGACTTGGCAAAATACCGCGTTTTGATATCTGGAATTTTAACATGGAGTTTAGGAAGGGGTTTTTGCACAGAGGATGGTGAGTGTCCCTGTGGTGGATGAAGGTGGATGAAGCTGTTGTAAAAATACATTTGTCTGCTGCTTGCTGGTCCTTCTCTGGGGCTTGGAAATGGGTTTCAGGTCTCTTCTTGCCTTTGGCCTGGCCAGTGAGCCACCGTGGTGGCTCTCTGAGCGCGCCAATTTGTCACAGTATATTGAATTCTAAACCAGTGTTAATCTGATCTGTGTGTCTGTAAAGCATCTTGTACCGGGTTTGATAAAATTAGGTTTTATTGTCTAACGCAGTTTGTTTCTCTTGGTCTGGTTGCGTGCTTTTATTGCCTGTTCTGCCGTGCGCCACGAGGCCGTCGTGTGCCAGCGTCTGCCGCGCTCGCTCGGCTCTGAAAGCGCCTCAACATCAGCCCCTAACGATGGGGAGTGTGGAAGGACTCTGAGGGTGCCAATGAGATCAGTCTGGCACTGGTGCATTGAGCAGGTAAGGAAAGGACCTAAGAGGCAATTGAGGAGACTGATGGGCAGTAATGGGGATAATTGTAATTTTTGTCCTGTGTTTTTAATAAAGTGATTGACGACAGGCACAGCTGGAGCCCCCGTGCGGAGACCAAGAGATGCAGTTAAATTACAGAGGCTTCTTAACTTAATGAGGCCAGGTAATAAAAACGAGGCATAATGAGCAAGGTATAATAGCGCTGTTATGCTTTGAGTGCTCTCGCCAAGGGCTGAGCGCCTGGGAGCGCTCAGGATGATCTCACTGCAGGAAGGGCTTTCCTCATGGGGAAGGGTGAGGAGTGGGAGACTTGGGGAGGATATTGGGTGATCCCACTGGGAGGAAGGGCTTTCTTTACTGGGGAAAGGTGAGGAGTGGGAGACTTCTTAGGAAGGATATTGGGTGATCCCACTGGGAGGATGAGGAGTGGGAGACTTCTTAGGAAGGATATTGGGTGATCCCACTGGGAGGATGAGGAGTGGGAGACTTGGGAAGGATATTGGATGGCCAAGTGCTAACCCAGGACTGGATGAGCAGGTGGAACACCAGACGTGGTTGATCCCCGCCTGCTTTTGGTTGTATTTGTGAGGTTTGGGGCAGCTCTGCTCCAGGTTTTATTCATTCCATATAACCTTGGGGGAGTCCATGTGGCCCTCGTCGCTACACTGAGGACAGGGCAAGAGGGCCAGATTTTGTGACATGAAGGAAAAGCAATGGAAATTTACCAGCCTGGAGCGAGGATGTGCAGGGAGTCGGTGGATGGGCTCGGGGAGGTTGGTCAGGGCTGCACCAGGCTCATGTCACACCTTGGTGTGGGGCCTTGGCAGGGAGGCTGCAGCAGCTGGATTGGGACCTTTGTGGGGGTGGAGGTGGGGAGAGGATTAGTGTCTGCAGAGCAGTTGGGTGTCTGCCGCTGCTAAGTGTGGTTAAACTTGAGCGACTTCTAATCTAATAATGAAAGGAAGAGAAATAAGTGTTCTCAGTGATGCATGCCCCTCACGGTAAGTACTAATTGAAAACAGATATTTACTTTAAAATGAAAATGTAATACGATAATGGTGGGTTGAGAATTTCGCACACGTAGGAGGGAGAGATGAACATGCACAGCCTCCCATCTGCTCTGCCCGGGCTTGCTGTGACCCTGGAGCAGCATCTCCCACACCGCAGGGCTGGGAGCCTGGGCAGAGGGCCTGGGGCTGTGCTGGAGCACAACTCAGCCTTACTCAGCTAAAATCAGGTGCACTGGGGGTCTCCTGAGCTGACCTTGGTCTGCACAGGACCTTCCAAGCTCGGCTTCTGTCTTTCCTCCCACACCTTGCAGAGCTTTCCTGGCCGAATCTCGGTGGGAGGAGAGGTGGGGTGAACTGGGGAAGCATCACCTAGCTCGTCACTGAGATGGAGGCAGTGGCGGTGGCCCTCTTCCTGATGGTCTCTGCTGCTTGAGACCCCCCTTTCTGCCCTGAGCTGGCTGTCCTGACCCATTTCCCTGCCTTGGTGGGTGGCCCTGGCTAGTGCTGCCTTTTGGGGGCTGCTGGAGGACCACTGGGGACACCTTTGCTCCCTCAGGCCGATCTGAATGGGCGCTGATCCCTTGGGGAGACCCTTGGCCGTGAGTGCCGAGGTGTCTGTTTGTCCACCCTCCCCGCCTGTCCCCTGAGCCGGTTTCAAACCAGCCCCAGCGCCAGGGTCAGGATGCTTTTGTGAGTGTTTGTAGCAAAGCTCAGTGCAGCGTGACTGGTGGCCATTAAAGGATCCTCCCCAGCAAGAGCCCCCCCAGCGCTGGAATCTTCTGAGGGAAGTAGCCTGGCCCTAATCCCTTTGTACAGAGTTCCTGCTTGTTTCTTCCTATGGGTGCATTTGTATAATTTGCATTTTGCACTCTGATTGTATGCACAGAATTCAAATTGAAATGGGGCTTGAATACATTTGCATGCTAATGAGGCAGTGGCTTTATTTATTTATTTGGAGCCCTCTCGAGCAGGCAGCCGTGTGCTGGGGAGCAGCTCGTGCAGCTCTGCTGGTGACAGAGCTCCGTGGCAGCACGAGGAGCCTCAGCTTTTGTCCCAAGACTCACTTGCCCCCTGTGCATGAGCAGGTGAGGCTGGTAGGCTCAGCCCTTCTCAACCTGTGTGGAAATCAACAGTTCCAGCCCCCTTCACCACCCAGAGGTGCCTCTTTAGGTCATCCCGGTGTTAACTGGGCATGGGTGAAACATTTCTGTGCTAGAGCTGGGTCTGGCCCACACGAGCCGCTCGGTGGTCACTGCAGAGGTCCATGGCCAGAATGACCAGAGCACGTCCCCCTTCTCTCCTTGACTTTGGGGTGCTGCCCACAGCTCCCCGTGTTCCTTCTCTCTGGTATGGGGCTGTTATTTCTGGTGTCCTTTGGCACCAGCCCTTGGGATGTTGCACAGGGCCCCGGGCTGCCGAGCCCAGCCTCCCCTCGCTGCTGCCCTGCCCCACCCGCACTCTGCTCCCTCAACAGGAGCCTCTTGCAGAGCAATAGCGAAAAAAAGTTTGGAAACGTTGAGAAGGAGAAGCCAAGGGCTGGGAGAAAACCAGTTCCCAAAACTCCGCAGCATTACCGGGGAGGAGAAAGACCCCGAAGCTCGGGGGCTTCACTGAACCGCAGCACCCGGTCCCTCTGCGCTGTCACTCGGTGCCCCAGCACACACCCCCGGAGCGCGGCTCGGCGCTCAGCCTTCCCATGCCAGCTCTCCCTCCCGGGTGGCTCCTGCTGCAGCTGAGTTCCTTGCTGGCACGGGGAACACTGGCCAAGCCAGGGCTCCTGAAATGGCAGCAGGAACTGGGTCACATCGTGCTGCCCCAGGAGAGGGAGTTTCTCTCAGAGCAGTCTGGCTTCCAGTTATTATTTTACAGAGGATGTTAGAGGTTGATAAGGGAGCTGTTCTGACTGCCAGTAGGGCTTATTAGGGGCTTATTGTGTGCTCCAGTTTGTATTTTAATATAGTCAAAGGTGACTTACAACTTTAATATTAATTTTAACACTGATTGCTCGAGTTGTTTTTTTTACCTATGTTAAACCAGATTAATCTCAGCCTTCCTTGATCCTGTTGGTAGCTTTTCTCTCCCTGGCTGGAGCCACACGTGGTCTGTGTTGCACCAACAAAAGCTTAGGAGGAAGATGTTTTTGTGGCGATAAATAATTGTCACGGGGCCGCTTTTCTTCCAGAGAAATCTTGGCTCTGCGAGCTCGACAATGGCATCAGTGGGAGCTCTTGCTTTTGTCCAAGGCTCTCCACTGGAGCGTGCGGAGCGGGGCTTTGCTGAACAACACCTGGCGTTGTGCTTCCCTTAGAAAGCTCCTCCTCGCTGTTGTGTCTCTCCCTGGTTTTCCAGGCGCTCCAGAATCTGTCTCCCCCTGCGCCGCTTTGTGCCGCGGGCATTGCAATTCCTCGCACGCTCGCTCCGCCGCTCGCGGGGTGCTTCGTATCCTGCGGGTTGGGAAGGTGGCCTCAGGGCAGGGCGGGTGCGTGGGGCTGGAGTTGGATCCTTGTCCTGCTTCTGGCTCCTTGAGCACCCTTGGGCAAGGCTGGAGGAGCCAGCAGCAGCCAGAGGCTGGTGATGTGCTGCCCCTGGGTGCCCAGTTCATGGTGGTTTGGGCGTTTGCTTGATGGTTTGGGTAAACATCTCACCTTTCAAGGTGGCCACTTGGGTACCCAAAACTGAACTGCTCTCGGCAAAACTCAGCATTAAGCTGGGCTGCCCAAAGTGGAGGCTGGTGCTCTCCAGCAGTTTTCTGGGGAATCCCAGAATGGTTTGATTTGGAAGAGACCTTAAAGCCCATCCAGCTCCACCCGCTGCTGCAGGCAGGGACACCTCCCACTAGCCCAGGCTGCTCCAAGCTCCTGGCCCTGAACACTTCCAGGGATGGGGCACCCCAAATGATGTGGTTTAAGTGAATCCTCTTGACTTGACCATTGGACTTGATGACCTTAAAGGTCTTTCCAACCTTAATGACTCCATGATTCTGACATCTCCAGGACACTCAGTGACCAGCTGTGCTGCTGTAGATGCTCTGGATCTCACACCAGCCTTGTCGGTGCTGCCGGTCTGTGGAGCATCGCTGGGTGGCTGATCTCTGTAGGTGGAAGAAAAGGATCGGAGTCATGGCCCTGGACGCCTGTGGTCATAAACCTTCATGTCCTGAGCATTGTCCAGGCCAGCCTGGTACCAGTGGCACCAGTGAAATCAGCCCACATACTGGGTTTACAGTATTCCCTGTACCTCTGGGAATGACTGCTGGAGTCAAACGCTCTGTAAGCAGCCTTTAGTTTTTCCTGGTTTGTGTGTGGGAAAGCACTTCACTGATGGTCCATGTTCTCCAAAATCCCTCCCAAATGCTGCCTGTAGCTTTTCTCCTGCCAGCCTGACAAAGAAGTGCTTTTCAGAGCTTGTTATTCCATGCACAGTGCTGTAAATAAACATGCTGGATTGGTGGGCTGGAATTTGAATGAGCTGTGGGGATCTGACAGTGGCAGGTGGGGGGGAACTGAGGCACGGAAGGCTCGTGTGACATCCACGAGAGCTGGTATCACAACCTGGGGGAAGACAGGAGGATTTGTTTGGCAGAGCTGCCCGTGGTCTGTCTGCTCTCCACACGCTGTTTCAGCCTGAGGTGGGGAAGCACCAGGTACTGTGTTGGCTCCGGAGCCAAACGAGATAAGACAGCGATAAGACTGAAGAGCCACTAAAGGCAAGACTTGACTCCGTGCGAGCGAATGCCGAGCAGCAGCCACATAAATCCCATTTGTTTTACATTTCAGAGCTTAATGAGACAGAAATCGCATGGCAATTGTCACATGCGAAGGCAGAGATTGCCGGTTTGCATTTAACTACAGCAAGCACCGTATGCGGCACCGGCGGCTCCGGCGCAGCCGGGATCCTCACTCCTCCCTCCGTGGGGAATGCTCCTGCAAACTGCTGCTGCCCTGGAGCTCAGCACCAGTCCTGGCTGGAAATAACCCCTCTGGCAGCCACACCGCGTTGTCCTAGAGGTCCTCAGCCTTCTCCAAAGTACTCAAACATCACGTTCTTTGTGTAGGGAATGGTTTGGGTTGGAGGGGTAATCACGTCCAGGAACCAAATTCTTCATGATTTCACCAGGCTGTGGGTGTTGAAAACCTTCTTTTGGAATGATCTGTAGGAAGTTTAATAAGACTGAGGGCAGGTGCTGCAACCCCGGGATCCATCCAGGCTGGGGATGGAGGGATGGAGAGCAGCTCTGGGACATGGCCCAGCCCAGAACCCCCCTGTGCTGGGCTGAGCCCCCAGCGTGGGCAGCAGGGATGGGGGGATTCTGCCCCTCTGCCCCGCTCAGGTGAGACCCCACCTGCAGAGCTGCCTCTGGCTCCAGGGGTCCAGCACAGGAAGGAGCTGGAGCTGCTGGAGCCAGTCCAGAGGAGGCTCCAGGGGGATCAGAGGGATGGAGCAGCTCTGCTGGGAGGAAAGGCTGGGAGAGCTGGGAGTGTTCAGCCTGGGGAGGAGAAGCTTTGGGGTGACCTCACTGTGGCCTTGCAGGGCCTGAAGAGAGTTGACAAGAAGGATGCGCAGAGACTGGGGACGAGGGCTGAAGTGACAGGACAGGGGAAAATGGCCTTAAGCTGAAAGAAGGTAAATTTAGGTATTAGGAAAAAATTGTTCCCTGTGAGGGTGGGGTGGCCCTGGAATGGATTTCCCAGAGCAGCTGTGGGTGCCCCATCCCTGGAAGTGTCCAAGATCAGGTGGGACAGGGCTTGGAGCCACCTGGGCTGGTGGGAGGTGTCCCTGCCCATGGCAGGGGTGGAATGGGAGGATCTCTAAGGTCCCTTCCAACCCAAACCATCCCAGCATTCTGTGTCCCTTCTCCTCCAAGGGGTGGAAACCCTTCTGGGAATCATCTCCGAGCTGTGTTAACCATCAAGCTTTCCCCGGTTTGTCAGTGCAGGCCTGTAGCTCTTTCAGATGAGTTGAACAATAGAAGGATATTAGTGCCAAAAATGCATTAACTCGGGTAACTTCCTTCATCTCTGATAATTTGTGCCTTCGCTTTCCAGATAATGTTCATAAATTGCTAAAGCAGTACTTTAATATTAACATAAGCTGCAGTCTCTGTGACAACTGTTACAGAATGGGCTGTTTGGAGCTCTGAAATAGATTTTTTTTTTTCTTTTTGCCCTTGTCTGTCTGAACTGAAAAACTGAAGAGGAAATGCTATACTGGGTTAACCAAAAACAAGAGCAAAAGTATTTATTTCAGGTCAAATAAAACATTTCATTTGATACGATATGTTCTTTGTTCAGACTTTAAAAACCTTTTCCTAAAGTAAATTAACTTCAGAGATGTCTTGGGGGGAAAAAAAGTCTAAATGTTTCATGTAGAGGAGAAAATGTCTCAATAAACCACTTTCACTTTCAACACCCACTCCTCCCCTTTCAGGCCAAATGGGTTTGATGGGAGTTCACGAACAGCTTTGCTTGACCCACATCTGTGATGGAATTATTGTGCCAAAGATGCAGGGGGAAGAGTTAATGAGTCATTTTTTTAATGGGTATCTAAGTAGGTGAGAAGGACTGAAATTATCCATTTGAAGGAATAATAGGACCCTGGTTAGGTGACTAAATCCTGCTCTTAATCATCCTGGGGGCGGTGAAGAGGGGAAATTGGGGGTTGGATCATCCTCAGTAGATAAGTTGGGGGTGAACAGTATTTTGCAGCTGGCCCAGAGCTTTGGAGGGGGTTAGGCTGGATTTTGGGAAAAGGTTCTTCCCCCAGAGGGTATCAGGCACTGAACAGGGAATGGGCACGGCCCCGAGGCTGCCAGAGCTCCAGGAGCCTTTGGGCAGCACTGCCAGGGATGCCCAGGGTGGGGTTGTTGGGGTGTCTGTGCAGGGCCAGGGGTTGGACTGGATGACTCTGGTGGTCCTTTCCAAGAGAGGGAGCCAAACCCAGCTGACCCAAATCCTTGGGTGCTGAACCCGAGACTCGTGTGATCTTTCCTCATCCCAGGGGCGTGTGCCAAGTTCCCAGATCCCGGCTGTCAACTGAGCTTCACCATCAGTTCCTTCAAAGTGTTGGGTGTTTCCTGATGGATCCTTACCAGGGTAATTGAGACATTCTCAGTGCGGAGGGAAACTCCCCTTCTCAGCATCCCGACTCCTCTGCTGCAAAGCACTTGGGGGAAATCCCGCTGGGATCGGCCGCCTGTTGCTGTGGTGTCTCAGATGTGAAGCGGGCAAAGGCTTGGTTGGGAATCCTTCGGGCAGGACCTTTGGAATGGTCCAGGTCTTCTGCTGAACAAGTGCTGTTTTTCTGGGCACATCCACTTGGATGCATCTCCTCCAAGTTTGCACGTGGAGCGCTGGGGAGGCTGCGATCTGTTTTAGTGCAGTAATTGAGCAATCGCATTGTTCTGGACACAGCAACTAATGATTTTTTTCTGTATGATAATGCATCTTCATTACTCTGGGGAAATCATTTGCTCCTGTGAAGACAGGCCTCTCGTTCCTGGGTTAAGGGGGAAGAGACTAATGGCTTAATTAAAAGGTTGGAGAGAAAAATCTGTCTTAACCCTTTTTTTGTGTGTTTGAAGCATGCTGTGGGTAGATAGATGCACACACAGGCGTGACACAGAGAGCGTTTGGGACCAGTGCACCAAAGCAGGGACACAAATTCCGGGAGTTCCATGCATCACCTGTATCTCCCACAAGCCATCTGCCCCCTGGAACAGGCCAGCGAGGGCCTGAGCCGCGTTTGGTTATGGCCAACGCTGACATTTATTCAATGTGAAAGGGGAGCGTTATTTAAATCTGCACATTTTGCAGGATGTGAAAGCAGCTCCCCGTAATCTACAGCCCTCGTGTCCGCTGGGAACGCTCCATTAGCATCTTTCATTCCTGGAGTTGGATGCTTTGCAGCTCCTTTTAGCGGTGATAATCCAGCAAAGGCCCTGTGTTGTTCGCACTGCAATATTTATGGGGCCAGCCTTGCTTTGAATTTCCATGCTGGCTTCGGCCAAAGGCAGAGATAGAACACAAACAGTGGCTTTAGTGGTCCAGGCTTTTCCCTTGCTGGGATGTAGGGCTTTCCAGAGGCCTGTTTGGAGCTGATTTGGTGTCCTTTTGGGAAAGGAGTAGGAAGGGTTGAGCGTGTGTGACAGCGATTGTGCTCTCCCAGCCCGCATCCCAAGGGAAATCGCGGTGCAAAGCCCTTTCCCAGAGACAGGTGAACAACCATAAGCAGAGGCAACAGGACCTGTGGGTGAACTGCTGGGATTTTCCTGGTGCAGGGGACCTGTATCCTTCCCTCCAAGCCTTTGGACAGAGGAGTGGCAGTGCAAGGCCTCTCTTTGTGTATCCCAGAATCATCAAGGCTGGAAAAGATCTTCACGATCACCTAATCCAACAACCACCCCAGCACCACCATAGTCGCCCCTGGACCATATCCCCAAGGGCCACATGCAGGCACCTTTTGAACACTTCCAGAGACGGTGACTTCACCTCCCTGGGCAGCTTCTTCCAGCATCTAATGAGAAAAGCCATCCTGCAAACGAGCATCCTGCTCTCCCTGGGGTTGTTTTGGGTGGGCCCTTCTTGGGTGGCTCACGCCTCCGAGAGATTTTATGTTGGGATGTGGATGCCAGTAGTTTCCCTATCCGTGAGGTTGGATGGAGCCCGTGGTCAGGTCCCATGGAGATGGATTTCCCGTTCTTGTTCTCATGGCTGCTACTCATGGTGCCTTTCTCTTAACGGGCTCTGCTCTTCTCCCAAACTGGAGCTCTCCTTCCTGTGCCAGGGAGAGGGCAGGGGGAGCACCATGGGCACATCCAGGTGGTGCTCCTGGGGCTGGTGCTTTGGGTGCCCAGCTCGGCACGGAAGGACCAGAGCCCCCCCCTTGCGCACCTCTCTCTGCAGCTCCGATTCCCCAGCTCCTCTCTCTTCATTTGACACAATTAAATATTAAAGCCAGTAAACACTTTAGTTCGTCTGCACAGCACTGTCTGCCCAATTATCCTCCTGCAGGGCTGTCAGACTCTGCCAGTTGCTTCCCTGGGTGCTGGCAGCCTTTAGCCTCTCTGCCAGCATCGCTCCGAGGAAAACCCTGCTCTCCAAGCCTCCCTTCCCACCTCTCTCTGCAGCTCCTCATGCCTTGGGGTAACCTCAGATATCCCAAGGCAGTATTGGCCTGCCTGAGTCTTTTCAAAGGGCCAGAAGGAGCTGTTTGTTCTTCTAAAGCTGTTTTGCAGGTATTGACTGGGGAATAAAGGGGGAGTTTAGGCGATGGCTGCTTAGAAACCTGTGAAGAGAGGTCAGAGCTGTTGTTGTCTGTGAAGTGCAGAACAGGTTCTTCATCCCCTGGAGCTGCAGGACGGTGCTCCTGCAGTTTGTGTGGGTCTGCAGCACCCCAGAAATACTTCCCTGGAGGAGGGATTGTGCTGCTTCCAAGATACTGGAGTTAAGGCTTTATCTTCTCCCCTTTAGAACCGCGGTGGGGAGTCTCTCCGCAGCCCCTGCCCCAACACTGAGGATGCCCTCCGGGTAACTTAAATCCCTTTTGGTATTTTTATGCCACCGATGAGATTTTGCTGACAAGTGAAGGGAAATTGCTGCAGCTCTCCCAGCCTCATTCAAGCAGAGCTGGTTTGGGGTGGGTTTTTTTGTTGCTGTTGTGTTCTTGCCTTTCAGGGCCTTGACATTCAGTGGAGTCCATTTCCAAGAGGGATGGGACAGCAGGATTTTACCGTGGTTTCAAAAGACATTTTAAGTGCTTGAACTGCTGCCATCACTGCGTTACACGCCTGAATCTGGCCTTGACTGTGCAGGTTGAATTTCTTGCTCTGATTTTCAAGGCAGTCGGCATTAGCAGCTCGTCCTCTGCCAGACAGATCTCTGGGAGCAGCTAATGGGGTTTCTCTTTTCATTCTCTCTGCAGTGATGTGCGCTCCCAGGCCTTGGCACCTGAGCTGGTCGCGGGGAATATCAGCAGATATCAGTGAGGAGTCTCTGACTTGCTCCCGGGCTGAGATAATCAGCGTATGCAGAGTTTTGCCCCAGCACAAAACTCAGATTGGAATTTTTCCTGGTCTCCATTAAAACTTATTACCCACAGGGACTGCTATTGACCAGGCTTCCTTGCCAGTCTGTATTTCCTTCCTGGATCAATAATCTCGGTATTGATTTCAAAATAAGTTGGTATCTTGGAAGCGCAGCGATGCTGGCTGCAGGCAGCTCGGGCTCTGCTGCTCTGGGAGATTCCCCATCGCAGCTCTCCAGGTTTAATCTGTGGGCTGCCACTTCCCCAGCCAGCAGCAGGGTTTGGTGTCTGTATCTCAAACCCCACCAGAGATGGGGCTTCAGCTGAAGGGAGCAGCCTGGATTTGTTGTCTCAGGTGTAAGACCCTCCTGTCCTGTGGTGTGATCCCAGCTCTGCACGGCCCCAGCTCCCAGGGCTCTGGATCTCCCTCGTGTCCTTCTGGAAGGCTCCCAGCCCTCCACTGTCACAGGGTGCTGGGTGCAAACTGCAGGGACAGGGAAGGAAAACTTCTCCTTGAGGCTGCCATAAATCTTTCATGGCATCTTACAGCTCCCCAGGGGGAGGCTTTTGGAAACCTGGAGACCTCAGTGCCACCTTCTCCCGAGTCTTTCTGTGATACCCCTCTGCCTGGAGCCATCCTTGGTTATTTCTTTCTCCCCCAGTGGCTTGCAGGGCAGAAGCTGCTCCTCTCCATGGAATTGTTCTCAGCTGCCTCTGGTTCTCGGAGCTGTTGAATTGACCAGCAGCCCCTTTGCACACTTTGTCCCCCAGCCCAAGGAGACCTCCTGGAGCTCCAGTTCACAAAGCACAAACGTCTCCAGGCTCGATGAACTCGTCCCCGGGATGGCTTTTGTCCTGCGTGAGGTGTTTCGTAAGAAGCTTTGCTATTCTGCACCACAGCAGATCCTGCAGGCTGAGCTGGCTTAGGAGCAGCTGAGGCACCAGGCAGGATCCCTTATGAAATCTGCTGGGAGTAATGAACCACAGATGACTCCGTTTCCTGAATCGATGCCGAGCTGCTGTTTCTAGAAAGCTGCCAACCACACAAGTGTGAGGTTAGCGACGGAAAAGCGCTTCCGTGGGGAAGCTGGGAAAGCTGTTGGTGCTGTCAGACGTCTCTGCTTTCCACCCCAGAGGCTTGTGTCTTTCTGTCTCGGACAAAGTGTCTGTTCCTGTCCTCTGCCTTGTTCCTTCCAGATCCTGGCAGGTTTAGCGCAGTTCACGCTTGCAGAGCACTTGGGTAAAGCATTCTTGAAAAGTGCAAAATATTTATTAGTATTTGCATAGCAGCCCCTGACCTGCTGTGAAGAAGCAGCCCTTCAGCTCTTCTGAGTAAATATACCTTCGTTAAATAAAACTCTGCCTGCGCTGCACTGCACCGCTCAGTCTCACCTTCATCTGCTTTTTCATGTGTAAAAAGTCTTAGGGGTGTTTGACTTTAATGAATTTTGAGCATGCAAAGTGCCTGCCTGGCCCAACCGTGCAGCTCTTGACCCTGGTGATGGGAATGAACGGCATCCAGGGGGCTGCTGAGGAGTCACTGAGCACCCAGCTTGGATGTTGCCCCACGGCTGGAAAGCTGCAGAAGTGCAGGTTTAGGGGGGCACAGGGCTGGTTTCCAGCTTGGTTTGCTGGGAAAGGTGCATGGATTGGGGCTGGGCAGGGCTCCTTGTGCTGCTCCTGGGGCATCACAGCCACCCTTCAAACCTCTTTTAGCGCTGCTGCTGCAAAGCTGCCGGGATTGCAAATGGGATGCCAAGGCTTTAGATGCTCTCGGTGGCCCATAAAATCTTCTTGAGCTTTACATGACGTTAAAGCTTGAAGAGGCACTATTTAAAGCAGAGTGTTTTCACAAGTGCTTGAGGTTGGCTTAATGCTGCTCTTGTTGCAGTTAAGCCCAGTTCAAACAAACTTTGTTCAGCACTGAGCGCACTCTGGAAGTATTCCCCTCTCCCCCAGCCCCCAGAGGAAGGCAGGCAGGTGTTTGCATCAGAAGAGTCTCTGTGCAGCTCCGGGGCCCCAGCCATCTCCGAGCTGACTGGAAATGGGGAGGACAGAAGGCACTGGCCATGATCCGCCAGCTTCCCAGCCTTGGCAGGAATGGTAAATCAGCTGCCAGGTAATACCGGCTGCCCAGGGGGTATTTCTGCTTCATAATTCATTGAGCAGCTTACAGGTTCGGGTGGGAAGCTGCTTTCTCTTCAGCATCTTTCTTAAAAAAAAAAAGTTGCACAGCTCAACAGATTTCCTTGATAAATTCCTGAAGTGTATCCTCATCCTTCCCTCGTGTCAGCTGACAAATGACTGTTTTGTCTGGCATTCCTTATGGACTTATTTGTTTTTAATACAACGCAGAGAGCAAAGAACCCAGGCAGCACAAGCCTCTCGCTCGTAGCTTTGGGGGCTCGTTTTTCATTTGGGAACTACTGAGGTGCTTTTGTTTTGGTGGCTCCTAATTTTCATTCAAGGCTTTGTTGCAGATTATAAAATGCAATGTTCAGAAGAGAAGTCCACTGGTTTCCTTCACCTCCTGGTCCCCAGTGCCACACTTCTGACACTGACTGTGCCCCTGTCTGCCTTTGCTCCCCTCTGCTCCAGTGTTCCCTCTGAGAGCCAGACGGGGAGTGTGCTCGTAGCTGTTGTACTTGGAGAGCCTTGTGAAGCTTCCCCAAACCCCAGGAATATGTGAGGGATAGAGAATAAACACCAGATGCTGCAGTGCCACCGAATAAAGCTGAAAAAGCATAATCCACCCATATGTGCCAGATTCATCCCATCCGCGCTTTGTTCCCTATGCAGCCTGCTGGTCTTAGAGAATCCTAAAATCCCAGACTGGTTTGGATTGGAAAGGACCTCAAAGCTCATCTCACTCCTGCCACGGGCAGGGGCACCTTCCAGTAGCCCAGGTGGTTCCAGGCCTCAAGGGCTCTGCAGCGAGTTGTTGGTGCTGTGAAGGATCTGTGCTCCTGCTGGCTTTCCCTGTAATCTGCCAGAGATGGGATTTGCCAAAATACTTGATCTGAAGTTCAGCTGGTTTGCAATGGGATTAGAGCTCCTGGAGAGGCGAGGAGTTCCAAACGTGGGTGTCGCTGTCACCTCTGTCCTGGAGCTGCCAGGCTGGGGGGCTGCGGGAGTGGTTGGGATCTGGGTCCATTTTCTTTTTAGTCTTCGGTGTGTCTTTGTAGTGAACCCCCTTTAAGACAAGATCACTTTGTTTTCTTGCCTGGAGCACAAGCCACTGCCATCCGCCACATCTCCCACCAGTTTACGACAGGCGAAGAAGAATTAAACACCAGGAGGATTAGAAGAAGAAAAAATGTAATTACCTAGGGAGAAATCCAGTAGGATTCTGCCGAATATCCTGTCTTATAAGGACTTTAGGGGCTTCTTAGCTGTCTGGAAGCTTTGGGATGTGCTAAGACTGTGCTTTGAGAAAAATAGCCTCAAGTCTGCAGCACTGGGGGAAAAAGGTTGCTGGGCTGGAGGTGATGTTGGGATCGTTCTGGATTTGGGGGTGAAGTTCAGAGCCCCACATTTGGGGCAGTGTGAGTGGCTGTGGGGCAGCCCTGGGTGGGTTCCTACACCAGTGAAATGCTGCCAAGCCGAGGGCTGTGTGTGGCCTGCCTGACTCTAACCCGGTCTGGGGGTGCGAGTCAAATCCAACAGACAATAAAACACCTGTGGGCTGAGGCAGAGTCGGGCTGGGCCTTTGTGCGTGGCTCGTGGCCCCACAGGCTCTGGTGGCCCCACAGGCTCTGGTGGCCACAATGTAAGGGTCCAGAATAGAGGTGCAAAACAGTTTCAGCCGTTCTTGTCAGAGAAACCCCCACAAAGCGCCTTTTCCTCTGGGTAACCGACTGTGGGAGAGGTGAGAGAAGAACTGAGTGCTGTGCTGGACCAACTTTCTCCAAGGTCATCCTCCTCAGGTGCCTCCTTCACCACCCAGGTGGCTGCCTGGCTGCGGATGGTGTTGGGCTCCCACTGCTCCCTCCCCCCTGTCCCAGCACCATATGTCATTAAAATGCTCAGACGTGTGGAAAGGGCCTTGACAGAGATGCAAGGAGACAGGGGAGACGCGGCCGAGCAGAGACTTTGTCAGATGGAATGATTCTGACATCGGCGACGGCAACCCGGGGAGAAAGATCCAGCCATGGGAGGGGGAGCGGGCCGGGGACCTGGGGTAGCAGGACACGAGGAGAGGCAGGGAAAACCGGAGCAGTTCCCAGCTGCAAATGGAGTGGAAAGCAGCGGTGGGGTTGGAGGGCTCGAGCGTTGTCTTCACAGCAGCGCAGGGCAGGCAGTGACCCTGCCTTGCCTTCAGCCAGGGCGTGTTTAGGTCTGAGACCAGCAGCAGGAGGGTTTTTTTTCCCTTCCTCCACCCTTTGCCATGCCAGGAGCTTGTTTGGGAAGCTTTTCTCGCTGAGTGTGCTCCCACAAGCCTGTGGGAAAGATGTCAGCCAGTTCCAGCCTCCACCTGTGCCAGGTGAGGGTGGAAAAAGAACCCTGGGAGCATCTGAGGGGTAGAGGAAGGTGAGTCCAGTGTGTGCCCACTGCAGTGGGAAGGTGCAGGACTCCCTCTGCTTCCTGCTGTTTGCATGGAACCTCCCCAAAAACCCAAGACAGCGCTGTTTTGCTGGCTGTTTATCGTGTTTTGAAGGTATTTTTTCCCTGCAGAGAGCACCTCTGAAATTGCTTTGTGATCCTGTAAAGAAAACAAACAAAAGGAAGCCTTCCCTGCTCCCATCGATGGGAGGAATCCAGGCATCCGTGTAGGTGGCAAGCGTGGATGCACGGCCCCAAGTGTTTGATATTCAGGGCAGGAAGCTGGTGGGGAAAACCCAGCAAAGAATTCCTCGTGTCGTTCGTGCAAATACGCCCGTGGTTCAGCGGAATCAAACAAATCAAACACCCGGAGCTGCGAGGGGAGAGAAAAGCAATTCCCAAACTCGGTGCAACCTGCAACAGAAACACAGCTCCTGCTGTTTGAGGAGTGCCAGGAGGAATCCCGTGTGGGCAGGCGGGGAGCAAAGGAGCCAGCCCCAGGTGCCGGGAGTCCTCAGCGAGCCGGGGAACACACCTGTGCTGGAGGGAGGCTCCTGCACAGCCCTCCTCGCCATCCCCGGGCTGGGAGCTTGGGAGAAGGCGATTTTATGGATTTACGAACAGCTGGAGGCCACGAGGCTCCAGCCGGGAAGGGCGAGTTCCAGCCGCGCCTCCGTGCCCGGCGGGGAGGGACTGGGAGGCTGCTCCTCCTGGCCCTCGCTGGGAAGCTTCCTGGTAAAATTACCCACTTGGAGAGCACTCTGCTGTCCTCTCAGGGGGCTGAATTGCAGTGTGGCTGAAGATGGGGCATTCCCACTGCTTCCCAAATGGTGTAGTAGTCTCCTGCCTTTATCTTCCCAAGTTTTTACTGTGTTCCCTGAGGGATGTGGTGATCTGCCTTCAGGTGTGAGGGCAGGGGCTCGCTCCTGGGCAGCTGCTGCTCTCAGGGAGGCTGAGCAAAGATGGTTTATGTGGTTTTCTCTGGATTTCTATGGATTCCATAGAATCATGGAATATCCTGAGTGGGAAAGAACCCACCAGGATCACCCAACTCCTGGCCCTGCACAGACACCCCAACAACCCCACCCTGTCCCTGGCAGCGGTGTCCAAACGCTCCTGCAGCTCTGGCAGCTTTGGGGCCGCATCCATTCCCTGCAGAGCCTATTCCAACTTATGTCTACCAGAACTTTACCTTCTCCCTGATCTCTGGCCTGGTGGGTGCATTTCTCCTCTCCCCAGCCTCCCAGCACCGCGGTGTCTCCTGCCATGAGTCACGCCCCAGACAGGCTGTTACTTCTCTCCGAGTGGCCCATCTAACACAAACTTTGCACTCTTGAGTGCCAAGGGAAGCGTTCTTGGGGGAGACGAGCTCAATTTGCTTAACACCGTAACTCACCGTTAGAAATCTCTCTCTTTTGTCACAGACAGAGTCACTGGATGCATCAGCCTTTGATCTCAGCGGCTGATCTTCTGCGTGGAAGAAATCTCAGTAACACTTTAAATTATGTGTCTGAGATACCCATTACCAACGTGTTGCGCCCAGATTTAGGGAGACTGTTGAGTAGTAGATAAATAGTACATGAGGCGCCTTTTAAAACACTTTTATTATACCAGTATTTTTCTCCACGAGATGCTCTTAAGAACTGGGAAACTGCATTTCCTCTCCTGCCATTTTAAAAAATGCTCCACAAGCCTGGGTTTATGGTACTCTGCCTAATTTGATAGATGTTGATAAATGGCATGTCTTATAACGAGTGGCTTTGAGGCTAAGTGTGCTTCGTGGTTGGATTCGAGTTTGCTTCTTGCCCTGCAATTAATTCCTCAGGTGACCTTGAGCACATTGCTTCAAAGCTGTCTCATTTTACTGTCTTATCTCCAAATGAAGTCCCTCCGTTTGGAGAGGGAAGCCTAAATGAAATCTCTCCTGGCAGCTGGGAGCTCACCTGGTTGTGTGCAGCGGGTTGCAGACCAGGGCTGCATTTCACCCTCCGGTGACACGCTGCGCTCTGTTGTGTTACACTGGAGTTAAATCCAGCATTTTGCTCTCGTCTGTCAGGCTTCTGCGCTAAGGAGATTCACCTTGTTGCTTTTACACAGCTTCAGGTCCCTCTGCTTCACTTAATGGGATTGTCTGTCCAGGAGACAGCTTGGGGAAAATTTAAAGATGTGCTTTCCGCCTCCTGTGTTGTCGCTGTTGCCTGCCCGGGAAAATCTGCCAGAGCAAATCTCACAGGGAGTGCTCGGGAACGCACACCGAGACTTCGCAATCTCCTCTGCAAGTGTCTACCCAAGTGCCAACTGCATTTTAAGCTCAAGCGTTAGGCTGAGAGGTTTGAACTGCTCTGCTTTGTGTGCATAAGCTGGAAGAGAGGTGGGCACTGAGATTATGGAATCAGGGAATCACTCAGCATTATGAAGCAATAAAGCTGTGTGAGGTGTTAAATGAGGAGCCCTAGAGCTGGGAGAGGCTGTGGCCAGTTTGGCAAAGGCTCAGCATTCCAGCTGAGGAAGGGAAGGTTTAGGTTAGAGGTAAGGAAGGAATCCTTTACTCTCTAAGAGTGGTGGGGCCCTGGCAGAGGTTGCCCAGAGAGGGTGTGGATTCCTGATCCCTGGAAGTGTCCAGAGCTGGGCTGGATGGGGATTGGAGCACTCTGGGCTAGTGGAAGGTGTTCCTGCCCATGGCAGGGGGATTGAAACGGATGGGCTTTAATGTCCCTTCCAGGCCAAACCATCCGCAGGTTCTGTGCACGTGGAGCTGTTTGAGGACTTCCTTTGGGTTTGGGAGCAGCTCCCTCTCCCCGGTGCCCCAGACCTGGAGCTTCAGGGTCTGGTTCCCACCCGTGACCTGAGACAGCCAAGAGCAGCAGCCGATGCTGTGGAAGAGCGGCTGCTCCCGAGGCCCTTCCTGCAGCACCCAGCCCTGCAGCACCCACCCCTGCAGCACCCACCCCTTCCCCACGGTGCTCAAACCCGTTTAATAACCCACAGCAACAAAAGGGACTGGGCTCCGCTCCTTGACAAATCCAAGGGCGTGATGAGAGCGGCAGCACTTTGCAGAGCTGAGAGCCAGGAGCTGCTGCTAATAGTGCAATTTCCAAGCTGGTGTTCTCTTTTGAAATCCCGTGAATGGGATAGGAAGTGTCAAATTTGGAGCTTTTAGCTGCTTGACCTCCAGCTTTGATTTTTGAACAGGCTGTGCTCATGTTTTGTTAGTGGGCAGCTGCAAAGGAGAGGGATTTGAGGGAGCACTGCCTGCACCACAGATCCCTCCCAAAGGGATGCTGGGTCCCAGTGACGCCGGCTGCTGTTGTTCCACAGGTGACAAAGGCAGCTCGGAGTAGCTGGACTTCAGTACAATCAGGTAAATTCCTGAAGGAAGGCTGTTTTGTTAAACACCAACGTGTGCTCTGAGATGTCGTATTTCTGATCAGAGGAGGGGTCTGTGCTTCTGGAGGCACAGACACGGAGAAGGGGATGAAAAGATTTTCCTTAGGTGGGCGTTAAGAGCAAAGCCACATCGATTGCTGGAGGCACTGAGGGCTGGCTCCCACCCACCGGCCTGGGGCCTGTGCTTTTCCATCTTTGCCTCATGGATGGAGCTTTCCCCTTCCGCAGCACGAGCGCAGCAGAGCTCGTTTCTCTTTGAAGTGCTCCGAGAGCTTCAGGAGGGGGAAAAAAGCCCGCATTAGGTGCAAGAATCTCTTCCAGCGGATCATTATTTGGTGTGTCTGGAAATACTTCAAGGGGGAATGCAGAGCAGAGCTGGCTGTGGGGCACGCTGGGCGTAGCTGTGGGCAGAGCACCCGTGAGCAGGGCTGCTCCTCAGAGCTCATTGTGGACTCACTGCTGTCCGATGGACGCTGGCACAGGGCACAGCTGTTGGAGCTGGCGGTGGAGCCGAGATGATGCCTTTTCCTGGTCTTAAAATTAAGAAAGCTGCACACAGTTAGGAGGGAAAAAGGGTTTTTTACCTCGGTGTTTATTTAAGGATCCTTAGGTGTGATGAAATGCACATGGAAATGCACCCCGATGTCCCCACCGAAGAAATGGCCCCCCACAATGTGATGAGTATACAATTATATGCCTTGCAAAAATTAGCATTTCTATCAAAGGCTCCCCAATGAGGGACTTGGGTGAGACCCCCCACCCAAGGGACCCTCCCCCTGGATGGGCCTGGCTTTGTTTACAGAATGTGTTCTGGAGAGCACCTTGGTTTCTTTGGGCTTTTGGAAAGTTTGGTCTCTAAACTTAACAAAATACTGGGTCTAAGGGGAGTTATCAAACTTAAAGAATTATAACTATGCAAGCTAAAGGCACAAGGAATGTATAAAGCTATATAAAAGAGTGTATAAAAGGGGGTATAAAAGAAAAGCAAAAAATCATCATGGCACCAGAGACCCTGAACTCTTCCCTGGTGCAGCTGCTGCGCTGTGACGAGAAGAGCTGCGCGGTGCAGGTTAACACAGGGCCCTGCGAGGCTCCGTGATCAAACACAGAACCTTTCACCCTCAGCCAAAGCTTCTGTAAATTGCAAACAGGGATTAAACCGGGAGCAGGAGCTCAAAGCCCCGCTCCTCGTGGTGCGAGACACACGGGGAGTTTCGCTGCAGCTGAATTGAAAAATCCACGGCTAAAAAAGCAAGTGTTACGGGCCGAGGGGGCGAGTGTAACGAAACCCAGCGTGACCGTGTTCCCCGGATTAAATCCAGAGCATTTGGTTTGTGGAGAGCTCCCTGGCCACGGGTGCTCCGTTATTCTCATTAAACACAGCAGTCATGCTGTATCTGGAAGAACCGCAGAGATGGAGTCCCTGGGAGGGGGGAGCACGGGGGGACGAGATCAAAACGGGTTTGTCACTGCAAACCTCGCACCGAGCACGGCGAAGAGACAGGGAGAAGCAGATCACACGGGGAGGATGAGACTGAGCCACAGCCAAGGTGTCAGAGCAGGTTTGTCGCTGCCAGAGCCAACTGGAAGTGAAAGCGTCACGGGGAACCAGAGGCAGATCGAGCCTGTCAGGGAGGTTTAACTCGTCTGAGGGCTGAGAACACTCCCAGCCCCACTGGACTGGGCAGGAGAGCAGGGACAGGCAGGTGCCTCTGGATGCTGGAGGTGCCCAGAGAAGGGCCCGGCTGGGGAAGAGCCGCTGCAGCACCTCTGACGGCTGGCTGGTGTGCCAGGGGACAGGGAGTGGTTGTGCCACCCAGAGAGCCCGAGGTCTGCTGGGGGAGCTCCCCATGAACCCTCAGATCTTGTCTCGAGCTCGGCAGGAGCAGAGGGAAGATTGGTGGCACGTGAGGGCCTGGTGGCCCTCTCCAGGCGGAGTGTGGGTGGTGGAGGGGCAGAGCTGTGCCCCACCGCGGGGTTTGCCTTCCTCACCGCATCCACTTGCCAGCAAATTCCCTTTTAATATTCCTCCCAGCTCCCTTCCCCGTGACAGCCAGGGGATGCTGCTGTGCTTTATTGCCACCACATTAATGAAAAGGCCATTGTGGCTGAGGCTCCTTTGGTGACTTGGAGATGGATTTCCTCTTAAGGCGAGCAAAATGAGCCATCCTCAGCCCGCGTGGAGATAAGGAATGGTGAAGGATGGTTGGGACTGGAGCATATTTTGCTGGGTGGAGGCCATCCTTCTGCCTGACAAGTTGTTTAAATTCCTGCAGACGGTCCCTCCTTGTCAGGCAGAGCTATGGATGGGGCAGGTGGGGCTTTCTGAGTCACTGAATCACTGGAAAGGGACCTTAAAGCCCATCCAGGGCCACCCCTGCCACGGGCAGGGACACCTCCCACTGTCCCAGGCTGCTCCAAGCCCCGTCCAGCCTGGCCTTGGGCACTGCCAGGGATTCAGGGGCAGCCACTGCTCCCCACCCTCCCAGGGAACAATTCCTTCCCAATATCCCATCCATCCCAGCCCTCTGGCAGTGGGAAGTCATTCCCTGTGTCCTGTCCCTCCATCCCTTGTCCCCAGTCCCTCTCCAGCTCTCCTGGAGCCCCTTCAGGCCCTGCAAGGGGCTCTGAGCTCTCCCTGGAGCCTTCTCCAGGGCACTGAGGGCCTCACTAAAGATAGGGAGGAGAAACCCCCTCAGCTGTTCGGGCTCCAGAAGGTCTCCTTGGGATGCCCCAGCTCCTGGAACCTGTGCCTGTGGCTGCATCGTGTCCCTTGTGCAGGCAGAGCTGCTCCCCATGAGAGGGCTCGGGGAGCTGAGGAGGGCTGGCAGCAGCGGGAGGGAGGGCAGGCGGCTGCTCCCCCTCCCAGGGCACTGCCAGGGCTGCAGGGGAGGTGCCAGCGTGTCCCAGTGTGGTGCTGCCAGCACGGGGCTGCTGCCCCCCACGCCCGCGCCAGGGCCACGGCACTGACCGCACATCCTGATTAAAGCTCCTGTGCCTCTTCCCACCTGGATTCGGCGCTGCAGCAGCTCTCTGGGCAGAGCTCATGGCAGGTTTTCCTCTCTGACTTCTCCGATCTCCATTTCTTGTCCGCTGGCTCTCCCAGCGCGTGCCTGAAGCGTCACAGACCGCTGAGCACAAAATGCTCCATGGGGATCTCCAGGTGAAGCTTCTCAGGGAAGCAGCAAGGAAAGGGCTGGTTCCTGTGAGCAGCACCTTGCTCCTTCCCTGAGGTCCCGTGGAGAGCCGCTCCCAGAACCGCAGGGCAGCGATGCTGAGGCACAGGGAGGGGCAGGCGAGGGAGACTCCGTAAAATTCTGCCTTTCCCAGGTTTCAGTGTGAGGGGGCAGATTGCCCAGAGCAGCCGTGGCTGCCCCTGCATCCCTGGAACTGTCCAAGGCCAGGCTGGACGGGGCTTGGAGCAGCCTGGGACAGTGGAAGATGTCCCTGGATGAGCTTTAAGGCCCCTCCCAACCCAAACCATTCCATGATTCTCATAGTTTGGGATCACGGAGCACTCAGATACTGGGCAGAGACTCTGGAAAGACTCAGAGCGGTGCTGAGTCCACCCGAGTTTGGCCTTCCTACTGGGTTTGATGCATGTTGTTCATTTTTGCACACTCCTACTGCAGAAAAGCTGGGTTTAAAAAATAAGGAGGGGAAAAGTTTCCTATCTGCTTTAAATTAAAATAAATCCAGAGCAGAGGAGGCCTTTTGTAAGGTCTGCTGAGTTAATGGATTCATAATGACTTTTAAAGCTTCACTTGGGTAAGAAATACTGTTCATTTCATAATTGCATATAAATATACTTTCTCATAATCCAGGACAGCATAGCAAAAGGAAATCTACTGGCTTAATTATAAATCTTTTTATTAGCTGGAACCCTGCTGGAATAAAAAAAAAGCACCACATATTGTTTTTATCTAGGAGGAAAAGCATGGGGAAAGGAGGGAGGGGGATGTCTTGGGAGTGAGTTATGAGGAATTAAATGGGAAAGAAAACTAGTGTGAGTGCTGGGGCCTGGGGGGCAGCAGTGCAGGTACCCAGGGCTCCTGTGAGCACCTTTCCAATCGATCCTTGGGCACGGAGCATCCCCAGCCCGGCTTCCCCAGGAGCCTGGAGCCAGCCCTGCAGGTCAATTCTATATCCAGTCAGTGGCTTTTCCAACGTGTATTCTTTTATCTCTTTGACCTCCTGTGCCCGAGCTGAAGCAGATTTGTCTCTCCTTAGCTCCTGTCCACCTTGCTGGCACAGGCAGATTGGAGCTGGATCCCGAGGGCTGGAGCAGGAGGCTGAGGAGGAGGGAGGGATCGGGGCCTGTGTGGTGCTTTGTGCACCTGGGGATGCTCAGAGGCCTCCAGGGATGGGCTCTGGCTGGGAGGTGCCACAAGTGCTGTGCGTGGATGCGCCGGGAGCGGAGGGGTGCTGGGGATGGCTGGGACCAGTCCTTTCCCTAGGAAAGAGGGATGCTGGGCGTGACTGGTGATGCCTTAGGTTTTAACTCTTCTATTTTTCAAATCCTGTGCTGCCTAGTGTGTGGCTCTGAGCTGCCTTGCAGCCTGTCAGCTGCTGCTCTCTCATGCTCACACAGACATAACAAAGCCTCTCCAGGCCTGCTCTGCAAGGACACCCAGCCCGTCCCAGGCCCAAAATGTGGAACCCAGCACCTTGAGAAGGGGGGCGAGCTGAGGGGCAGTTCCATCATTAGCTAAAGTTTAATTGGCCAATTTATGCTGATCTGCAAATGGCCCAAACCTGTAACAGTGTGAAGAACTCGTGACTCGGGGTCCATCTCGGGTGCAGCCTTTGGCCTGCCCAGGGTGTGCCTCTGAAGGCCTTTCCAATAAATATCCACCTTTGTTCCCTCACTCCTGGCTAGGCTCTGTTTCTAGGTAGCCTCTCAAGGCATCACTGGGAGCAGCTCCTCACATCAGGGAGCAGGGGTGCTGGAGCTGGCTGGGAGCAGCCCTTTCCCCAGGAAGCAGTGGGCTGAGCCCAGATCTTCAGGAATTTGCTGGAGCAGAGCTTTGGGGTCGGACCCAGCTCCTCACTCCAGCGGTTCCTGGGAGCTGGGCTGGGAGGTACTGAAGGATTGGGCTGCTGTGCCCAGCCCAGCCCATCCATCACTCCCTGCTCCCCTTCCAGGGGAACGCGGCACCCAAGTGTTGCCTTTAACAACAAAAAAAGAAACTAATTAAACGCTTAAAGGTTGAGCAGCCCATTTGCACCTGATGGAGACAAATGAGGCTGCCTCGTGCCCAGGAAAGCTGGCACTGCTCTCCTGCTCCCAGGTGGCTGTTTTTGCAGTTCTGGGCTGCTGCAAACCCTGGCAGTGCCAAGCACCTGCTGCTGCCTCTGTCTGCAGAGCCGGGGTGGCTGTGCCGGTCCTGGCACCCACCTGCTCGGGGAATGGGGTGGGAGAGGTCCCTGAGCATCACAAGTCTGATGAGGGAGCTGGGGGGGCTCAGCCTGGACAAAAGGAGGCTCAGGGGGGACCTCATCCCTCTCTACAACTCCCTGACAGGAGGGGGCAGCCGGGGGGGGTCAGGCTCTGCTCTGAGCTAGTGACAGGATGAGAAGACATCATTTTAAAGTGCACCAGGGCAGGTCTAGGTTGGACACCAAGAGGAATTTCTCTGGAGAAAGGGTGATCGGATGTTGGGATGGGCTGCCCAGAGAGGGGGTGAAGTGGCTCTCCCTGGAGGTGTTTAAGCAAAGGCTGGGTGTGACAGTGCCATGGTCTGGCTGACACGGGGGTGGCTGGTGGTGGGTCACAGGTTGGACTTGCTGATCTCAAAGGTCTTTTCCAGCCTCAGTGATTGTGTGGTCTCTGTAAATCCTCCCCACCGTGCCCTGACACCCTGCTGGGACAACTTTAATCTTCATAGCCAAAGCCAAGGCCAAGAGCCTCCTGCTGCTACTCCTCACCTTGCTCCCCTCCCGAATTTGGGTGTTGGTGTCCTCTGAGTTGTGTCTGAGATGAAATGCAGCTGCAAAGTGGGAAATCTGAGGGGCTACAAGCAATCTCAGCTGAAAGAATGTGTCATATTCTCTATCTCTCTGGATAAAACCCACTTCTCTGAGAGAATTTAAAGTACCAGCATGGCTGGGCAAATAATTTCCCTGTTTATTTTCCCTTGTGTGTTGAGAAATCTGATGTTAATTTGTTCCTTTTTAGAGGAACCCAGGAATGTTTTATCCAAGCTGAATTTTTCAGCAGTTTTGGCCAGATCTTCCCTGGGTCTTGTAGGTACTGATGGAGGTGGGAGGGAAAGAGAAAGCCAGAGCCAAAGCAGAGCATTGAAGAAAAGCCGAGCAGAGCAGGACAGTAACATGCTTTTGGATTTCTTTTTCATGTCCTGAAAAGCAAATAGGGAGGGGAAAAAAAAATAATCTCTTCTCCCACCCTTCCCTCCAGACCATGGAATTAAATCTATAACCATTAGAGAAACATTTTGACCCAGACATCTTTTTTCTCTCCACTCCTTCTCTGCATTCAAAAGCCTCCAAAGTGTCAGCATGTTTCCATGCAGGCGAGATGTGCATTGCATCTAAACAACATCATGTCAGTGTGGTGGAGAAAATTCCCACTGAGGGCCCTGCAGGTCAAAGCAAGCTAATGTATGATGCCCTCCCTTGCACTACTGAGCGTGAGTTGTGCTGATAAGACTCCGTTCTCTCTGTCTATTAAATCTCCTCTCCTGTATAAGCAGGGCAGGCACGGAGTTATTTACTTATTTTTCTGGCCTTCCTCCCCCCGTAAATTGTCATCCTTGAGCAGGGGGGAGCTGCTCAGCCACGGGATGTGGTGGTAGCCATCCTAGTTGGTTTTATTTTATTTTTATTCCATTTTTCCCCACTCTGTGACACCGGTAACTTGTGTCTGGTTGCTTTATGTGCTGCCGTGACTTAGCTCGGGGGCCTGTCCTCACGCAGCGCTGAGCGCTGCCTCCCGTCCCCACCGGTGTGAGGTGAGCGCTGGATCCCCCTCGGCTCCTTTGGAAAGTCGCTGTGGGAAGCAGCTGATATTTCACCGCTGCCTGAAGCTTTTGATGTGCAGGACTTTTTTGGGAAGGGTTGGGAATTGTTCCCCTTTACCTCCTCCCTCTCCATTTTGCGCCGGTCCTGCGCTGCCGGGGCACCGAGTCGCCGTTCCTCGTGTTGCTGCTGCTCAGCGCAGGCATTTCGGCGCCCTCTCCTTATTTCCTGAGTCTTTTTTTATCCCAGCCTTGGGGGTACCTGGGCTAAGCCCCCTCCATGGATGGCAGTGGAATTCTTCCAGCTCGCCCGAGCCCCTGGCACGGGGCTGGCTCGCTGACCACGGCTGCGCCAGCTTGCTCAGCAAGGAGGGACAGAGGTCAAACTGTGAAAGCTGCCTAAGTGGGGCTTTCTGAGGCAACTGCTGGAGCCTCTCAGAGGAGAGGCCTTGGGGACTCATTATGTGCTGCCGCTGTTGCAGGGAGCGAGTTGGCTGCGGCTCTGTTGTTCCGTGTAAGCTGGTGCACAGGTCGGGCTCGGAGCGTCCCATGTCGGCTGCAGGAGCAGAAGGATTGGTGGTCACGGGGAACTCGCAGGGCTTTGGGTGGGAAAGGTTACAAGCAGGAAAAGAAGAGACTCCTCTGTACTGAGGGCCTGCTGTTTCCTGGGCAGAGAAGGCGATGACGGTGCAGGTGAGGGGCTTTGAGTGCTCGCACTGTGGGGATAAGGACGTGTCTTCAGGAGTGATGGAGGGAGCTTGTGCCATGGAGAAAGAGCAAAAGAAACAAGGGAAGACAGCCAGATAGACACCTTTAATCTTTTATATTAACTGAGTCCTTTTGCCTGTGGATTTGGGGAAGGCAGCTGGCTCCCTTAGAGCCGGGCTGGCAAATGAAAAAAGGGATGACGGGAGATCTCTGATGCTGAGAGTGGATAATGCTCGGAGGGGACAGCGCTGGGGAGGGGATGAGCAGAGATTGGGGGGGGAATCACCAACATCTGCTCTCACACTCAGCCTTCACACTGATCCCTCCTCAAATCTGACAATCCGCTCCCCCTAATCCCTAAATCCCACCGATCTGTGCAGCCGCCCGCCCGGACGCTTCATCCCCGCAATCCGCGCGCCCCGGCTCCCGCGCTGACAGAGCAGCTGCCGGGCAGGACGGAACCCAGATGAGGCACTGCCCTTGTTGTCAGACACCGATGACTTTCCCCACCTGGCTGAGAGAGGTGGAGACAGCAATGAATCAAACAAGCACCAGCTGCTGTGAGGAGCAGCTCCCAGCGGGTCCTGAGGCAGCGGGGTTCAGCTGGGTTTGGGCCAGGGAGCGGGGAGCCCACAAATCCAGCCTGGCGACTGTGTTCCTCTGGGCTCCCCTGGGAACCACAAAACCTATCAGTCAAAATACAGGGAAAACCCAGGAGTGCTGCTGTGACTCCCCCCTGCCCTCTGAGTGCCTGAAATGTGTGTTCAGGCCCACAAGTACAAAGCCAGCTTGGCAGGAGGCTCAGCTGAGAGCAGCCAAGTCTGGGGAAATCTGAGTCAGTTTTGGGGACAGGAGTTGTGTGGGATTATCACATCCCTGCCAGTGTTTCATACAGCTGGAAAGGGAAGAAAATGGGGAACAGCTCCCTGAGACAGTGGGGTTCAGCTGGTTTTAGGGTAGGGAGCAGTCAACCCAGAGCCTGTTCCTCTGGGATCCCCAAAATTTATCCGTCAAAATACAGGGAAACCTTTTCCCTGTGGGGCTGGTGGTCCAAACACTCTGCTGGGGCTTCACCTGTGCAGCTCCTCAGGTCCAGACCCAGACTGGCATCACTCCATCTTTGCCTTCTCAGTGATGATGTGGTTCTTGCTGCTGTTCCTCTCTCAGTGGGCAGAGCTGCTCCTCCTCTGGGAAATGGGAGTCTCTCCGAATCCAAACTCTGTGTGGACACCAAGGGTTTGCAGGCAGCCTTTGCCCTTCTGCACAGGGACATCCCGGGGGGACGCAGGGGGCTTGGATTCCCACCCTGCCTCGGGCTGGACGGGGCAGTAATGCAGGTTTCTGGGTAAGAGAGGGACATTCCCTGGAGGAAAGAGGCTTGTCCGTGGCTGCTGCAGGGCCGGTTCCATCCCAAGCGTTATTCCAAGTTCCACCCATCATGTTATTTTAAGGTTTTAAGCATTTTTGTTTTCCAAAGCTCACGCACCAGGCTGTGGCTTCTTCAGGGTCCTTCAGACAGCAGCTGGGAGCCCCCAGACAAACCCCAGGCTGGTGCAGCAGTGCTCAGGGTTGGGTTGATCCCACAGAAATATCCCAGTCCCTCTTCTTAACGAAAATGAGAGGTCCTCTGGGAGGAGGGAAGCTCAGCTGTCTTTGCATTGAAACCTGTTGGCATGGAAAAAGAGCCGAGATGCCACCCGTCATCTCTTTAGCACCTTGTCAGCGGCTGAAGCCTCGTGCCCAGCCACAGGGGCTATTAGGGAACAGCTCAGCAGCTATTTTTACACTCCAGCCAGCTCTCTCGGGTGTGATTTTTTTCCCTAAGATTTTTCTCCCCCTCTGTCCTCCCAAAATTAGCTGAATTTGCGGTGCTTGACACAAAAGAAGTGATTGGAAAAATGCAGTGCAGAGAGGCCTCTTAAACCTTCCCTGACTCCTGGAAACGTGGCCCTGTGCTGAAGAAAAATGTCTGTGCACTCTCCGGGAGGGAAGGCGCTGTTTGTTCCCATGGCTCGCGGGCACGTTTATGGTGTTTAGGGCTGGCAGAGACTCTGCTCTCGGGGAAGCAGGTGGGTGTAGCCTGTCTTGTCCCCTCCAAAGGTGTGATCTGGCTCTAGGGAAAACCTCTGTGTGCTCTGGGAGTTCTGTTGAGCCTGTCCAGGGTGACACAACTGCTCTGGAACTGCCTTGGCTCACCAGATGGAGCAGAGCAGGGTTTGCTTTTTGGGGCCACGTCCTCGCCGGCTGCTGGGGTTGTTTTTGCACGCACAGTGGGATTTATTGCTGTGGGAGGAGCTGGGAAAAGCCTCCCCCCGAGCTGATGGTCGGTACAGGACGTCCTGCACCACAGGTGTCCCGTGGATCCCTGGCTAACAGGGATGTGCCACTAATTACTGTGATTAGTGCTGCCCCACTGCCAAGGTCGGCTCTCAGTTGTAGTTCCAGGCACAGCCCTGCCACTTTAGTGGGAATGATTTAAGTGACCCTTAAAGGCTGCAGGCAGTTGGATGGAATGGGGAGGGAGAGAAAAAATACGGTGCATGTGTGGCAGAGCTGTGCAGAGGCACAAACTGCACCGGAGTGATGATGCTCCTTTGGTCCCGTCCCTTTCTTGGGAAGGAACAGAGGAATGAAGGAGCCTGTAGAGCAGGGGCTGACCATGCTCAGCTGGCTCCTGGGGTCCTGTGCCATGCCCCCAGCCCGTGGAGAGACAGGCAGTGAGAGCAGAAACAACTCAGGAATACCAAAAGCCCTGGCTGGGTTCCCAGCCTTGGAGCCAAAGGAAGGACCTCCCGGGGTGGGTGGCAGGAGCTCGGCAGCAAAGCTCACGTGGAGATGGGTGTCTGCCCCTGGAACCTGGTGCCTCATGGGCCCAAAACGTCGGTCAGGACTGAGGTGGCAGCGTCAGAGCCTGGGCTGTGGGTGGCAAAGTGGTGAGTGACCAGCTCTGCCCGGGGTGAGCTGGCTGGGAGTGCTCCCGTGGCACCCTGCCTGCTGCTCGGAGCTGCCTGGGGAACAGATGAGCACTGTCATTCTGGAGGCCACGGCAAAACCCTCGTGGACCCCAGAATCTTCCCTGAGTTCGGCTGCCTGGGTAACAGACCTGGTTTGCAGGCGTTCCCTCATCTCTCCTTCCCTGCTCTGGCTCCGCAGCAGCGAGGCCACGGGTTCTGCCAAGTCTGGGGAAATCTGAGTCAGTTTTGGGTGCAGGAGTTGTGTGCAGTGGGATTATCACACCCACCCCTGCCAGTGTCTCTCAGTTGAAAAGGGTACAGAAAGTATATTTTCCTCTCTCCTCCTTGTCAATGAAATTGAGGCTCCTTCTGGCTCTCTTATGGCTAAATCAGCTGAAGCCTTCCTTTTTGTTTAGGTAACCTTCTCTTATATTAAACATATACCCAGCAAGCCAGATTCATTACTTATTAATTTACAAAGTGGTAAATTTCAAAGCTGTCATAATGCTGAAGTCATGTTCGCTTTAGTTATTCTGCATAATTAATTACAAAGTAATAATTTGTACATCATGATATTTTCATTCCAACATGAAAGCGAAAGACTCGGAGCCGTAACAGCCTCAGGCACCAGAGAGGGGCGAAGGAGGTTTCCAGACGTGCCTGGCTGAGGAGAATATCAACTCAGCCTCGCTGGCCACGGCGTTCTGGGGAAGTTCTTCTTCCTTCTCGCTGGGGTGACCTCTCCCTGTGCCTGGAGGAGCTCCCTGAGGACCCTTGGCTTGTTCAGCTGGAGGAGATGAGGGCAGAGCCCGAGGGACAGCTCCGATCTCTGCTCCCTGGGACTGGGGACAGGAGCCAGGGAACGGCTGGAGCTGGGCCGGGGAGGGTTAGGTTGGACCTCAGGGAAAGGTTCTTCCCCAGAGGGTGCTGAGCACTGCCCAGGCTCCCCAGGGAATGGGCACGGCCCCAAGGCTGCCAGAGCTCCAGGAGCGTTTGGGCAGCGCTGCCAGGGATGCCCAGGGTGGGGTTGTTGGGGTGTCTGGGCAGGGCCAGGGGCTGGGCTGGATGATCCTGGTGGGTCCCTCCCAGCTCAGGATATTCTGTGATCCTCGGGAAAGGTCACTGGGCAGGAGGGAAGGTTCCTGCTTCCCAAACCTTGCCTTGCACAGCTGGTTTGCCCAACCTGGTGCTGAGTCAATGTCACAAAGAGCTTTCTGGTCCTCTCTTTGTGGTGATGTTGGGCTGAACCTGCTCAGGGGTACCCCAGCACCTACAGTGATGCTGCACCTCTGGGACCTTCTAGAGACGGTAAAGGAGAGCAGGGTGAGGGCTGGAGGGGGTGAACACAGTGCAGAGCACCATCACTCTGTGCAGGATGTTGAAAAATAAATGTTGGCTTGGGAGGGAAGAAATGCCAGTGTCGAGGGAGCTCCACAGGAACCAACCCGCAAGATTGCATTGATTTGTTCTTTTTGACGCTTGTTTCTGTAAACAAAAGGAGCAATGGATTGTGTCTGGAACTCCTGAAGAGCTGAGACAACGGACACAGGCTACAAACACATCTGCAGGGATGGAGCAGCAGCTTCTCCCCTCTGGACAAAACCCCTCTGAAGTGAGGTTTACACTCGGTGCTCCTCTCCGCCCCCGCTGAGGGTGCTCGGAGCCTTCCTTCCTGCCCGTGTGGCTTTGGAGGGGGGTGATCTCATTTCCCAACTTCTCAGCCACGGAATTAAAAACTTCTCACTGACAGCTGAGGACTGGACTCATCCGACCTGTGGAGCTCAGCTTTGGGTAAAACTTCAAGAGATTCCAGCAAAACTCCCCGTGAGCTCAGTGGCATTGATTTCCCTCCAGACATAACGAGCCTTAGCAGCTCTGTCAGCTGCACATCTTTGATCTCTGTTTTACTACGAGATTCCTTCTCTCTCCAAAAAGCTCTGGTTTTTGGTTCCCCATGAGTTGATTCCTCTCGTTTTTAGGTTGCCCTGAGAAAAGAACGCTGGCTCCTGGCTTGGGTGTCTGTGCCTGGCCCTTGAGGAGAGTTCTGTTGTTGGTCCCTGACCCAGTTCCCCCTCGGAGACCTGGATGTTCTCACACCTTCCCCCATTGGTGCTGTTGGTCGGGGATGTCCCCAGGGTGATGACACCTGAACAGATCTTCCCAGGAGGCTCTGGAGGCCCCTCAGGCCACGGTGAAGGGAGGAGGTGCAAAGGAGGAACTGTACCACGAGTGCAGTGAAAATCCCCTGACCTTGGGTGTGCACCACAGGTGAAGTTTGAATGTGCAAGTGGAGAAAACCCCCTGAGCGCTCAAGGACGGCCTGTGCTTGCTTTTAATTGCCTGGCCAGGGGTGATGAATGGATTCCTTTGGATCTGGGGCCTTCACAGAGCTGGCAGGCTCCAGTCTGATGTCACAGTGGACCATGGGTCGCTCGTGTTTTACTGCCCGTGTCCACCCTGGCCCTGGTGGGAGCCTCCTGCGCGGCACGGAGGAAAGGGTAATGCCATCAATCTCCCGAGCCGGAACCGGCTCCGCTGGGAGTGTCACTTACCAATCCTCCTGCAGGAAAACACCTCCTGTGACAAGTCTAATTCATTAATTGTGGTTGATGATGTCACATGCGATTGGAACGGCGCGGGGTGAAGGGGACGTGAGCAGGGAGCGCTGGGAGGAATTCCCAACTTCCCTGCACCTGACGTCCCTCAGCACAGCCACTCCTGATGTCCCATTGGCAGGGAAATGCACCCACACTCACCCAACAAAGCCTCTGCGACCCCCTGGAACCGGGGCTGCGATCTGGATGGAGTCTGCCCACGCTGATTTCCTGGGAAAACAAAAAACAAGATATTGAAAGCAAACAGCTTTCAAAAATTGAGTGGTGTAACGATGAACTTGTAATTTGGGAACGGTTGTTACATTCACCATCGCAAAGATCAATCTGTAGCCTTTGTGAGCCGGTGATTTTGCCCAGTCTTGAGAACTTATTTTAATCACTTGACGCTAATCTCATTTCCAAGCCTGAAAACGGTCCCAAACATTGAAATTATATGTTAATATAGCGAGATTGACAAAAGGAAGCTGCTTGTATCGACTTGGAATTAATGAAGCAATTCAGCGATGAACAATATCGCTGGCAGGAGGTGTTAAGGAGAATTGTTGCAGTTGTTAAATTTTGGCACTGAGAGGTCTCATTGCTCTGAGGAGACGGTCGGATCACAGCGAAATGAAAATTACCTGGGAACTTGAGAGGTTTTCAGTTATTCTGAGTCATTTCACAAAATGTGCAGCGGAAAACAGGGAAACGCTGGTGGGGGGACTCTTGGTTATCCACAAGCGCTTTCCTGCCCTGGTGGGGGAAGGCTCCTCTCTGCAGTTCTGTGGTGCAAGTAACACATTCCTCATCCAGGCTGGGCTGTGCCCCGCCCCAGGCTCCGAGGATGAGCTCCATCTCACCCCGTGTTACCGCAGACAGCTCCGGGGCAGAAGGGTCCTGACCCTTTGGAGCTGCAAATTTACAGGTCCTGAGACACAATCACAGAACCTGCTGAGCTGGGAGGGACCCACCAGGACCATCCAGCCCAGCCCCTGGCCCTGCCCAGACACCCCAACAACCCCACCCTGGGCATCCCTGGCAGCGCTGCCCAAACGCTCCTGGAGCTCTGGCAGCCTCGGGGCCGTGCCCATTCCCTGGGGAGCCTGGGCAGTGCCCAGCACCCTCTGGGGGAAGAACCTGAAATCCAACCTAAACCTCCCCTGGCCCAGCTCCAGCCATGCTGGGTCCTGTCCCTGTCCCAGGGAGCAGAGATCGGAGCTGTCCCTCCGGAGGAGCCGCAGCCCTCACTGAGCTCTGCCCTCAGCTCCTCCAGCTGAACAAACCAAGGGCCCTCAGCTGCTCCTCCTGTGGCTCTGTTCCCCTCCAGACCCTTCCCCATCCCCACGTCCCTCCACTGGATGCTCTTTAACAGTTTTACACCTTGCGCTGAGGTGCCCAAAACTGCCCCAGGACTGCAGCTGAGGCTCCCCCAGCCCAGAGCAGAGCAGGAACATCATCCCCTCCTCACCAGGCCGTGGATGCTGGGCCTGATGCCCCCAGGGACCTCCTGGCAAGCCCTGGGTGTGTGTTCCCGGCTGCCTGCGGCTCGGGTGGGTCCCCCTGCACAGTTCTGCAGGGCTGTGGAAAGCTTTGCTTTGCTGTGGGTTCCCCTTCTGCAGGACCCCTGTTAACCCCAGTTTGTTTGGGGTTCCTTGCAGCAGCCTGGCTCCCAGCTTTTCCCCAGCTTTGGCTTTCTGCAGAGCGCTCATGGTTTGTGGGGCTGCCAACAGCAGCGAAGTGTTTCACTTTCCCCAGAGCTCAATTTGTGCTGCTTGGTGGTGTCAGCAGAGTGAGGGCTTGGAGGAGCCTGAACCAGGCTTTGATTCCTTGACCGGTGATCCAGCCCAGCCAGGAGACACAGAGCGTAAAGCTTCACGTCAGGAGAAAAGGAAAACTTGTTAAGAAATAGAGTTTCTGTTCTTTGGAATAAAAGTCTCCAGTAATTCTACAGAAAGATGCCAGGATGTGTTGCTGCTGTTAACATCTCGAGGCTTTGAACTCGTACATGCAATACTTGAGAGACCAATTTGAAGCAACTGAATTCAAGGCACAGCAAAAACGCTTTAGAAGCTGCTCACTGACAGTGATAAACATGTGAAACGGGGAGGGAGGCGCCCAGTGGATTTTGAAGTAGCTGCTGGTGGTGAATCTGTTCCTCCAAGGGAGCCAGAGTTGAAAGTTGGAGCATGTTTACCAATTATTGACTCGCTGATTGATGGCTTAGGAAGATGAACGAGACACGAAAACGTCAAGTTTCCCTCCAGATGAGGGAGATTCTGCCAGGGCGGGGCAGGACCATCACAGGCAGCCGTGGTCCTCCCTTTCCTCAGCACCGTGGCTCGCAATCACATCTGGTTTGGGAACGTGCCTTTCCTCAGCGCAGGGATTGATGTCCACGGACGGGTTTTTGCTCATCAGTCTTCAGCTTCAAATGGATGCCGCGTTCCCTGGTGTCACTCCGTGCTCGGAGGCTTTCCTGGGCTGCAGCAAAGTGCCTGTGCTGCTTCCAGGTGTGCCTGCACTTGCAGCCTGTGGTTTTAGGGATAGAGCAGACTGTCAAAATTATCTTTTTTTGTTTTTTTCCCCTGCTTGCCTTTGCAGGAGGAGGGGCCAGGGCTGCCTCTGTATCCCACTGGTAGTTTTTCCTGGAGCTCTCTTAGTGACAAACCTTTGCTGAGGTAAAATACAGAGCACTTTGAAATTACAGCTTTTTCTGGTTTCGTACCTGGCTGAGGGTCCCAGAGGGCCGGGGGCCTGTTCTGGTTGGATATTAAATACACGTGGTTTATATTCACCAAAGTGAAGTTTCCTGTTGATCTGTCAGGAGTATATTGCAAACAAAATGTTTATTTTTAAATCTCAAAGTGACTAAAAAATGTAGATGACTTTTTCTCCTTGCAATAAAGAATGCTGGGGGTTGAAAACACTTTCATTTCACGAGCTGAAGATGTTCTCTGAATGTAGCTCAGATTTGCACAATTACTTCAATCCCCTCTCTGCCTTCTTTTTATTCCTCAACCCCCCTCAAAAACCTGAACTCCCTGAAAATGTCAATTTGGGGAAGCACTGCTTTGAATTTTGGGCTGGAGAAAATTCCAAACCTCCCTGTGGAAGTGTCTGTCAGGATCTTGGTACCCTCCTTCATCACCGTGCTCTGCCTGTGGCTCTCAAACGTCTCCTCGTTCCCTTGGTTCGAGGCACCATGACCACATTTTAACGATGGGAGAGAACTTGTCTGAGGTCATGGGGTGGATCCACAGCTCAGGTGGGACCTCAGCCCAGAGCAGCTCTGTCCACACCTTGCCTTTTACCCCTAACCCCGTCCCTGAGCATTAAACTAATTTGGCATCAGAGCCGTCATGTGGGATTAAGGTGGAGTGTGAGGAGTGATTTTTGGTGGAAGGTTTGAGATGGAATTGAATCCTTCAGCTGGGACTTATTCCCAGGTGCTGCTGTGCAGGGTCTGTGGCCAGGGGCAGCATCTCTGCTCCTGGAAAAATGGATGTGCTGTGCTTTGACATCCCAAAACTCATCAGGAGGAGCTCTGGGTGTCTCCAGGATGAAATGTCCCACGAAATGCAGCTCCACGCTGATGCCACGATGATTTTTGTCTTTTCCATATACCCCTTTTATAGCCCTTTGATACAGCTGTAATGTATCCTTAGTGCTTTCAGCCCCCACACTTGTAATTCCTTCACTCTGATAACTCAGCTGAGACCCGCGGTGCCGCTAAGCCAGGAGACCAAACACCCTGGCGGCCTCGCAGTTAAGGGTCAGAGAGCCCCAGACACCGAGCTCCTCTCCAGAACACGTCCTGTAAACTGAGACAGGCCCATCCAGGGGGGACTCCTGGGAACGGGGGGTTCATTCAAGCCTCTCCCCGAGGCTTTGATAGACATGCTAATTTGCAAGGCCTATAATTGTACACATGATCTGTTGTGTGTGGGTGCATTTCGATGTGCATTTCGGCACACCTGAGGATCCTTCAATAAACACCGAGGTAAAAACCTCCCTTTTCCCCTTAACCGTGTCTGACTTCAATTTTGAGGCCAGGAAAAGGCAGCAGCGCCATGGCAGAGGCTCTCCAAGGGGCGTGTGGGAGACGGGCGGGTTGTGCTGTGTGATTCCAGGGATCCTGACTGTCCATTCCCAGCGTCCCCAGTGCCCTGGGAAAAGCACGTTGGTAATTAATTCCAGCTACCTCAGCGCATCACAGCCTGCAAAGAGAGGGAAAATATCCCCTTAAAGCCAATCCCGGGTGCGTGAAAACAGCCTCAGCTTGCTGGCACCAGGCACGGCAGTGCAGAAGTTGCTTACCCCGTATGCCAGGGAAATCTGGTGCCTCCTGGATGGATCTGCTCTGACAGATTTCTGCCAAATCGCTGGCAAAGGGTCTCGCTGGCTGCCTGGAGTTCAGTCCTGGCCCTCTTAGTCCCTGGATTGGTTCAGTGTTCTCTTAACTGAGACCTTCCCGGCTGGCAGGGCTGCTGTCCAGCCCACCCATGTGATGCCATGATGATTTTTGCTTTTTCTCTTATACCCCTTCTATACACTCTTTTATATGGCTTTTATGTATTCTCAGTGCTTTTAGCCCACACAGTTATAATTCTTTAAGTTTGATCACTTCCCTCACACCCAATATCCCGATAAGCCAAGAGCCCAAACACCCTGGGAACCCCAGACCCCAAGGGCCTCTCCAGAACACATTCTGTAAACAAAGCCAGGCCCAGCCAGGGGAAGGTTCCTCGCTGAGGGGTCTCGCTGGAGTCCCTCCCTGGGCAATCTTTGATAGATGTGCTAATTAGCAAGGCCTATAATTGCACACACATCACATTGTGGGGGGCCATTTCTCCGGGGGGCATTTCGGGGTGCATTTCGATGTGCATTTCGGCGCCCCTGAGGGTCCTTCAATAAACACCGAGGTAAAACCCTTTTCCCCTCTTAACTGTGTTCAGCTCTCTTAATTTTAAGACCAGGAAAAGGCATCACATGGGGTGCTGTGGGATGCAGGAGTGCCCTGGCAGAGCTCCCGAGGGCCAGCATCTCCAGGGAACCATCGGCTGGCCTGCGCTTGAATCCCACTGGCATTTCTGGTGGCACTTAATAGACTTGGCGTGCCTGTGCCAGTGCAAAATGATGGGATTGATGAGGGTTAGATTGGATGTGATGGAAAATTTCCTCACTGAAAGGGTGGTCAAGCTCTGGAAAAGGCTGCCCAGGGAAGTGGTGGAAAATGTTCAGCAAATGTGTGGATGTGGCCCTTGGGGACATGGTTTAGTGGTGGCCTTGGCAGTGCTGGGGGAATGGTTGGATTTGGTGATCTTAGAGGGCTTTTCCACCCTTTATGTTGGGTCTGTTGTACTCCTGGCTGAGGGTCCCAGAGGGCCAGGGGCCTGTTCAGGTTGGATATTAAACACGGGTGGTTTATATTCACCAAAGCGAAGTTTCCTGCTGATCTGTCAGGAGTGTGCTGCAAACAAAAGGTTTGTTTTTAAATCTCAAAGTGACTGAAAAATGTGGTTGTCCTGTTGCTCCTTGTCAGGGCTGGCTGTGGGCTGGGGAGCTGCTGGGGACTCAAACTGAGGAGAGATGTTGGATCTCACATCCACCAGCACATGCGAAATGGTTTGGGTTAGAAGAGACCATAAAAACATCTCGTTCCACCCCCTGCCACGGACACCTTCCACTAGAGGAAGTTTTTCTGTTTGGGTTTTTTTTTTGTGCTAAAAATTCAGTGCTGTTAAGGAAAAGCAGGAAGAGTCTTGGCAGAGCACAGGGGCTGACAGTGAGGATTAGAAACGGACACGGCTGAGCGGTGAGAGTCCAAGGTGAGGACAGGCAGGGGAAAAAGATGTTTCTATTTCCAGGGCCTGCTTGAAACTAATGGAACAGGGAGGGGGGAAACACATTGTTTTTCTGCCCTGCAGGAGTTTGAGTGCTTAACAACAGCGAGGCACTGAAATCCTCCTGCCAAAGCCCCGAGTGCTGGTGTTCTCAGGCACCTCTGTGTGTGGCTGGGAGCCTCACGTGGGTTTGGAGTACAGAGCATGGAATCCCAGGCTGGTTTGGGTTGGGAGGGACCTCAAAGCTCATCTCACCCTGATGCCTTATGTTTTAACTCTTATATTTTTCAAAATTCTGCATTCCCAGTGTGTGACTCTGAGCTGCCTTGCAGCCTGTCAGCTGCTGCTCTCTCATGCTCACACAGACATAACAAAGCCTCTCCAGGCCTGCTCTGCAAGGACACCCAGCCCGTCCCAGGCCCAAAATGTGTAACCCAGCACCTTGAGAAGGGGGGCGAGCTGAGGGGCAGTTCCATCATTAGCTAAAGTTTAATTGGCCAATTTATGCTGATCTGCAAATGGACCAAACCTGTAACAGTGTGAAGAACTCGTGACTCGGGGTCCATCTCGGGTGCAGCCTTTGGCCTGCCCAGGGTGTGCCTCTGAAGGCCTTTCCAATAAATATCCACCTTTATTCCCTTACTCCTGGCTGGTCTCTGTTTCCAGCTTGGCCTCTCAAGGCATCAGCCCCACCTCCTGCACCCTCCCCTAGCCCAGGCTGCTCCAAGCCCTATCCCACACGGACCATTTCCAGAGCAGTCTCTGTTTTGTGCTGGCCTCCAAACTCTCCTTTTCTTGCTCAGAAATCAGTCCTGAGCCATGCTCTGTCCCCTCCCCGGGCAGCCCCAGCACGGGCCACAGTCTGAGCCCTCGTGGTGCTTTTTTTCCCTTCTTACCCCAATTCTCTGAGCCTTTTTTGTTGCCTTTATTTTCACTGCAAAGATACAACAGTGGGCCTAAAGGTAAGAGGCAGTGGATGGGAGGTGAAGCTTTTAGGAGTCCTGGGGATAGAACAGAGCAGTTTATTCTCCCTGGCTTAATAGTTCAGGATTTTGCTGCCTCTTTGACAAAAGAAAGTCCAGCTCGTCACTGGTTTCCCTCTGATGATTCGGGGGTTTGGTGGGAAAAGCCAATCTTTTCTTCGGTGGAAAAAGCCAATCTTTTCTTCAGTGAAAAGCCAGCTTTTCAGTCAAAGCCAGGTTTTCAGCAGAAAATGGACGGAAATTGATCATCCCAGCGGAAAACCTGCCTCTGCAGCTCCCTGTCACCACGGCTCGAGCACAGGAGAAGCAGCAGCTGCCCTTCCGTGCTCCCTGGGCAGCCCCAGCGGGGTCTGTGAGCTCCAGGCAGGCACATCCCCACCCAGCACCATCCACGGCTTCGGACAAAGGGTGAGAGATGCCCCGTGTGCAGCTCTAACACCCTGGGTGCTGCTCAGGGTGGTCTCCGCCGCCAGAGGGGATTGGGTTTGGCCTGGGTGGGGTGGGAAGTTCTAATTACTTGTCAGATAAGGATCCAACCTTCTCTGCTCGCTGCTTAATTAGGCTGTCCACAAGCTGGGATTAAAGGCTTTGCATTATTGGCTGAAGAAAAATAAAGATGGTTTAACATGATTTCAGCAAGGAACCTTCGACAACATCTGTTATCCTGCCCCAAATGCTGTGTGTGAGTTGAAGCCCTGACCCCGGGGCAGTGAGTTAGTGCTTGGAGATGGCTCCTGGACATCTCCTCTGAGTGCTCAGGACGATGGCCCTGAACCTGACTGCTGGGGATGCTTTCTCTGTGTCTGGCTAAATCGGTTTGATAGGCTGTCTGTCATTTATTTTTATTTATTTGCATTTAGGAGAGGGCAGTTTTGTTGCTTGGGCTCTGTCAAAGAGCTGTGGGCAGTGGCAGAAAACAGCATCTGGACCTCGCAGGCTTAGGGCAGCCTAAAATAGACCAGGGGGTGTTTGGTAGACAGAGGAGGGATGAGGAAAAGCAATAAGGGCAGGGGGCTTTCCTGTCCCAGCCCAAGCAGTGCTGGGTGTTAACGAGGATCCTGCAAAGCAGGGAATTTCACCCGCTTTTAGCGGGGTTTCTGGAGCCAGATTCTGCAGATTCTGCAGAGACAAAGCCGGAGTGATCATCCCCTGAGAGCTGAGCCTTGGAAAACTCCCCTCACCTGAGGTTTAGATGTGGTTGTGTCATCTGGAGTGAAACCAGGCCTCCTGCTGCAGGCAGAGAACGCTCAGCTGTGCTGACTGATGGTCCTGCAGCGGGAGGGTGGCCTGGGACGGGCAGCGGAGGGATTTGTGCTGCCGTTGTTCATAGACAGACTGGAGTAGGCTGAGGTTGGATACTGGGAAGGAATTGTTCCCTGGGAGGGTGGGGAGGCCCTGGCACAGGGTGCCCAGAGCAGCTGTGGCTGCCCCTGGATCCCTGGCAGTGCCCAAGGCCAGACTGGATGGGGCTGGGAGCAGCCTGGGACAGTGGGAGGACATGGCAGGGGTGGAAAAAGAGGAGCTTTAAGCTCCCTTCCAGCACAAGCCTTGATATGATTCTTTACTGGATTTCTAGAACAGGATACTCATTAAAGGTTAAGCTGAAGTGGGCTGAAGTTGTGTTTTTCTTTTTCTCAGTGATTTGCAGGGCACAGTCAGGGCAGGAGGAGAAAAGCCTCGTCTGTAGCACAGCAGTAACAACCGGGAAGCAAGTGTCTGCTGATGTTCATCGTGTTACTGTGCTCCTTAAAATACATATGCCTTGAAGTCTGCCAGGCGTTTTGTTCTACAAAGCATATGGTTTAACAGATAAAATGATTTCTGACCTGGAGACCTGAACTGACAACTTTGGAGACAAACAAAAACCAGGATGGCTCCATCTGTCAGGGCTGGTTCACGTCCGTGCTGCTTACTGACATTTATGTGTGTGCATCGGGAAACTGCTTCAGTGCCCCTTCCCCTGCCTGCCCCAGGAGCTGCTCGGTGGCCACCCTCGTGTTCCTGGCTTGGTGCACGAGTTCTCCCCCAGGCCCTGGCCACGACCTCTGCTTGGAAGGGCTTTGCCATCCCTGGGTCTTTGTTTCTTTGGCAGTTCCCTGCTCTGGCAGTGGTTGCTGGGTTCAGTCTGGAGCTTTGAGCAGGGTTTTTCCCTGACCTTTCCGGGCTCAGGAGCTTGTCACAAGTCAGGTTTGCTCCACCCCCATCCTGATGCCAGAGAGTAATCCAGGGATGCCACTCTAATGGCAAATTCTTCTGGATGACAAAGCTTTGGGTGCTGGCCCCTGTGCTCTGCTTCCATTTCAGTTTGTCACACGTCTGTTCCTAAATCCAAGGTCCCCTCTCAGCTTCCTGGCAGTGGTTTTGGCAGGACTCTGTGGCCATGTACTTGTAGAGTGAATATCCTAAAAATTTGTTGTGATACCCCCTGTGATGCCCCCTGTGATACCCCTGTGATA
>VXBT01010993.1:14252-46329 GCA_013400235.1 Oriolus oriolus
AAAAAAAAAAGGGAGAGAAAAAAAAAAGAAAACTTGAATTACTGTTCCATTCTTTTGCAGATTTTATTTTTTATTAGGTGTACTACTTTGTTTCACCTCTCTGTTAGTGCTGTCTATTTTACTTGAAGTTGGCAAGAGCTACCTGGTTATTCGGTTTCTGTTCCAACTTCTTTATTTTCACTAACAATTTCCCATTACCTATAAAAGTTGACATCAGTTCGTTTTAGGGGATGCTGAGGAGTTTTGTGCAAAGACCTAAATGCAAAACATTCAACTCTTTTTTTGGACTAAAACGAAACTATTCCAGAGATTGTAGAGTACCATTACGAGGAATGGACAGGGAAGAGCAATTTAACTTTTGCACTGTTCAAGTATTTGTTTTCTATATTTCTGACTCCAGAGAGACAGGCTTCCATTTAGCAAAATGGCTGTAGTCAAGGCTGGAAAGGGAAACTTCTGCTAGCTGGAGTATATGAATCTTTTCTTAGTATTGAAGCAGGTGCTGAGGTGCTCGTAAGAGAAACTGGTAACCACTTCAGTTAAGCAGTTGGTATTTGGCAATTCAGCAAGTGTTTCCTTGGCTACTCCTTCCTGATTAAAATACAACACTTACTGAATGTGAGGAAGGAAATACAGACTATCATTTTGACAGATCTTAATAATGTATGCTGTTAAAACAGGACTTGAGAATTCTGTCTGTCAGACAGGCTGGTGGATGTAGCTCTCCTTACACCCGCCTTTTTTCCTGAAGAGTTTCTCCTTGCTCTTCTGCTGCATTAAGCCTGTACTGCCATAAAGTTGCTTTCATCAGTAATTTGTGCTAGTATCTGTTAAAATAAGCACCTGATGTGTAAGAAAGTTTTGCTTCCAGGTGGCCATCTCCAGTAAGAGGAGAGGACAGTTCCAATCAGTAGTTTCTAAAACTGCAGAAGTGAGTTTGTCTAGGCTCTTGCACAAGTGAAACTAACTTAATGGTGAGATTTTGTTGCCTTGGTAATTTAGACCTTTCAGCTCCTGCATACTGCTAAGCAAATTTTCTCCATTTTAGGTAAACCAGCAGATGTCCCATCATGGCAGTGATTAGGTCACAGCAAAGAATTCAGATGTAAGTGCTGAAGCCTCTCATGCTTTTGGTGTCCACTGTAGGCAGTGTTCTTCACTGACACTAAAAGACAAGATGACACTCTGCTTTTTGGTCAGTTTGAAGAGCTATCTTTTAATAATGACTTTGATGCGAAGTTTGGAATGATTGATATTCTGTATGTACTATCAGATTTTCTTGAACTGTGACACATGATGAGATTATGCAATGAAAAAAAATCTTAAACTTCTCAAATCTTTTCTTTCTGCAACATGAACAGTAAAATACAAAAACAAACCCAAAACCCACAAACCAACCAACAACCTGAAACAAAACAATCAAAAAACCTCAAACCAAAATGCGGCAAAACAGAAAAAGTTTTGATAATGGCAGATATTTTTTCTGTGAAGTGTCATTTCATTGTGGAAGATAATGCATCTTTTTCTATTGCTAGACATTTAACTTCTTCCCTTCATTCCAACATGCATGCAGAACGCTAGATCTAATGACGACAAAGAAATGAAAATAAATAGAATGTGAGGGCTTTAAAGGTATAATTCTTTCTACAAGTGTAAGTTTTCAAATACTGTTATCCTGCTGGGAATATTTTGAATCCTCATTGCTGAAGTCATTCAGACTTGGAAAGGTAGTAGTTGTTTTACATGATCACACGTAGCAACGTAAAGAAATTTCAGAGATGCCACACTCATGTGTCTGTAATTATTTCATTAAGCCTGCCACAAGCATGAGCGGAATCTTTCCTTCACATAGTGGGACCAATCCCAAGTACAAACATAGTAAGACAAATTGAGAACATATGAAATGTGAGAGACATGGCTGATGAAATCTAGTTATGAATGTCTTCTGTGTTTTGGTAGAAGATACTTGTCAAATCTCTATGCTGTCTGCTGGTTCCAGTGGATACAGCACCTAATTGCTGAAAAGTTGCGAAGGTTAAAAAAAAACCCTCTTAAAATGGTTGGGTTAGTATTTTATATTATAACATGCTCTTAATGTTCCTGTTCTGATTTAATATTGTAAAAGTGGTATGTTCAGCTTGTCAAAATCAGCTCAGAACTTAAAAGCTAGAGTTTTGCTAGAAAGAATGAAGAATGTGGTTTTGTGCTTATTGCATGAGTGTAGGGGGGTTTTGCCCAGTCTTTATAGTCCTCCTTTGTTCAAACTACTATTTTTCACTTTCCTTTCTATTACCTGTTAACGTGTCCATTTCTTTCCTAATTTCTCTGAACTATTCCTTCTTCTCTAAGCCTACATGCTTTTGTCACTCTAATGGCAGCCTTCCTTTTAGGCTGTTTATATTGAGGGCTGCTACTTGAGTGCAGTTGGCATAGGTACAAAGGCAGAAAAGGAGAGTTCTGCTAGGTTTGATTTGTCCAGGTTCCTGGTTTTTCCCTGCCTTTGTAGGGTTGACAAGTGCTTATTCATCACCCTTGATTCTGCAGGGGACAGATGGGCCTAAGGGGTTTTTGCACAGCTGAGGAATAGTGTCTCACATTTTTTGGACAGTTCTGCTGCTCAGTTGTAGGCTGATGGAAATGGCTTTTGGACCGTTGTCTTTCAAAGGAAGTTCATCACATGTCGTGAGTGGTACCTGAATGAAGGACTTAACCATGAGAAACGTGTGCAGTATGAGGCCTGTGGGATTGACACTGTTCTGCTAGAACAGAAGTGGATGCTGCTTCGTGACAAGTGCCCTCTCACTAATAAGTGATGATTTTTTCCTGGTATATTGTTTTGCTTGCAGTGATTGACAAGTGTGGCTTTATCCCAACTGTTAATGGATTAATGTATCATTGAAATTATTTATATGTCTCCTTGTTAAAAAAGGGAAGCTTTTAATAGTGTATTCTAGCATATATTTAACAAGGCGAAATCTTCAGTCTTTGTAAGTAACACATAAAAGCCTCTTGTGGTTTAACCCCAGCCAGCAGCCAAGTAGGTCCCTGTATTACCAGCACGGTTCAGCACACATCCAAAACACAGCCCCGTACTAGCCACTGTCAAGAGAACTAGCTCTGCCCTATCCAAAACCAGCAGATTCTACCCCTTATTCCATACCATTTACATCATGCTCAGGTCTCACACTGTCCAGTACAAGCTCATGAACCACCATCCCACCTTCCCACTCTTTGACAAAATACCCAGATGTCATTCCCTTAGTCTGTGGACCACCTCTGCAAAATGTCCATAAAATATCCTTCAAATTCATGTAGTCCATCATTTTGGACTACATCTGTAATGGTAGTCACTCCAGACAGGAGAGGTGGTGTGTTGCATAGAATTACTGGGCACCAAAGCCAGCTCAGATTGTGTCACTGCTGTGCTTGGGCTTCTTGTAAGGCTTCTCCTCCACTGATTTGAGTAATTCCTGTTATATTTATTCGTGTGACATACAACTCAAATATGGATTATAATAATTTAATGATACATCCATTATAATCTCCACACCTGGTCCTTTTGGGTTTATTTGGTTTAATACTGCAATGAACTCCTCTTCCTCTAGCTGCAGCAACGGGTTCCTGTTGGAGTCCACCATTAGTGTAGGCCACATCATAGTCCTCCCCGAGCTGCAGGGATACAGCCTGCTTCACCATGGTCTTCACCACAGGCTGCCAGGGAATATCTGCTTCCCCTACTCCAATGTGGGGCCCCACTAATGGAAGACAATTGTCCTTGAACTTGTCCAACGTGGGTCCTTGCCATGGGCTGCAATTGTTCATAAACTGATCCATTGTGGGTCTGCTGTAGAGTCACAGGTCCTGCTCAGGCATGGGCTTCTCACAGGGTCACAGCCTCCTTAAGGCATCCACCTGCTCTAGCAGGGGGTTCTACATGGGCTGCCAGGTGGATCTCTCCTCCATCATGGAAGCATTCACACCTCACAGTCTGTTCAACTCAACTTCAGACCGAAGTTCAGCCTGTCAGCACAGCAGCACTACCCTGGCCATCTGCCAGCCCAGGCACACTGAGGTGGTGTTACCGAAGTGTTTCCAGGCACAGTTCAGTAGGGCGAGAAGCAGCAGAGCAGTACAGAAGGCAGTGAAAGCAAAAAGCAAGCAGTAGCAAGTGCTAGGCTCTTAGCACACGTCAGGAAAGCAAGCACAGGAGGCTGCTGTTTACCAGCTTAACAGCACTAACAGCTATATATTCAGTCTAATACATCCCAATGAAATCTGTCATTATCTGGAACCCTTTGTGCCCCATGTCAGGTGCAAAAAAGGACTGTTACAGTTTAATGAAGCCCTGAGCAGCTGCTCATCCACTCCCCCAGAGCAGGATGGGGAAGAGAATCGGAAGGGTGTACTCCAAAAAAACTCATGGGTTGACGTAACGGCAGTTTAACAGGAAGGCAAAAGCTGTGCACAGAAGCAAACAAGAAAACAAATTCAGCACTTCCCATGGCCAGTTGTTCAGCCATCTCCAGGAACAGGGCCCCATCACTTGTAACTGTCACTTGGGAAGACGAACGCCATCACGTCAAATGTTTCCCTTCTTCCTCTTTCTTCTCTCCCACTTAATATACTGAGCATGATGTCACTTTAACAATTACATTTGTTCTGAGAGAGGAAAAAAGATGAAAAATGTTTTGAAAACTGAAGTTTCAAGACTTCAAGTTAAGAATTGAGGGAATTAAATGCTGAGAGAAAAGGAGGACTGAACAGCTGTAGGTGGAAAGAGAAATAGCTTCTGTGCTCTGTTGGTTAAAATCCTGCTGTAATATTCAGTATGAAATAAATAATGCAAACTATCGGGTTTGTTTTCACATTGCCAGATGTGAGAATTGTGTCTGGGGTAAGAAAGCTGCAGCAGCAAGAGTTCAAAGGAGACTGAGTGTGTTGTATCATTGCTGCAGTTTGTATCTGAAAGAGCTGAATGTCAGAATAATGGAAGTGTGTGAACAGAGTGCATCTTAAGGTCCTCCTAGGCTTTCAGGAACAAAAGAACAATTTTGCAAGGCTCCTTTATCATTTGAATTGTATGGTATGTGGATATCTAATGTTATGTAAGTTACTGTCTGTACATTTGAATCCAGAAAGAATCCAGAATAACTGCTAACCACTTGAAGGCTATGGGGCAATTCCAGCAACATTTGCTTGTCTTCTGTTGTAGCAGCACAGAGGCAATTATTGGACAGATTGGTGAAGTTGAAAGCTTTAGTCACTAAATTTTTTTAACCAAAGGATATGTAGCTTCTCAGGCCCTTCCAAATCTTTGTATGGATTAATTACCCACCAAGTGCTGCTATCTGGGCTTAATGTACATGGGAATGTGAAGAAGTGATTGCTGCTAAAATGTGCCTTCAGCTGAATTGTAGCACCTTCCTACTCCTTACCTGCTGGTAGCTTCTGGCCTCTCCCTACTGATTTCCATGTTAACAGCTCCTCTTTTACTGGTCTGCCAGTGTACCTGGACAGTAAGTGGAGTCAGGTGACTGACAACCTGAATTTTTAAGGCCCTTTTAATAAATATCAAGAGGAATTGTCTTATGACAATTATATGAAGATTCTTCCTCTCTTTTTCAGAAACAGTTGATAGAGAAAATTGTTGTTTCTGATAAAGATCTGTGACCAACTCAGCCAAAAGATATAAAAATCCTATTACTCAGGTTATCATACAGTTACTCACTAGGGATATGTATTTTTCTTGTCTTTGTTAATAAGTGCTTGATTTCTGGGGTTGTAGAATTGCATTTAATTTTTTATGTAACTAGATGTTTTTATTGTATAGTTAGGATTTTTCAGCAACGCAAGTCAAAACATACATGTGTAAGTGGAAGGAAGAAGGCAAATATCACCAAAGTTTAAAGAGTTGATGGCACAGGTCCATGAGGCCTCTTGCTTCTTCACGGTAAACCTTCCAAGGTTTTCTTGTCCGGATGGAGTCAGAGCAGTTAAGTTCAAATGTACACCATCAGTTCAAATGACAGCTTAAAGTCATTTGTTGTTTTGAGTTGCCCATCTGCTCTTCATAATGAACATTACAGCCTGTTTCAGCTGTGGTTAAGACCTTAATTTACTTTCTCTGAAGTGCATGGATATTAAACATTCAAAAAAGTGATGTGAGATCAGGTGGTAAAGTCTCACAGAAGATTTTTTTCTTCATGAGATTCAGGGCTGATTTTGATCTCAGTTTTAATTACTGGAAGTCAAGGATCTCTTGGTCTCCTGGTCTGTGTGAAACAAAGTGCTTTTTTAATGACTTGTAGTTTACATCTCTAAGTTCTCAACAAGGGGATGTTGGAACATAATCTTCCAGTGTGTGACAAATGTGTCCATAAAATTTTGTCAAGACTCGATCTGGGATAACACTCCAGAGTAGTCTTTTCTTCAAAAGCTTCCTGCCTCTAGCAGTGATTTTGATTTCTGATAATGAGCCAGATTTTATTTAGAGAAGGTCATAGTGGCGTTCATTACAGAAAATAAGTTCACTTCTGCGATAGTCCTTTGCTTTTATAGTATCTTAAGGCATTAAGAACTTTGACACTCTTAAGACTGCTTCACAGTTTTATCCATGGTTGTAAATGCATGTTGATTGGAAATGATCTTGTGCCCTCAGTACTAAAAAAGGAAATAGCAGAATGTAAAGAGTAATTTGAATGTAATTAAATCAGTGATTCTTTGTCAGAAGTTGGAAAATGTTTAGTAGGATAAAATCTGGCCAGACAGATGTTTTTAATCAAGCTGTCTTGCAGAGGTTTATTTATCTGTTCTTGCACAAATATTCTTCTGTGTCCTTGTATTTGTTACTTTGTTCTTAGGACTGTGTCAAGACCTCGTTATGAGCATCTCATGGTCTGAACAACGAAGCATGTTTTAATTGGAAGAAGGGTCTGGAAAGCACCTAAATTAAGGGTTTTGAAGGAAGTGGTTTCACAGACTGTGGAGCCAAGCTAGTGGTGTGTTGCTGCCAAACAAAATTCAGTTCTCACTGTGCAGTGCATCCTCTTTGCTTGAGCATTCTCAAGTTCTCTGTTAACCTTCTCTCTGTTAACCTGTGAATAAGTGAATTCAGCAGTCCAGCGGAAGACCATCCATAGATTTGAGTCATTCCGAAAGCATCCCTAAGCTTTGAAACAGCACTGCCTGTTTAAAGTGACTCTATTAGGAGGTGCTTTGAACAATACAGTGATGAAATTCTGAAGTTCTGCTAGTCGAGACAAGCTAGATGTCAGTTAAGAAAACATGTTTTCTAATGTAAAGTGCAACAAAATATTTTTCTTGCAAGGAATTTTACTGACAATGTAATTTATAAGAGCTTTTCTAAGCAAAGGCTTCATTAACCAAATTGTGTTTTAAATGTATACCTTACTAGTCTATATAGGACTTTATGTACATACAGGTATTATACAATAAACCACAAATACGGTAGTAAGTCAATTTGATTTTTAAAAATCCACCAAAATAAAAACGAAGAATAACTGTGATATTTTAGAACTTTGAGACCATCAAATCACGTTTTCTAGTTGGATTATATTACAAATGCATCAGACTATCTTAGGTTTTCTGTTACCAAATGAAACATCTGCTCTGAGGCAGTGTTTCTTCATTTTCTGTTGCTGTAGTTCTCTGTTTATGCTGCAGCTGCCTAAGCCCTACCAGAATGAAATGGAAATGGCTTACATTACTATAACATGATTTCAGATAGATACATTGAATGCTTGCTGTTAGTGAAAGCAACTGTGTCAAAATGGTTTCTGTGGAGGGCAAGGTACTGGCTGGGCAGCTGGGCTAAAATACAAACTGTAGGAGTTTGCATGTGACAGTCAAATGAGTTTTAAAAACCATGCCCTCCCTATTAACAGATGAGTGCTAAAGTCACGAAGAATAGTTCTTTGTCCTATGACTTTATATTAAGTACCTATTTTTCCTGGAGATGGCACTAAGTCTATTGGGGTGTGTAAAAGAAGGGCATAAACTTCTTGGCAATAAAATTTCATCCTGTTTCTCAATGGGCTTAATGGTGTAATGACTGACATTATGGTTAAGTACACATCCCTAATTTCAGTGATACTGAGTACAACAAGCACAGCAGCCAAAATCAGTGCAAGACACCAAGTTTTAAAGGTGTTTTGTTGTTTTCAAAACCTTTTTGTCTTGCCCTTTCCTTCCCTCTGGTTTTGTGCTGCTGACTCCTGCTCTGCCCACTGCATTACTTGTCCCAGAGGTTAAAAGGAGCGAATGATTCGGAAGGCTGGAGCTGAAAATGAAAGAATCCCATTTCACTTAGCAGCTGGCACTGCAGGTACAACAAAACTTGAAAGTTTTTGTGCTGTTGCAGTAGGGCTACCTCATATGCTCTCAATCTGAGTCAGCAGATACACTGCTGCTCATTGCAGATCTTTTGCCAGATGCTTTTCCTCCCAAGATGCAGAAATTCAGTACTAGTTCAAAAGCTTGGAATTCTGATCCCAGTGATTAGGGTCTCGTGCAAATGCAGCTCAGTATCTTGCATCTGAAATTTGGCTAGTTAGCCAGGTGCCTCCTAGTGCCTGATGAAGAAAATGTTGATGTGGAAAAAGCATGTCTAAATTATAGGAATTCACAATGCTAAACATCCCTGTATTTTTGTGGTAGTATGCTTACTGCCATTTTAAATGTCATTGAAGAGTTTAATCACCTTTTTTCCCCCTTTATTGAGGTTTATGGGCTAGCTTTATGAGACCAATACAGTTTAGGAACACTGACTGTAGCATGCTGCTTTTGAGGTGGCTACTTGGAGACAAAATAGTGAACCACTATATTAACTAGCAAACAAAACTGCAAACCTCTAATACACTTCAATATAATAATAGGAAAAAATTGCCATTCTGAAAGTTTTGAGAACTGGATTAATCTTGTATTTTTTACATTTTTGGCTAGCTACAGGAATACATGGTCTTTACACTTAATGTTTCTTTCTCTAGGATGAATGTTTTTTCCAGTAGTGAGCTCCTTTTTCTTTTTTTTTTTTTTTTTTTTTAAATCCTTCTTCTGTTGTGACAGGAGCAGCCTTTGGATTAGTTTTAATAAATTTAGAATATTGATTTTAAGATAAGACATCATGTTACGGTGAAATTTGTATTGTAACTTACAAGCTTAAGTTAAAGCACTGTAACTGCACTTACTGTAGCTTTTAAAGTTGATAGTCTGATTGAAAGAAAACTTAAAGTACCTATAAAAAGTTCTCATATAATGTATTACTTTATGTTCATTATCATGTTTTATTTCTGATAAGAAATGCCTGCCATCTGTTGCCACTTGAAAAGCTTCCTATTGATGAATTGTGGGAATGTGATCTCTTCGATAACACTTCCAGTGTGTCTTGGGTGGATGTAATACATATTTATCCCTTGTCTGACTCTAAGAAATGTTGAGGCAGTGGAAAAAGTGGAGGAGGAAGGATATGGGGAATAACGCACTGAGGCTGACAGTTGTGATGGTAGGTGGGAAGCAATCAAGTAAGTAGGCCAGGTTGTTGCATTTAGTGTGTATGTACATGTTCCTTACTTTAAAAATCTGCCATTCTCTTATTTTTCACTCTTACTGCTCTTCTTCCTAAACAGAACCTTTTAAAATGCCAGCTCTGATTTAGTATTGGTGCTTTATGCATATTAATATAAGGCAATTTTTAATCATCTTTGCTTGACGTCAGGAAAACCTTAGTCTTGAATTTCTTTGCACTGTGTTTGCTTTTGCCTTCAGAGCTGAAGGCAGCTAATGCCAAAATCTGTCTCCAGCTTCCTACAGAGAAGCAGGGTGCTTAATTTCTCTGCTCTGTTGAATTCCCACTTGTACATTTTAAATGCACTTCCGTTTTCTTTCCTCATGACGTAGTCCTGCAGCAAAACTCTGTAGTGGGCTTCAATAATAAAGATTTGGAGAGGTTACAGGTGGTCTTTATGAGAGGAGTTTAATAATGGTTGTGCTGCACGTCAGAGTTGAGGGTATGACATCGTTTGCATTTGGTTTTCTGCAGCTGGCATACTGAGAAGAAAAAACACATTTATTGTCATTTTCCTGAGTTTGCTGTGACCTTGCTCTATCAAAAGCACCATCTTAGAGAAACTGTAAAAGCCTGAAACACTGTCTGGATCATTTAGTTAACTTCACTTTTATCTCTACCATCTCCCACTGTCTTTAAGTAAACGAACAAGGTGCCTGATAACATTTCTTTATTATCTGAAGTATAAGAGTGTTACAGATACTTAGGAACATTTTTCTAAAGCTCACTCAAACATAGCTCTTATGTAGTTTGCGCATGGGTTTCTTTCCAGTGTATCTTTAATTTAAAGAACTCTTTCTGTTTTGTCCTTGTCTTGTAAGTAACAGTCATACAGTCCTCTCAGACCAGGATGTGATAGGTGAATGTAGGAAAGAGAGGGGATTTTTTCACTCACACTGTGTTCTGATACTTGGTCCAGTTTCATGCCATTCTTCCTTAATGTGTTCATCTAGAACTGAACATTATTTCAGAAGATGCTTTACTAATGGCTTACAACATTGCCCTTAAGGCAGACTGGCTATTTAAGTTGGCCCATGATATGTTCTGGGTTAGTCTCTATCTGATTTTGACTGCAGTAAATATTGTTAATGTTTGAAGCTTGTGCTTTCACATGTTTGGATGGAAGGCACCTTCCATCTGTCTATGGGGGTTTTTATACTGTTAAGTCTTGGCATCTATGAATTCAAATCTACAATGAATCTAATGAAACTCAGTATTTATTGAAAATGAAATGTGAAACTCAGTGAAGGGATTATGTCTTTCTTCTTTGAAGTGTTCTATTACGTTATCGGTAGGTGAAGATATAGATATGTTTTTAAATTAAATACTGTGTATAACAACTCCCTAGTCTTGCCATTTTTCTGACAAATAGGTATTTATTGTCTTTAGTTGATTTTATTAGAGGAATAACAGTTACTTACTTGATTTTTAATATATCTTCCTTAATTTAGTGCTTTATAAGCATCTGTTGTCAGGTGAAAATTTAAAGAGCACTAACTTTGATGATTTCAGTATTTGTTTATCTCTTTGGCTGCAAACACACTGATGGATCAATTTTGCAACTATTTTTAGCTAAAATTTGACAGGTAATTGCTTGACTGTTCAGGACTCTAATGCAGTCAATTAATTTTAATAAAGACTCCAAATCTAAGCAATGTATAGGAGAAAATATTGAAATAAAACCTTATGTCAGAATGTCATTGTATTCAACCCTGGTATTAAACACATGTCTAGTAAATGAGGTTTTTAAGATATTTGGCAAACTGAGACTGAATGGTTCTTCTTGTTGTTATTGTTTGTGGTGATGGCTTTGTTGGGGGGGTTTACATTTATTTTTAATATATTTAACATTTTAATAGTACTTACGTCTTGTGAATTTTCTAAGGAAGTTAATTCCTGTGACAGCTGGGAGGAGGTGGTGTTTTATGTTCCTCATTTCACTCTTCAAATTGAAATGACAGAAAATGTTATCAAAATTTGTGTGAAGGGGTGTGGGACCCAGTTTTGAGTCACTCAGTCACTTAGACTTCAACTTCATTGCTATTTCTCCTGCCTTAATGAAATCCTTCTTTTCTTCATTATGCATTTTACTAATGACATGTAAGACAGAAATTTTGAACATCTTTGCTGTTTTGACAGTTTAGTGCAGGGCTTATTTAATTTTCTCTGGACAGGAGCAGGTGTTTAAGGGAGAAGTACCAGATAGGTCAGCCTCTCGTTGTACCATGAAAGAAAGTATGTGGTGTGAATAAAGAGTAGATGGGTACATTTAATGATCCTATGTCCTGATTGTTGCTTCTACTTTATCTCAAACATTTGTGTCAGTTTTTACATGTAATTTATTATCAGTGCTGTCTTTTACTTTACATTGAAATGAATGAAATCTGTGTAAAAATGAATGTGTTTTGGTTTGGGGTGAACATTTCTTAAGCCACCTTAATGCAACTATTAGTAATGGTGTGAATACACCCCAAGTAGTTTCTCTGTAACCAGTTAGTCAAGTCTCCTCAAGAAAAGAGACAAGTTCTCTTGAGTGTAATAGTTTAAAGAAATAAATACTACACAGTCATTTTCAAGGACGTTTTCATGGAAGTGGTGTGATATTGAAGACTTCTTTGGTTTGTTATTACCTGATCGCTGACATTACCATTAATCATGGTCCAAGTTCTCTAAAATAACACGGCAAACTTCATTTCAAGTAAGTTGGTTAAAGATCCCATTATTTGTGCTTTGGTTGACTTGCAGTTTTTTGTCTTTTGATCATGAATGTGAAATGTGAATTGGCTGGTGAATAGTAAGAATTTCTAGCCTAAAAATATGTGTAGCATAAAGCTTCTCACTGAATCAGTCTCTTGGGTAGCCATATTGAAGATCAAGTTATACTTGCTATGTATAGGAAATTTTACTACAGAAGTATTCAGATAGAGCTTATTTGGGTTGCCAGGTGGTTGCAGAGAGGGAGAAAAAAACATTTCACTCATTTGTTTAGTTCCAGAACCAAGACTAGAGATGAAAAAAACCAAATGAAGAAAATCTAAACAGCCTTTTCATTCACCAGCTCACACAGTCACCTTAAAACTAGGATCATAAGCTTTGGTTTTTAAAAAATTTTCTCCAGTATTCTTGTGGCAACAGTAATGCTCTCATATAAATTAGAGACTTCAATATGTCTGTCTCAAGGATGTTTTTGCTTGCTGTGTGCAAAATAAGGTGGTTTTTTTGTCGTTGGTTTGTTTTTTGGGGTTTTATTTCCCCTTTTGTGATTTCATCTAAACTGTGCTTGAAACAAATAAACTTAGACTTGGAGAGTATTTCAGGGAGAAAAATGTGGTAGTATAGAGCTTTAGGTACTGGTCCAGTTGTTCTTCTCCTATCACCTTCCCTTTTGCCTAGTTGTGTTCTCAGGCTTTGTGAATGTGTTCTGTAAGCAGTGTTCTTGGAAGCAGTAACTCTGACACAAGTATGCAAAAGTACAAGATACTGGGAAGAAACCTGTATCTGTCTTGCATCTATTTGTAAAGTTTTACCTGCTAAAGAAAGTTCCTGATTTATTAAGGAACAGTGAAATGTCCCAGCGTCCCCACCCACCTTGTCCTCCCCACGATGGGATATGTAAAAACAAAATAGGTGTTTAGCTTGCAGTAGGAAGGCATGGGGATTTTCTTTCTAGTCACTTCACGAAGGGTAAGTGCATTCTGATAACTTCTATATAGTTGACCTATATAGAAGGTCAACTACAGTTGACCTAGTCTTTAATCTTGGTTGACTGACCTGATCTCCTTCAGTGACAAGGTGACCTGCTTAGTGAATGAGGGAAAGGCTCATCTTGTTTATATAGACTTTAGTAGAGCTTTTGGAACTGTTTCCCACAGTATTCTGCAGAAACTGGCTGCTCATAGCTTGAACAAGTGCACTCTTTGCTGGGTAAAAAGCTGTCTGGATGGCTGAGCCCAGAGACTGGTGGGAAATGGAATTAAATCCAGCTGGCCTTTGGTCACAGGTGGTGTTCCCAATGGGTCAGTATTGGGGCCAGTTCTATTTAATGTTTTTATCTACAACCTGTACCAGGGGATCAAGTGCCCCTTCAGTCAGCCTGCAGATGACACCAAACTGGGTGAGAGTGTTGATCTCCTGGAGGGCAGGAAGGCTTTACAGGGGTATCTGGACAGGATGGATTGATGGGCTGAGGGCAGTGGTATGAGACTCAATGCCCAGTGCAATGTCCTGCCCTTGGGACTCAACAACCCCATGCAGTGCTACAGTCTGGGGGCAGAGTGGCTGGAAAGCTTTGCAGCAGAAAAGAAGCTGGAGGTGCTGGTCAACAGCTGGCTGAACATGAGCCAGCAGTGTGCCCAGGTGGCCAAGAAGGACAATGGCATCCTGGCCTGTATCAGCAATAGTGTGGCCAGCAGGACCAGGGCAGGGATTGTCCCCCTGTACTCGGCACTGGTGAGGCCACACTGTGAGTTTTTGTTGTCTGGTTCTGGACCCCTCACTGCAAAAAGAACACTGAGGTGCTGGAGCAAATTCAGAGACAGGCAACAGAGCTGCCTGTGAAGGGTCTGGAGCACAAATCCTGTGAAGAGCAGCTGAGGGAACTGAAGAATCTGAAGAAAAGGAGGCTTGGGGAGACCTTCTCACTCTCCACCTGAGAGGAGGCCGTAGCCAGGTGGGGGTCGGTCTCTTCTCCCAGGAAGCAAGTGATACAGAAAGAGGAAGTGGCCTCAAACTATGCCAGGTGAGGTTTAGGTTGGATATTAGGAAAAATTTCTGTGCTGAAATAGTGGTCAGGCATTAGACCAGGCTGTCCAGGGCAGTGTTGGAACTTATTTAAGGTATTTAAAAGATGTGTAGATGTGGCACTAAGGGACATGGTTTAGTGATGTGCCTGGCTGAATCCATGGTCCATAGAGCCGGCAATTACCGTAAAGTGGGTGAGTGCTGCTGACAAACCAGCCAAGCTCACCAGCGCGGTCAGGTGTGTGTGTCTTTAAGGGGGAGATGGGAAGAACAGACTATTGGGGTGACCAAGTGAGTCTGTCTGGCTGCCAGGGACACTGCAGAATCTGGAAGTCTCCATGGTGAGACTGCTGGTGAATGTGTTGTTTACATTTCTGTTTATCTGTTTCATGGCAGTGCAGTTTTCTGTGTTCAGTTATTAAGACAGAGCTATCTGCTTTGTTGAAGGTAGAGTACTGGTGCCATCTGGTGGTTGTAGTACATTCCCAGGAATGAGAAAAATTACTTCAGAGGAATTGCTCTGAAATGTGAGAAGTTGCTAGCATGATGCTAAAAGAGTACATGGATATATTCGCTGCCTTAGCATGTAATTATGCTGTTGAATTAAGTCATAAAAAGCTGTACATGTACTCTTAACTAGTCTTGCTAGAGTAAATTTAAATATTTAATCTATTTCTTTCTGATCCACAGAAAGGTTTGTTTCTACTAGTTTCTTTTATGAAACAGTGCTTTGCAAACACAACATAAAAGAGTTTTATTGGAGCTCACAATATTTGAAAATGCAGTTTGAAAGACAAATTATCTTCTGTTTTTGCATTCTGCTAAACCCAGCACAAACTTCTCACTGCTAATGTTTGAAGTCACCGTGCCCTTTTATAAGTGGTTTATATGTTATTTCAAAGTAAAAGTTCAGCAACATACACCTGACAACAGGTGAAATAAACAACTTTGGTATCTGAAGCCAAAGCAACCACAATGTTGTTTTCTTTGTTCTTCCATCTGTTGAAAAGGTGTCCTGCATCTTAAGTTGCTTACCTGAGGTCATATCTTCATCCTTCTTTAGAACACTGTACAGGCTGTGTTGACATTGCTAGCAATGAAAATAGGGCTATGACGGCTTCTCCAGTTCTCTTGAAGTAAATTTCTGACTGATAAGTATCCTGCCCTACAATGGAAAAACTTGCAAAAGAGGAAGGTACTTTATTTTAAGCTGGTGAGGCTTTTTAATTTTTTTCATTTAGCCATTACTCTTCATCTGTTGCAGGTCAGCATATTATTCTAATAAGTTACTTTTAAACAAATTTCCTTATAGAACAGAGATCTATCTCTTCAGTCATTAACAACCTCTATCTTTTTACTGCAAATGATTAGAATAACAGACTGTTTTTGTTTTAATCCAGCTAGTTGAAGAAGACAAATTCTGTGCTTGTATTTCTTAATCTCCGACCTCATGACTATACAACACTTTACTTGCATTGTGATGGAAGTGTGAATTAGACTGAGTTCTAATAACTAACTGCATTAGTTCTCTCATTACATGGTTGTGCTCACAATATCAGGAGCCATTTAAAAATTCTGTGTTTATGGGATAAGGTGTTTGCTGGCCTGTTCAGCTAGTATAGGTTGTGGAATTAAATAGAAACAGCTATTAATATTGAACATATATAATAGTACTTAAGAATTTAATGTTAATATTTAAATTAATATTGAAACAGTTAATTTATCAATATTTATTGGTCATCTTTGAGAATAATGAAACTGATGGCCATAGCAAGGGCTTTATTTGTTTTCTACACTTTAATTCAGCTTACTGAAAATCTAGGTTTGTCTACTGAGTTTCACCAGTGTGCAGCTACTAGCAAAAGTGAGATGCTTATGCCTGATGTAAGCCACACAATCATAAGCATCAGATTTGAAAATTGTCTTTTCCACACTGAGTTTTGGATCTGAAAAAAGTTCCATTGTTGTAATGCTTTGTTCTTAGAGCTGTGGTTTTCGCCTTAAATACACTGTCCTTATGAATTCAAGTACACCTGCTGCTTCCAGCACTGTTGTCATTCAGCTTCTGGTGCTGTATGACTTTAGTACCTTCCAGTAATTATTCAGCAAAATTGTTATTATTTGTTACATTTAGCTGTTTGCCTCAGACTTTCCCAACTGTGAGCATTATACTTCTGCTTTTTAATGAAGTAACATTATTGCACTATGTTTCAGCGAAAGAAAAATATGCATGCTTATCCTGTTAAAATAGAGCAAGGTTGTAATGGTTTGTTAATCTGTCAGTCATTCACTTCATTTCTGGATTTGTACCTGATAAGAATAACTCCTGTTTTGCTTTACAAAGCTAGGTGGTACAAACAACAGGTACAGTTTGAAGTTGTTAAGAGCAGTCACAGCACTTGAGAAATCCTTTAAAGAAAATATTAGTACTCACTTCTGACTTATTACAGCATCAGTCAGATGATCCACTTGCCCAGTCTCCAGCAACCATGTAGATCTAAAAAGGAACTGAGTTTCCGTGTCTTTAGTTTTCATAGTGCATCACTATCACCTTGTAACTGGAACAGGAAGAATGTGGTGATGGTTTAGGACCAATTTGGTTGTTGGTTTTTTTCCTTACAAATTGAGTGCCACTTCCTTCTTCTGCATGAACCAAAGTGTAATCTTGTCTTCCAGCAGCAGTGAGGAAGATGCTTGACAAGTCCTTTTGAAAGACTGTTACTCGAGTTTATGTTGTGATGTGCTTTTGGAGTGGTGGCAAGCCTCTGAGCTGGTTTCTTTAGAAGTGTCACTGCTCTGTTCTCCACATTTTGCTGGAGAAATAGGTCTTTTAAATGACAATTAGATCTTTTAAACTCCAGAGTCTGGAGTTTATTCTACTGTATGAGAGGCTTTCTGTCCTCAATGGTGATTTTTTTTTTGTGGGTTCCAGCAAAAGAGCCTCTCCTGCAACTCTGCATTGCTTTCAGTTAATAGTAAATTTTAAAAAAAAAATTTTATTACTTTGTATTCAATCAAAGAAGTTCATGATGGAACTGCAAAGAGATTTTTATTGGCATTGTTCTGAAGTTTTTGTCAAGTGCTATCATGAATATCTCATTTTGTCATTGTTTCCATAATTCTCTTAGCAATGTAAGAGCAAAATCAGTAACTACAGGCTATGCTTTTGATTTTTTGGAGCAGGTAGATGGAAGTAGTAGTACTCTTTACCTGTCTCTGTAACAGCTGAATCTTCACTGTGTGAATCAATTAGAAAAATTTCTTCTTCTGTCAAACTTACCTATTCATGTGAGATTGTATCACCTTCAGCCAGAGAACAAAGGTCTTCTTTTTTATTATTTTTTAAAATACAATTTTATTCTGGCAAATACCTAGAGATTCCGGAAATATTAATTATTTCCTTGAAAGTATTTTTGGAACATTCAGATACAAACAGCAGATTACTTGAAGACATAGCTTGAAAACTGAGAATGCTGCTCATCTGAATGTGCATCTTCAGTTCAAAATATTTTCTTTTTTTACAGACTTTCTAGTCCTTTGGTTGTGGTTCAAGGTTTCTGCTTATTTATTTGGTTCTTGTCCCGGTCCTTTTTGAAGAGAATTAATTTCTTTTTATTTTGCCACCACATGTAACAAGACTTCTTAGTTTTTTGAGTAATTTTTCTTGTCTTGTAGGAGGCTGTGTTAAATCTTTTTTTGCTTTCTTTTTCCTGAGGATCAATTTTTTTCCCCCTTTTCTTGCTTACAAGTGCTTCTGCCCCACTGTTACCTTAAATTAATAGAGATACCTAAATACTTTGGTGAATTTAGTGAGCTGAGTATTTCATTGTGGCAGCTGTATTTTGAGGAATTTTGGATGTTAACTTTCAGACTATTTTTCTGTCTTTTCAGGTCTCTGGATGGCAGACTCTGAAAAGAAATGCTGTTTTAAGAGGTATGCCTCATGTAGGCCAAAATATTCTGGACTGGTGTCTGTATAAGTGATAAGGCTGTACTTCTGAGGAGTCCCTCTGCTGATCCACTCTGTAATCTTGCATGAATAGTAGTTTCAGTGCTGACATCCCTCTGAAATGTGAAAGCTTGTACAGAGATACTCAGGCTTGTCTTATTGGTGATACAATTGTAATAGAGAGGCCTGTAATAAACTGCTTAACTTTTTGCTTGATCATCTGAAAAGAATGTTGCCTTAGTGGATGAAATGGATGAAGCACAAACAAAATGAGTTGACTTTCTGAAATGTGCATCTCCCTTTCCAGCCTCTCTCGACTCTGTGTGTGTGTGTATGTCTTTGGTTGGTTGGTTGGTTGGTTGGTTGGTTTTTAATTGGGAATATAGTCCAGATGCTTTTATAAATGTCCTCACTCCTTTTTTGGTGTGTTGTAAGACTTCAGACAGTGAGAGGCTGACACCATGCCAGCAGTGTGGTTTAAAATAATGTCAGCTGGAACCAAAATGAAGAAATAGTAATTTTTTGCAAATGATCTTTGTTCATGTTAGCTGAATGCTTGGAACATTTTCTCTGTTTGTTTGGGGTTTCATGTTCCAGCACTGAAAGAAAGTGTCTCTTCTCTCTCCGTTGTTGTATGTTGTTTCTGAATAATTCATTGCTTGGCAGCTGTTAAGAAACAGTCTCTTCAAACTGGAATTCTTCTACCAGGTCTCTCATCCATTTCAAGCAGATGTGGTGGCATATATTAGTAAAAGTAGGCTTTGTCTTTGTAAGAGAAAGATTGGTCTAAGTGAGTATTTTCTTTTCTTAGCTTTTTTAAACAGGATCTCTTAATTCTTTTCAGACACTTCAGAGGGTTTCATATTTCTCTGCTGATTAGTTTTGTTCTGACTCCAAAATAATAACCAGGATGAAGTACTAAAAACTTGGGTTAAAAGTGGCTCTTTGCTATTGACTAAGTTTTTGGTGTTGGTCTTTTTTATGCAATGTTTACAAAAGTCCTAAAGAAAGTGATGCTAAGAACTAGGGAAGATGTTATTGCTATTTTCAACACAACCTGTGGACAGAAATCAAGATGAGGGTGCTGCACTGCTCTTGGAGGTGCACACTTGTAGGATGAGAGGCATTGTACCCAAGCTGCAAAGCAGGAGACTCCTAAGAGACAGTAGGGGCATTTTTTGCCAGTGAGGGTGGTCAGGCCCTGGAACAGGTTGCCCAGAGAGGCTGTGGAATCTTCATTGTTAAGGTTTTCTGAGTGAAGCAGGAATAGGCCCACAGTAACTTAATATAAGTGGGCTTGCTTTGGGTGCGAGGTTGGATTAGAGCAGCTTGGAGAGATTACTCCATTATATCCATAACATTATCCTATGAATCTATATAGCATGCTGAAGGGATGCTTTTTTTGCAGTTTACTTCCCGTAAAAACAGTTGAGGCTCAGGTTGTTGAGTTTTGTTATGTGTCTTTTTTTTTTGTTATGTGTCTATGGTAGGGTTTTGGGTGGTTTTGTGGTTTTTTTAAAATTTGGTTTGGTTGTTATTTTTGTTTGTTGGTTTTTTTGTTTGTTTTTTGTTGGTGAGTTGGTAAGTTGAGAAGAGTGTTGTGATTATAGAACTGAGGAGTGACTTCTTACTATTCCAACAACATGGTTTTGAGGTAAAAGAACTGTGCTTTGGTTTCACTGTTCATTTGTTGTCCTAAGTGAAAAATAAGACTCTTTAATTTTTTTTATAAATGTCACGGTTCAGTCAGTGGATTGAAAGTTTCAGAGTTATCTGCAGTTCTTAAAGTTTGAGATTGCTTGCTGTTGTAGGTTACTGTTTGAGCAGATAAATCTCAGAAGAGCTAACAATTTCATTTAGAAGAACTAAGGAATTTCTGTGCTACACAGGTTTGCCATTCTTGGCTTTGGCTTTCTAAAAAACTAAAGTATGGTATTTTCTGTTGTCTGCTAAGGGCCATGGAGGTTTAGTGGGAGCCTAAGGTTCACAGTGTTCAAATTACCTATTAGGTTTGGAAAATGATATTGTAAATGTTCAGAATCTGGTCTGTCCTCTGAATTTGCCTGTTTTTATATAGAATGGTAGCTTTCTGTGAAACTTTTGCTTCTGAACTTGACTGTGAACCTGTGAAAGATTCAGAAGCTCTTGAGCTTCTGAACAGTCTTCTGTTCAATCAGTCTTCTACATGGTGATTGATGGGTCACATTACAAAATAAGACAAATGCAGATAGTCTCTTTTAGAGGCTTGCTGTTCTTGCTAAATCCTGCACAGCCTAGTGATTCTGTGTAAAAAAAAAAAAGAGGTGTCAGCTGCGAGATATGTTTTTGTTCTGATTTTTTTTTTTAAAGTATTTTTAGGCGAGAGGGTATCAGTCTAGGTTGTGCTTTGGAAAAGTAAACTTATCATCTCCTATTATTGCTTCAGGCTGGTGTGTGTGACTTTAATGTCAACCTTATTCTTTGTGTTTTCCTTTTACAGCAGCCAGTTTTAGAGGTTGAGCTCATGCTAACTTTGAGTTGGTGTCTCTGTGATAATGATTGTGTAACAGTCATAAGCAGCTTGAGATCAGTCAATATAATAAGTTCAGTTTGTATATTACATGGATAGGCAAAGGTGGTGTGATAGTGTAGTAAATTCATAGGATCATATAATAATTTAACCTAATAATAGGTTAAAAAGACATCAGGGGATCATGTCTATCATGTGATCTGGTTACCTGTTATAGGACCTGAGGGAATGGCATGACCTTGTGTCAGGGGAGATTTAGGTTAGATATTGGGAAAAGGTTCTTCACCCAGAGAGTGGCTGGGCACTGGAACAGGCTCCCCAGGGAAGTGGTCACAGCACCAAGCCTGGCAGAGTTCAAGAAGCATTTGGACAATGCTCTCAGGCACATGATGGGATTGTTAGGGATGTCCTGTGCAGGGCCAGGATTTGGACTCAGCAGTTCCGTGGGTCTCTTCCAACTCAGGATATTCTGTGTAATCCAGCTGCTCAAAGCAAAGTAAACTAAGGTCAGACTAAGTGGCTCAGTGTGTTATCCAGATATCTGTCTGTGCTTTTAAGCTTCATGGTTGCTTGGGAATGTGTATTTGGAGATGGACTTCAAGACTCCTGTGGTTTTTGTTTTTAAGGTTAGATTACTTGTTTTGGAGGTATGTGAATTAATTTTTAGCTTTCTCTTCAGCATATCACTGTTCGAAGGATGGGAAGATGAGTTCTGTGAAAGAGATCACCTGGAATTCAGATTTGAAAAAGTATCCCTTTTTCAAAGGGAAGGTGTTTAAGGGAGACCTGTATTTGTCTAGAAAATAGAAAAATAGATTGTGTGATTCTTAGTCAAACTTCATGCTTTGTATGTTGTGTAGTCTTGCTGTTTAGTTCCAGTTTGTATGAGATTACTGACATGGATTAATTGCATGTGCAGAAGCTGTCAGTAGCCTAAGCAGAAGGATGTCACTTCATTCAGAATTCTTCAGAGGAATCCAGCACCTGGTAAACATGCTTTGCTTCTTTTATGTCACTACATGTTGATATGGTAAAAGTAGCTCTTTGAGAGTCTACCTAAATAACAAAACAGATGCTGAGACTTCTGAAGAAGAGTGAGATTTTGTCAAGAGGTATGTCATCTTGCATTCATGGGAGCCCATCAGTTAAAAAAACCTAGCTTGGTCTTCAGTTGCTTGTTTGATAAACCCAGACTGAAATTTTCAGGGTGATTAGACTGATGTAAAATCCTAGATATTTGAGAAAAATATTTTTAATTATTTTCTGCACTCTTACTATTAAAATAACAGGTGGTCTTTATAGCAAGGTAGAGTTATGATGACATAAAAATAGGACTTGGCATATCATTTCTGATATACTTGTCAGCATTAATGTCTTGGGAATATTTTATACCTTCTGCTTGCTTCTAATTTCCAGATCTAATCTGCTTTTTTTCTCCTACAGCAGTGTACTTCAGATTATATATAGTTACTTAAAATATGTGTTTGGTGTGGGATTTTTTGGTGGGGTGATAACAACTTGGCTGTCTTATATGATAAAAGTGGTGCTTAAGTTTTGTTTGGCAGTAAGCTGTAGAAACATGGGTATCTTTGGATGCCTTCTCAAGAGCAGATGTGTGGCTCAAATAGACTAGTACCCATTCTGAGCTGATAGTTAATATATTCCAGATAGGAACATGAGAGACATCCCGTATTAGCGACCTATCCGCATGGAGATTTTCTTCTTAAGCATTGGGAGTTGTAGCTTAGCTTTGTATTTTGTAGTATGACTGTGTATAATTTTCAAATGCAATAATAATGAGAAAAAAAATAGCTGCTGATGATATCTGCGATTATGTTATTTACTTCCCTCTGAAGTACACAGAACAGGCAGGTGATAAATGTGGAATAACTTTACATAACATGGAATTACTTTATGTTTTTAATTAGTTGCTATGATTAGTGAATTTAATTTCTTATATGAGGCTGTAACATTAGTGTCTCTATTTTTTCTTTATATGTGTCATTAGTTCTGCTAAAATTTTTTTTCTGTTTCCCTCTAGGAAGCAATTCAAGTTTTCTGCAAAGTCTGAGTATTTATGTTATCTGACTGAACTGACATCTTGGTAATACGCCATTTTTTTGTGAGCTTCTCTCTACCTTTCTAAATAGATATGAAGTGGTCTGGCCTTTGTAAAATTTTATTTTTATTAATTTTTAAAATTTTAATAAGTCCTCTTGTTTTAACAGGTTAACTGTTTTGAAAAGCAAGAGAGGCATTCTAATCTTCTTCTTCTTCCCAAGACTAGAGGACATGGGTCACAATTGCACAAAATGCAGGCTTAAATAAAGTCTGACACTGACAGCTTTACAGACCTTAAAAGTTGCATTGTTTATTGGAGATTCAAATTGTGCTGAAGCAACCAAGTCTGGATCTCTGCATGAGCAGAGAAGAGATCCTTTTCCTGTTTTAGTATCTGCAAGAAAGCAGCATGGGACAGGCTTTCTGGAGAAATGTCCAGCTGTAGGTTTTATCACCTTTTGAAACTGAAGTGTCTACTGCCCTGAAAAGACCTGTTACCTTTCTGTTGCTTCTTCCAATAGTTCTTATTTTCAGTCCTTTAAACACTAGTGAGAGAGACTTAGTGTCCTTCTTGAAGGTGTATGAAATTTTCATAAGGTTGGCTTGATAGGCTTGGTCTTGGTATTCTAGAAGATACTCATTTTTCCAGTGCCAGAATGTGTATGATTTTTTTCCTCTTAATTTGGCAAAGTGTGTATTATTCTTGCTATCCTCTTTTCTTCTTTTTTTTTTTTCCCCTGGCACAATGGGCTTTATTACTATTTTGTATTATTTTTGCCTTTGTTGTATGGTTCAGTCCCTGTTCCCGTAATATTATACCCCATCTGAACTTTTTTTTATTTGTTGATGGTTCTTCTAGTGGCAGTGTTTACCTCTACTGTAGCGAGGAAAAATTGTAACTTTTTTCCTAGAAAATAAACAGCTTCTTTGCTTCAGATTTCACTGTTAAATCATTGGCTCTTCTGCCTTAGTAGTGCTTGGATTCTGTCTGTGGTGATCCTGAACACCTTGTTCTGAATTCCTGCCTAGACAAGTAACTAGAGTTGTATTGATACTGCCTTTTTCAGGATCTGTGTAGGCTGATTTCTCTTTTGCCTGTCATGAATTGTGTTTCTTAGCATGCTGTCTTTCTATTTAACTGGTGGCTCGATGCCATCCCTTGAGCTCTTCTTGAGGAGTGATGTTGAATAGCTTTTCCTCAGCACCACAGAAACTTACATACCTCAGGTAGTAGCTTTTAACTGATTACCTCATGCACTAACTTGCAAGGATTTAATGTGTGTCTGGTTTTCAGGGGGTTAAAAATAATTCTACAATTTAGAAAAGTAATACATTTTCTGACTATAGGTTCTGACCTATTTTGTCTACTGCAAAACCAAGCTGCTCTTTTATTCTTCTGTAATGGGAGGTCACTAGATTTATAACTCAATTTCAAATACTGTAAAATAAGTTTGATTTTTTTCCTTTCCCCATAATTTACTTCTTAACCATGAGAACTGGAAGGCTTCCTAGTCCTTTTTGCATAGGACAATGCAGATTTGAGTGAGTGGGTGTTAGATATGGTTTTCCATAATTTATACTGGAACATAAGGTACTTCTGTGCACTGGAATAGTTCAGATTGGTGTGGAAGTTTGCTTTTTGATAGTTCTTTTTTCTTAGTACCACTTCATTGAACATAGGGGAAAAAAAGATGACAAAATTAAAGATCAGACAACCTTGTTGCGCTATTTCTATGTGAAACTTGGGGAACATGTGTCACCATTCAAATTTGGAAATGTTTTACAAACTAAGCTAGATGAAAACCAGTATTTGTGAGCTGGGGACAGTAAAATCACTTTAAGGGAAAACAGTGTACTTTGGTGACTTCTGCAGTGTCAGAACCAAATGTAGTAGGTTGTAAGCAAGTATAGACTGCTCTGTTAATTAACTAGAATGCTGTCAGGTTCTGGTAACAGTACAATTTTAAAAATATTTTGAAAAACATAGTACAGCTTTAAAAGATAACAGTTTATTTGTTAAGGCATGGGCTTTGTGTGGTGTTTTCTCTCTTAAGCAGTTTGGGTTGCTGCAAAAAAAAGTTAAATGAGCTTTTTCATTTTTGATTTCTAATTTTTTTTCCTTTTAAAGGAAAATGTGCTTATGCCATCTCATGCTCAAAAGAAAGGAAAAATATCTAGTTCCAGTTTTAGCACAACAAACTGCAACTCTTCCAATGAAATTATTTTAATCTGTAATGTAGTCTTTAATTAGCTTGTGTTTAAATAAATGGGATTTCTGAAGGTTTACTTTCCAGCCCCATTATTGACAGATTAAAAATTATGCTTTAGTATACTGACACAAGGCAAATGCTTAAAAGTGTGGTTAAACCTAACAGTGGCTTTGACTTTTCAATTGTCAAAACACTTTTGATTCTGAAATTACTTTGAGGTTTTTTCTCCCTCTGTATTTTTGAGTTTGCCAGCATTGCTAGCCTGAATATGATAACTGAAGTTACCAGGATAGGAGGGTTTCACCTTAAATCTGAGTCCCTGGGTTGGTAAAGGAACTTACTAGTACCATGCTAGAAGGGCCATTTTCTATGCTCTTGCAGTACTGACTTGCAAAATAGTGTGGGGTTTACATTGTTTAGTTTCTGTGAAGTGACATAAAAGTTAGTGCCACCACTGTGCGCACACATCCTTGTACGTTGTACGAAACTCTAAAGCTGGGCTAATACCAGTTAATAATTTGTTCCCAAATGACTAAAGCTATGTTACTTTATGATATGTCTCTTCTACAGACACCAAAGATGCTAACGAGGAAGATTAAGCTTTGGGACATTAATGCCCATATAACCTGTCGTCTGTGCAATGGATACCTGATTGATGCTACTACTGTAACAGAATGCTTGCATACTTGTAAGTAGAAGTATAATTAAGTTAATGTTCCTGGTTTGTTTTTTGTTTGTTTTTTTTTAAACTTGATACACAGCATGTTGTAATGGTTTTCAGTTGAAATTTAAAACATCTATTGTGCATCATCCAAAATAGCATGTGCTTTACTAGACTGCTTTTCTTTAACAGGTTATTTGCTTTTTTAAAAAAGCAAATGAAGGGAACGTTAAAGCTGTATAGCATAGACTTGAAGCCATATACAATTAGTGGTAATGTAAATATTCAAGAATGCAGTCTGTCTTCCTGCTGAAGGAATGTGGAATACCTGGTTCTCTGTTCTTTGACAGTTGATGTAGCGTATGTTCTCCACCTGGAACCTTTCAGATGTCTCTTTCTCTCCTGTTCCTCAGCAGAAAGCGAGTAGTTTATCGTAAAGAATAAGTATGTTGTATTGTACCCTAGAAATAAGCTTGTATTCCAAAATACTGTGATAAGGTAGTTGGTTATTGTTAAGTTACTTTGCAAATTTCTACTTTCATATAAGTGAAGGATGACCTACAACCTTGCAACGCATCCCGTGTTTTAAAATTATTCTGTCACAATATTTATGTTTATTCTGATAAAGCTAGTATGTTGTTTAAAAAGCTTAATGACTTAGTCCTAAATTTTCTTGGAAGGCAATTATTTGGTGACTGTCTCTGAATCATAAAACAAAAAGTTTCAGTAGAATTCTTCTTCACCTAATATATCTGATGAAGGGTAAAGGCAATGCTCATGATTTGTCAGTGATTACATTTTTTATTATATTCCATTTAGAAGCTCTGTTTATCAGCCTTGATGAATTTCTTGTACTTGTCACACTTCATGTCGTTTTGGATATCCACATAGAATCTAGGATCATGGAGTGGTTCATTCTATGATTCCAAGAACCACAGAATGGTTCTTGAAACTAGAACCTAGATTCACTCCCCTGGCCATGGGCAGGGTCAGCATCTACTGGATAAACTTGCTCAAAGCCCCATATAACTGGGCCCTGAATGCTTCCAGGGATGGGACATCCACAACTTTTTTGGGCAACCTGTGTAAATACAGAATTTCTTTCTAATCTGAACCTATCTTCCTTCAGTTTGAAGCCATTCCCCCTTGTCCTCTCAGTACATGCCCCTGCAGAAAGTCTCTCTCCATCTCTCTTGCAGCAGCCTTCAGCTGTTGGAAGGCTGCTTTAAGGTCTCTCCAGAGCCTTGTGTTCTCCAGGCTGAACAACCCCAACTCTCTCAGCCTGTCTTCTTAGGAGAACTGCTCTAGCCCTGTGATCAACTTCATGGCCCTCCTCTGAACTCGCCCCAATGGGTCCGTGTCATTATTATGTTGGGAGCCTCAGAGCTGGATGCCGTAATCAGTGTCTCGTGTCCCTTCTGCATTTGTCTCAGATGTCAATTTACATATTGTTGTTTTCAGAGAAAGATCCATAAGCTAGACTTCCACTTAGTTTTGCCCGAATTTTTTACTGCTGCTAGTAAGAAGATTGTATAGAAAATGAATATAACAACAAGTTAACATGGTTGACAAAGAGATAGGGAGAGGGTAATTTTTCATTGTTCTGTAAGAATAGAACAAAACTTCACAAATACCCCTCAGCTGATATCATCCTCACCATCTCTTTTATTTGTGTATGAAGGAAATATGTGGATTAATCCACAGTGCTACAGTGCTTGCTTCAAAAGCTAGGGAATGCACCTTACTACCTTTTCCTGCTGATTTTTTGGGGGTTTATTTGGGTCATTTCTTCCTTATTTCAACAGTTTATATTTTAGAAATACAACTTCACTGTGTGCCCTGTAGAATTAGTTTTGTGAGAAGAGGCACAGGATATCAAGTGGTAGTGTATTTTATGAGTACAGTTTTGGGGCAGAACAGAGGAGAGCGGCGTATAAATAGTTTACTTTGAAAGAGAGATGGGTGATTGCGTGTTTGCATATAGAAACGTGCAGCTTTATAATGAATGACTACTTTAGCAACTCCTACTGGGGGTCTGTGTTAATACTGTTTTTTTAACAAAACTTCATACGTGTTGGCATTGCTTGTATTGAGTAAGATAATGCTAATAATTGTATGTTCCTGGAAAAGCATCCTTGCAAAATCTATCATGACATTACCCTGTCTGCTGAGATAGTGAATTCTCTTCTGAATTATACCACCTTGAAATTTTCTTTCTGTTCTGCTCAGAACTGTACATTTTTCATACCTTTTCCATTTTTCTCTAATTTCCCAATCTTCAGCCATTCAAAGACTCTTCAGTAGTAGATGAAGTTCTTGAGTCCTTTGGTGAAAGTAATTTGGAGGACCAAGGCCAGGCCTCTGGAGGAACAGGGCCAATTTTTGTAAAACTGAATTCAGGAGAAAACGAAGTTTTTTTGCTTGCTTTCCTACTTGTTTCTCTGCTGTGGTTTTAGTTTGTTGGCAACAGGTAGGCCTGTAAGTCAGTTGCTAAAAACTTCATTATTAGTAAGTCAGTCTTAAGCCTTTTTTTAGTTTATATCTATTCCTTGATTAAAATTCTATATTAGATGGTATATGCAGGTCTTGTTAAACTTTTTGTTTGTAATGTCAGTTTTGTTAGTGTTTACATGTGAAAGCTGTCCTTCTATGTTATGAAAGGGAAAACCTCACACTATGAAAGGTATCATCTTCTGGATTCGTCAGGATGATGAACTAGATACAGAAATGAAAAAAGTCAAGAGAAATTAAACTGTTAAAATGAAAAAGTGAGCATTAACCTTACCTGTTCTTGTTCTAATGAAAGCTCTCTGATGTGTTTAAGAAATCAGAAAATGTACAACTCAGTTCATGCCCACAGTCAGTGCCCACATATCTGGGTAGAGACCAGAGATACTGGAAAACCAAGATAATGGAAAATTGTTGTAATAATATTGTTTCTGACCATAGAATGATTTCCATGTTGTCTGTCCATTATTCCAAAGATTTCCTGCTTCAGGAGAGTTTATTAATCCCAACCTGATCCCAGAAAAAAAGAATTTATATGGCTGCAGCAACCTTCATAAGCCATCTAGTTGCATTTGTTTGGATTCTGTGCTCAGACTGAAACCTGCCAGAACATTAGCCAACTTGTGACCAGTTCATTTTAGGAGGAGTTAGTGTATACCTAGTCCAAACTGAAAGATGTAATGACATGGGATGATGTCTGGGTTGGAAGGGACCTATAAAAGTCGCCTAATGCATCACCCTGCAGTGGGCAGGGGCATCTTCAGCTGCATCAAGTTGCTCAGAGACCTTGGTCAAACTGTGCTGGGCTGTCTGGCATCACCTCCCTGTCCTCCTTGTGCCTTAGCACAGCTTCTAGGAGGATCTGCTCCATGATCTTCCCGGGCACAGAGTTAAGGCAGACAGGTTGGTGGTTTCCAGGTTTCTCCTTTTCTACCACTTCCTAAACGTGGATGCAATATTTCCCTTTTTCTAGTCACTGGGTATTTTATCTGGCTGTCAGGACTATCGCTGTCAGTGGCTTGGCTGCTACATTAGTCAGTTCAAGACCCTGGAACACATCTCATCAGGTCCCAGAGACTTATTTGTATTCAGGTTCCCAGGTGTTCATGAATCTGATCTTGTAACACAGTGGAAGGGACTTCACTCCCCCAGTCCCTGCCTTGTGTTCATCTATGCAAGAGGTGTGGGAAGAGAGGTTGCTAGAGAAGACTGATGAAGAAAAATTGAGAACCTCAGCCTTTTTGTTGTCCACTGTTACTGGTTTACCAGTCATGTTTATCTGAGGGGTACACATTCTTTGACCTTCTTTTTCTGACATACCTATAGAAGCCCTTCAAATTCTTTTGTCCTTTGCCAAGTTCAGCTTCAGTTGTGATTTGGCCTTTCTGACCCCTCCCTACACAAATTAGCAACATTCCAATACTCTTTCCAGGATACCTGTCCCTGCTTCCTCTGTCAGATTCTGCTTTTATTGACTTGGTAGGAGTGGGGTTGGGCTTCGCTTTCGCGAAATGGATCTACTGCTCTGGCACTGTGCCGGAACAAACTGTTGTGTGAGATCTGTGCTTAATGTGCAAAGCTATGAGGCTTTGTCTAACCTCTGCCACCAGCAGTTCTCTCATCCTAGGTGTGTAAATGCAAAGCACAATGCAAAGTTATTACGCTTCATTTACTGTTACTTTTTTTTATATTAACAAATGTTTATGTAATTGTACTGTCTTCTTGTTTGAGAGGTAGATGGCACTATAGTTACAGAAATCCTTTCATATTGTGTGATAAGTGCATTAATACCAAGATTACATGAACTAGTGCACTTGAAGAAAAAGCTATACCTCCCTTCTTTTCTCCATACTCTTTTGAGTTGCAACTTCAAGTGACTGAGGATATCATGTAGTAGTGTATTTTATGAGTACAGTTTTGGGGCAGAACAGAGGAGAGCGGCGTATAAATAGTTTACTTTGAAAGAGAGATGGGTGATTGCGTGTTTGCATATAGAAACGTGCAGCTTTATAATGAATGACTACTTTAGCAACTCCTACCAGGACATTTTGCTAATACTGAGGATCTGTATCAATGTAATTTTTTTTTTTTCTGGTGAAAGTTTAACTGTAGTGTACTCTGTGAAAATTAGAATTAAAATAACACCCAGATATCCACTTTCCAGCTTTGGAAATTTTTTTGTGTTGGCTTCATTGCCACTGCATGCATTTGCTCTGTATGTGGCCATGGTTAAAGCAAGTATGTTTTGTTTAGTATCTTAATGACAAATAGCTCCTATAATGTCATCCATGCAAGCTCAATGTTAAACTGCTAGAAATTATTGTTCTAGTAGATTTCAGAGTGGGATTTTGTGCTGTATGCTACCTTAAGAAGGTTTTCGATAGGTTTGGATGCCTTAATTCTAGTGCATCCCTTCTCTGTATCAAAACATTAATGAAAGGTACTGGAAACTGTATTCTGCAAGATTGGACATCATGCACATATGATGTAAAAAAATGAACTTCATGTAAATTTCAGTAATGTGCATTTCTGTGACTGTACTAAAACAGACGCTTATTATGCTACTTTTATATGCTACTTTTATTCCTTTTTAATTGTGAATGTCTTTGTTACTAGTCTGTAGAAGCTGCCTAGTGAAGTATTTGGAGGAGAACAACACCTGTCCAACCTGTAGGATTGTTATACATCAGAGCCACCCATTACAGTATATTGGGTAAGTATAAAAGCAGAAGTGCAAGTAGCTTCACTCTAGACTGGTTCATCCCCTTTGATACAGCTTCTCTCAAAATTTTCTTTCTTGCTTATCAGCATGTTAAATATTTAAAAATAAGTTTGAAGGGGATTGAGGAGATATAGGATGAAACTTTTGCTATGAATTTGCAAAATTCATGCAGCTTGTTCCAGACTTAAAAACAAGTGAAGCATACACTTAAATGTTTAATTTCTGTGTGATTTTTAATGGGATTTAGTCATTCCTCATTTTGTATGCTTGACTTGTAAAAATTATGTATGTGAAACATTTGTAGGAATTATACTTTTACAAAATTATCAATAATTAGTCTCAGTTGAACAGTGCTTTTCAGCATCTGACACTAATGAGAGAAATAATTTTCGGCTTTATCGTTCAGTTAATCTTTTAACGGTCTGCTTAGGTCATAGGAACAGGAAAAAACATAGAATCATCATGAAATGGTTTGGGTTGGAAGGGATCTTTGAGAGTTCATCTAGTTCCAGCCACCCTGCCATGGGCAGGGACACATTTTACGTGGACCAGGTTACTCAAAGTCCCGTGTAGCCTGGGCTAAACATTTCCAGGGGTGGGGTATGCACAACTTCTCTAGGCAGCCTCTTCCAGTCTTGCCATTCTCACTGAAGAATTCCTACCTATTATCTAACCTACACCTGCTGTCTTCTAGTTTAAAACGATTCCTCTTTGTCCTATCACTACATGCCAATGTAAAAAGTCTGTTTCCAGCCTTCTTGTGGGTTCCCTGCATGTACTGGAAGGCTGGTCTGAGGGATCCCTGGAATCTTCCTTCTCCAGGCTCTACAGCCCCAACTCTCTCAGCTTGTCTTCACAGGAGAGGAGATCCATCCCTCTCATCATTTTCATGGCGTTCCTCTGGAGTCACTCCAACAGGTCCACATCCTTCTTGTTTGGGGGCCCCAGAGCAGCAGTCTAGGTGGAGTCTTTTGCAGGCAGAGTAGAAGGATAGACAGAATCACCTGCTTCGATCTGCTGGCCAAGTTTCTTTTGGTGCAGCCCAGGATGCAGTTGGCTTTCTGGACTGCAAGTGCACTTTGCCCGGTCATTATGACTTTCCCATCACCTGCAAGTCCTGCTCCTCAGGGCTGC
>VXBT01010996.1:0-19178 GCA_013400235.1 Oriolus oriolus
GGTGAGGCACTGGAATAGGTTGCGCAGATAAGTTGTGTATGCCCAGTCTACAAGGCAATTAAACAGCTAGGTTGGACTAGGCTCTGAGCAACCTGATCTACTGGGAGGTGCCCCTGCCCACGGCATGACAACTGGTACTAGATGATATTTAAGATCCCTTCCAACCCAAGCCATTCTATGTACTCTATGACTCTATGATCTGAATGTTTTGTGTCACAGAAATTCACAGATCTTTTTATGACCACATCTAATAGGGCACTACAACACTACAAACTCCTTTAAGAGAGAGGCAAACAATAACTTAAAGCCTCAGAAAAGAGACAGGCAGGATATAAAGGAAATCTTAATACAGTGATCTGGCCTGTTATTTCATTACATGAAGACAGTTTTTGTTGGTGCAAGGACAGATACCTGGGGAGCCTGCAGAAGAATTTTGTTACACAGGATGTGTCGTCGATTGAAACAGAGACCCAGCCCGGCAGGGAAAACTGAATCCTCTTTATTGAAAGAACAAGCTGGTTTTATACACTTACATGACCTATCACACATTGCCATGTGAGCAGCACACCCTCTGAAATGTCTCTGTATTGGGCGATTCGCCTGTCAGTTCTTGGCAGGCTCCTCCCCCAGGGTCGTGGGGGGAGACAAGCTTCTTTGTGCGAGCACGTGCTTCTTTGTGCTGCCATGTGCTTCTGCAGGCACATCCCACAGCCTGCAGCCCAACTCCATTTTATCTCTCCCACAAGGATGTGATAGTATGTTTGGGTTGACAGCATGGTCAGCTCAGGGCACCTTAAAGATGCATTTTGTCTTTCTCAGTACAAATCTTTTTCATCCTTAGAGAAGCTGCAATAAAAAGCAAAGTAGAAACAGGATGAATAAGGCAGTCTGCCTCGCAAAGTATGAAGATTTTTTTAGTGATGTTGTAAGCTAATAAATGTACTCCTGGTTCAAAATACTTCTCTCACATCTACATGTATATCATAAATTCAAGAATTGTCTATTTATCAAAGAATTTGCCAATATTTATTTTCATGTTTTGTATATCTACATCACACTGCTGCTTCTTTAAACATACAGTAGCCTGAAGATCTGATTGCAAGTGTACTATCCTCTCTATTTGGGGGCATAACTGTAAACGTGACTACGGTTTTTCAAGCTTGCTGCTACTTGCAGATCTGAAGCTACCCATCCTGGATTTCAAGGAATAATGATGTAAAGACTGAACAAAATGCAATGACTCTGCATGGAGTTGTAATCCAGCTTCTCTGAAAGGTTTATTCAAAATTCAGTGAACCTGTTTCACTCAGGAACTTGGTCTACTGTGTTCTCTCTTAAAGCTTGTTATGCTTATGTAGCATTAAAGGACCTCAAACAATAGAGTACATAAGACACCCTCTATTCTTTAAAATAAAAATTTAACATTCAAGGAAGTTGAATTTCTGTTTCTACTGAGTACACCCAAGTTCCTGAGATAATATCACATGGATTATAGACTTGTATCTTTCCAAAGCCTTAAAATTCAAAGTCCTGGTCTTCCCAGGGAATGGCAACCAATCCCAACTTTAATCTCACTTTATTGTGGCTGCTACATAGGTGGTTTTATACATTAAGGCTAAGAGACTAATGGATTTTCATTACATTTTAGACAGCTAATTGCCCTTTACTCCCCTGAAAATTCCAATCTAGAAATGCCAGAGGTTTGAAGGACAATGTACATATATACATACATCTTAAACACAAGCTCTTAGAACTGTATCTGGGCATTACAGCCAGACATCAAAGTCAAGAAAATATACCTGCTGTGAGGAACCTACTCTGATTCTTGAATATCAGCACAGACTTTCTGCCCGAAGTCCACCATGAGGGTTGGTATTTGCTCAGTGAGGGTTTGACAGCAGTGCCTGTATTCATGATATGCCCTTGAGCAAGGATTAGTGCACCCATTAGGTATGGGAAGTAATACAGTCTCTTCTGTAGTTCAGTATAAAGGGCCTCCTAGTATGAGCTGACAATTGTACCAAATTACATATAAGTTTTCCTGATGAATTTGCAGTGCAGACTAGAGTTTGCTAGAAACTCAGCTGAGACCACAAGTTTGCCTTGGCTTGTGTTCAGTACTTTTCTCACTAAACTACAAACTCTTTAGAGCCTTTTTTTTTTTTTTTTCACTTTCAAAATATTTGAATCCCAATCCAGAACCTTCCACACAACAAATGGAATCAGTTTTATGCTTCTTGCTTTGTCCCTCCCATTTGGAACATTCAGTGGCAGAAGCCTTTGTGATGTGATGTGAAATCACACTATCACCTATCTAACATTAATTGCTGCAGGCCTCTAAAACTGTTAGGAAGATGGAAAACCAAGATAACCTATTACATAATAATAACTATGATCCTATGTTTCTCATTCCCTTTATCTTCATGACAATAGTTGCAATTATTTAGGTAACTGCTAAATTCTTAATTAGGAAAGAATCCTGAAAAAAAAAATTCAATCTTGTTTTTAATTCTCATTTTATTTTTGCTTCACTTATGATGAAAACTGTATCATAGATAACAGAACTACAGGATTATTCAGCTATGTTACTGGCAGAAAAGCAAAAAGAGCCTAAATAGCAAAGCTTCAGGTTGAAGGTTGTTCAAACATTAAATCTTATTTTCCATTACCCATTCTGATGGCATGTTTCTCTTTATCGCCTTTGTTTTCACCAAGTCTGCATGGTTAGCTACTGCTTTTGACTCTCTGTCATACCACTGTCACATTTACATCTGGAGCACTAGGAGTCTCGAAAGTTTCTGGGAAGCTGCTCGATACAACAGCCAGATTATCTAGGAGTGCATAGCTCTTACTGAGATCATGCAAAAAAAGTGACCAGTATCACAAAAACAGTGAGGCTGTGAACAAGACAGCAAGGAGTACAAGGCTGGGTGAGGAAATGTTAGTCAGATCTTTAATGGAAATGTCAATCTATGTAAGAAAGGGCTAACACATCCTCTACTCTGAGGGACTTACCAGTGATGACTAGGTAGGAGGAGGGTTACCACTGGTGCAGATATGTAAAACACATAGATTAACATAGAATTTCCCCAGATCTCCTGGGTCTTCCTCTAACTGCTGGAAGAATTTGCACTGCTTTGCTATGGACTCATGGTTCAGTGCCAGAATCTGATACTTGTAGTCTGATGGCAAAGCCAAGAAAAAAGACTCCCTCTCTGCCTGGGCACCAGCTGTTTTCCTTTTCTCTCCATTTTCCCCAGAAAATAGTGCAGGCCATGGCACTTCAGATGGCAAAAGCATGGAAAAAGGAGCTGAGGTCCATTAGGAGTGAGAGACATGCCCAAGGCTCTGTGGAATGCAGGCAAACACCTTGTACTGCCTTCAGCAACTGTACCTTAGCCCTGGGAGAAAAATAAGAGTGCTTTTTAAATCTTACTGAGAGTGTGCCTGGTCAGCATTCTACCTACTTCTTGCACAACTCCCCTGCCTTTCTTCACTCAGCAGGGGCACGAAGCCCCCCCCTCATAGACTGTCTCAGTATAATGCTTAAACCAAACCCTAAAACTGGACCCTTAAACTGCATAAACTCTGGGGCTCATACTATTCTCTGTCCATGTTAGTGGTTGTAATAGCAGTGGTACTAAATCAGAAGCAATGTTGTTAACCTTTCCTCTTAACACATCTTTTTTTCCCAGATTCTGAAGATGAAAAGTGGAACTTCGAACATTACCTGTCTGCATATTCTAGCTCTTATTTTTAAAGAAAACAAGAAGATAGCTGATGATTCTCAGTGCAGAAAAGACTAAATCTGAATGCCAAGTTTACTTTGCAGAGAATAGTACACAAGTGTCTCATCTTGACAAGCACTTGCACTGAGCCACACAGAGAATTGATGATGACAGCAGCTGATCACCTGAAAATAGCCTGTAAATGAATCAGGACCCGGCTGGTGAAAAACCAAAAACCACAAAACAAAACCAAAATAAAACAAAGTTAAGATTATGATATAAAAAGAAAACAAACCCAAACCAGAAGATTTTGACAAACTGAAGATACTCATGTTCTTCTTGTGAATTAAGAGTTAAAGGAGACAAAAAGCAGAACACAATTAAAAAAAACTTACTTCAGAAACCATATTTGAAACTCCAGTGTAACCTGCTAATACCTTGAATAATATATGCTATGTTTGCAGTATTTACTGTGGAGTTTCTTCTGCATCTGTTATAGAGACAATTCATAATACACATTTATATGAACTTCTCTGCGGGCTTCCTGGGCTTTCCCCTCAAGCATATTCAGAAGCATAAGCAACTAAAAATTACAAGTATGGTCAACAAAAAACTGCAAAGCCAGAAGGGAAAAGACAGGATTCTTTTATACAGGAAAGTAGAGAACCATCCTGATGAAAGCAAAAGACTGGGAACTTTGCTTTCCTCCTGTCCATCCCCCATCCCCTTGCTAACCCCAAAAGAAGAGACTGGCAGACCTTAAGTCACTTCAGGTATTGATTCCAAACACAGGGTCATTGAGTACCTTTTTTCTAAAATGCATGTCTTGAAGTCCAAGGAATATATGAGATGAATACTAATAGTTATGTATCAATGACTATGTTTTCTGCAGCAGAACTGCCTGTAGTCAGAAGTACCTTGTGAATTGTATAACAATAAGAAAACAAGAAAATTACAATCATGCCAGATATCACAAAATCACAGAATATGCTGAGTTGGAAGGCACCCACAAGGATCATCAAGACCAACTTCTGGCCCTTCACAGCACCATCCCGAAGAGTCACACCATGTGCTTGAGAGCATTGTCCAAATGCTTCTTGAACTCTGGCTGGCTGGTGCTGTGACCATGTCTCTGGGGAGCCTGTAAATATGTTACAATTAAGAATTCCAGTGCTGATCTAGGTCCTTCATTTCAGTTTTCTTAATATGTATTTTCGTTTTGTCCCTTCATCCTCCCATGCATACTTATTAAGAGTATCTAAGAATGAAGAAAATTTGGCAGCTGTAAAACATCAGAAATGATGGCTTGAGTCACCATAAACAGAGGTTTGGCAGGAAGTTTGAGTTTCTTGGAGTGGGGTATTTTGATGTCTCTTCGTATTTTGATGTCACAGAACAATGTTAATGGAAGAACTTTTTTCTGTTTGTTTAGGTTACCTGATTTGTGAATATGGAGTAATTATTTTACTGGTCTATGTCTAAATAATTACTCATTTTGGAAAGTGCTTTGTGATCTGCTGAAAGAAAACATTTTGTAATGTTGCCTAAGCATCCTGCTAAATTGGGAAGGCAAAAATCAGCCCACTCATGCAAAGCTACCACAGCTTTCAGTGGATACAATCTATACATTGACAATGCAGTCTTAAAAGAGAAATTTTGTTTCTACTGAGGTCAGTCAGAATTTTCACAGCAACTTTCAGCAGGCCAGAGTTTTGCTCCCGAGTCTGATGCTCAGTGAAAATGTAGGAAGTGTTCCTCTATACTCTATAAACCTCCTCAGTTTTACAATTCTTGTTAAAACCAAGATGAAAATGTCTGCAAGTAACATCATTTGACAGAAGATAGTGCCAGTGGAACCCTGTAAGAGTTTCCAAGGAAGTCCATCCACAACTGAATAGAAGTATTTTCTATTAACAGCTACCCTGAAAGCACTAAGAAGTGTACACCATTCTTTTTAAAGCAGGACTGCGAACTCCAACAATACACACATTTAGGAGGCTGTCAGCACACCTTGTGACTCTTTTTCCAAAGCATTATGAAATGTGTCATTTCTCTATACAAAGAAGGGAGGGAAACAAAAGCTGGTGCAAGCAATTACTCCAGTGAAGACAGATAAAGCTTTCACTTTGCTACAGTCATGTGATACATGTGATAATGTACAACTTTTTCACACAATATGTCATTCTGCCACCAGCAGCTCTGGGTTTTGCCTGCAAGATGACTTAATCAGGCAGCCAAGCATAATGTAATGGCATAGATGGCATGTAATAATAGATGGCATAAGCTGCCCTCCACTAAATTTGTTTGCCCATTTTTAGAGGAGGTGGAAGCAGAAGGAAGCCTGTTACCCCAGACCTGCCAGTCTTCAGAAACAGAACAGTACTGTTCCTTCAGTAGTAGAGCTAGGAATTAAATTTTTAATGCAGCCAGCAGTTTTCCCTTTCTATAAGTTAAATTAATTGACAGTCTGGAGCTCACATGCCTATAGGCAGAGTGAGGAACCCATGTTCTGTTATATGGATGGGTAATACGACTGCTAAATAAAACCATATAGAGTAGTCTTGGCAAACAAACAAAACAAAACAAAGCAAAGCAAAACACAACAAAGCAAAGCAAAGCAAAACAAAACAAAACAAAACAAAACAAAACAAAACAAAACAAAACAAAACCAGAATTCCTGAAATGTCTGTTGTCAAAGAAACACATGGAAAGCAAAAAAACATACAGAAAACTCCCCAAAGATATAAAAGAAAGGTGCATATAAAATACTCAAAACATTCTGTGACAACGCAATAATAGCATGGTAAAATTTCAAGCACACGTCCTCCTAAAAGTATGTTTTCAATAAAAACAAAAATAATTTTCTTATTTTAACTGCAATTCACAGTCAGTAGTACAAAGTATTTTTTCTCAATTTTAATGCATATTTTACTTTTTTCTTCCTCAAATAAAAGTACTTAACAGACTACAGTGAATTAAGTAGCCAAAATATCCTTATTTAGAATGTCAGAAAGCATTGATTTGTCAAGTATCTTATTTATGTTCAGTCATAATGACTAAATAAGGGACAAAAATGAACAAAAATTAGTATTTGGTTTACCTTTTTTTCTGCATTTTAAACACAGGTAACAGCATAAGAAATTTTCAAATGATGATTAATTTACTAGTCAGTGCTATGGGTTTTGGTAGAACTTACAAAATATCTGAATGATTCACTCCTATGTGAGGTCAAATGCTTCCATGTTGACAAGAGCTGTGGAAGACTTCTGAAGTATATCATTAACCTCAGGACAGGCTGATGATGGTCACCTGGCTCCTGCATAAGATTCATATTGCACAGGACAATGGTAAAAAAGTGACTTTCATTTTAAAGAATGGGCATTCTGGAGTACTTCTCCTGTATTCTTTGCTTCTTTCTTCCCACACAAATCAACAGTATTTGTAAATATTTCTATCTTTTTGCTCCATTTTAAAAATCTGATCTATTAACTTTACTCTTAGTTTTGTAGTACTTATTTTTCTAAAGCATTTCATCATAGAACTGTGTAAAAGAAAAGGAAAGTATATAAGAAAAGACAATTTTTACTTAGGAAAGATATCCAGATCTTGGAAGATTTCTTCAAATCCTCTAGTGAGAAAACAGATGTGTAAAATTTTGTGGAAAAGAATACAAAGGCAGCAACACTTCTAGAGTTATGCATTAACCTTCCTCTGCATAATTTTATTAATATTCACCCGTATTTGGAAGCAGGTAGGCACATGGGCTTCTCAGTTTCCTGAAGAGACACAGGCCAATTCTGCTTACCATCATGCTCTGTGTTTTCTAACTTTTAATTGTGGGACCAGCACAAATGCTGACTAACAACACTTGAAAATTGCACAGGGACTGGCTACACCTGAACTTTGCAGTGTAGTCCTCAGTTCTGAGGAAAACTGTGCATGGTTTCAGTCCATGTGTTTAGCTCTTGCTGTAACTGAAGTACTGCAAAGGACTCTTTTAATGCAGTCCTTTACCTAAATAACTGATCATCGTTGTGTCAAGTTCAAGGGCTGAAGTCTTGTGTGGCTAGTGGCACCACTGTTGCTTGAGATGCACATGTGCTGTGGCAGAGTCGGCCTTTTGGATAGAAATATATTCATTAGTAGCCATCTTATTATATTGTATTGTATTAATTATCTCATATAATTGTATTGCATCTCATTGTATTGTATTATTAGCCACACAGAATTATATTAATATATGGGATTATGTATAATGTAACAGTAATATAATTACCGCATAGGATTACATTAAGTAACAGAACTTATATGCAAGGGTTTTCAAAATGAGAATTCACTCCTCCTTGCTGAGAGAACAGTGACCCTGACCAACGCTGGTTTTGTCAACATCTGAAGCATTTTCTCATTGGTTGTTTAGTAAATGTTAGCATCTTCCCAAAGAACAAAACAACTGGTACACAGACAGCATGAATGCTTTGAGCCAAGTTGCCATATAACATCCATGACATCCTATTATTCCACATAAAATAAAAGCTAGGCTCATCTCTATCCACAGCCTGGATGGTATTTTCCTACTACTGCCCATCTACACTCCAAGCTTTCATCTCTACCTCTTTTTCCCCTCCCTTTTGTAATGTTAAGGGAGAAAACCTCAGGGGAAAATGAACAGCCGAAATTCAAATATACGTACTGAAAATGGCAAAAATATTCTCTGGGAGTAATCAGTCAGGATTATATATTTCCCTGGTTTGCCAAGGGCAGCTGACTTGAAGCCAAATTGGCTCCTGTTGAGCTACAACCCTCAATTAATGTTCACTTCATTTATCACTGCTCAGGCAAGAATCTGAGAAAAGGAAGTATCATTTCATATAATGTAATTGGGGGTGGGGGACAGAGTGAATTAAGAATAGTAAGAGAAGAATGGTTCTTAAATGTAACAAAAGAGAATTGGAGTGGAATAAGGCTTGAAAAGATGCATTCATGCTGGATACTAAGCTGACCCTAAGTCCTCTAGAGCAGTTTGTAGTTCCAACCTGTTGCTTGCTCAGCATGCCAAACTGAAACATTGTTTGAGGAACTTCAAACTACAGTCTTTTTTTTTGTATCCTCTAATTTGTATATTAGTCTTGTCCCTGTGCTTATTTCTGTGCTACACCACTTATGATTTACTCCCCAATTAAATAAAATAGGCTTGCTTGTATGTTTGTCTTCATCAACACCAAGATCATTTCTAAATAAGGGGAAAATAATCAGGAGGTTATTCATGGCTGTTACTTACTTTTTCGTAAAACAAATGTATGATTTCAGTATCAGATTAACCCTTCTAGTCTTGAGATGAACTACTGGAAACAATGAAGGTTAGTAACTACCAAAATTCAAAGTATAATGTTAATATATTCACTTCTTTGTCTTTGACTGCTAAGTCTTCACTGCTAAGTCTTTGACTTAGCATTTGGCTTCATATTTAGCAGCTAATAGATCTTCAGATCATGTCATGTTTCCTCAGGACTTCTTCCATAAGACATTTTTCATAACCTGTCCCCTGAAATTCTATGAAGGCTTTACTTTGAGCTTTTTTGGATACATTTGGATTTGATTTCCTGAAATACTACATTAAAGAAATCCTAATTTCTTTACCACCTACAGGTTGGGTGGAGAAGTAATTGAGAGCAGCCCTGCTGAGAAGGATTTGGGGTGATGGTTGATGAAGAACTCAACATGAGCTGGCAACGTGCACTTGCAGCCCAGAAAGCCAATTGTATCCTGGCTGCATCCAAAGTGGGCAGCAGGGCCAGGGAGGGGTTTCTGCCCCTCTGCTCTGCTCTGGTGAGACCCCAACTGCAGTGCTGCATCCAGCTCTGGGGTCCCCAGCACAGGAAGGAAATTATACTCCTGGAGCAAGTCCAGAGGTGGTCCATGAAGTTGATAAGGGGACTGGAGCACCTTCCCTATGAAAACAGGCTGAGAGTTGGGGCTGATCAGCCTGGAGAAGAGAAGGTTGTGTGGAGACCTCATAGCAACCTTCCAGTATCTGAGAGGAGCTGAAGGGAAGCTGGAGAGGAACTGTAGCACTAGGACAAGGGGGAATGGGTGCATATTGAAAGAGGGGAAATCTAGGTTAGATATGAAGAAAAAAATCTTTAATGTGAGGGTGGATAGGCACTGAAACAGGCTGCCAAGGGAGATTGTGGATGACCCATCCCTAGCAGTGTTCAAGTCTAGGCTGGGTAAGGCCTTGAGCAACCTGGTCTTGTGGGAGGTGTTTCTGCCCAAGGTAGGGTGGGATTGGGTCTAGATGATTTGAAGTCCCTTCCAACCCTTAACATTCTACAGTACTTTGTAGTGCCAGCAGTTATCCATTCAGATACCTTGACAGCTAAATTCTGAGATTATCACTGACTCACGAAGACCCAAATTCCTTTAATATTAGTATTTCCTCATCTTGATTAATCAGCTCAAAAAAGCTTCCAGTATGAGTGCAAATTCCTGTAGATACTCAATTTAGCAATAGGTTTATTCATGGGGTTTTTTGTTTCTTCTTTTTTTTTTTTAAGGTCATGTTCAAATATGCTTTTATTTCTTGTTTGAAAACCTCGACAATTAAAAATTAGCACATTTATTAAAAACATCAGGTTCTCTTTCATATTTCTAGGAGTTTTTCTTCAATTCTCAGACACAGTGAGAAATTTGATGATAGAAGCAATCCAGTGAAATATTTCAAAACAATCAAAACTGAATATAAAATATAAAAAGATTTTAAAATATTCCTATTATGACCACATCCTAGACAAAAATACTTGAATACAGGCACTAGTGGAATTTATATTCATGTCATTAAAGTCAATATAGCCAATTATACTAAATTATGTATGAAACTGAATGAGTACTTAACAATTTTTGTAATGTACAGTGGAAATTTTATCTTAGTAGTAAAAAGTAAATTCAGTTTACACAGATTCAAATATATATGTACATTCAAAAAACACTGCTACATTTACTCATTGGTAGCACTAATTTTCTCTACACACTTCCCACATGCATGTTTCTGAGTTCTGTAAATGAATGCAATGAAAATTGTTGTTAATCACCAGAGAAAAAAATCCTGCACCATTTGATGTGAGAAGGAAAGCAAAACTCAGATTTACATCGCGTGGGTGACTGAATTGCCGCTACATAGGCTATCCCATGGAACAGTGAACCATGGACAGTTTCTGTGATCTTACACCCATCATGTAACAACTGAACCTGTAATTCAGTGCATTAGTATATGTTACCTTATGTGATAAGCACCATAAAATCAGCTACGGGATTTGAATGTAGACAACAAAAAGAAGTAGCTGAAGTGAGAGATGTATGGAAATTTTTGGTTCACTCCTGATTCATGATAAAAGCTAAATAATATTTAAGCAGTCATCCCAATTGCTTTGGGCTGTGGTGCATGAAATTACAAAGTTGAGCTATAAGATGCTTACCTTAAGAAACTATAGATCACACAAATAAAATTCCTACACAACTAGCTATACTAGACATACAGACAGCTTTGGTGCTTTTCCATGAAACTTGCTTTGCCATTCATAAACCACCTTGGGTAAAAGGGAAATTATACCCAAAGTTTTGTTCGAAGATCAAGCCAAACAAACCTCAAAAATGCTACAAATTTTGTTCATGTTTCATTACCTTGATGCTCTTCTGCAGTTCCTAGTTTTGTTTATGGTAAGTGGCAAACTCCCCTGATATTACAGGACAGCAATGGAAAAAGTGACATCCCTCTGCCACAGCAAAATATACTGACATATGTATGAGACAGAACTTGAAGCATTGCTGTGCAGACTGTCCACAGACAGATATTAGAAACGTGTTTTAACTTTGCTAGACTCCTGAAAATGCTCTGGTGCTACGTGTAGTGCCAGGTAAAAGTCTGTGAAAAATATAGTTGCCATCACATATTTGTTTAATCAAAAGTCAGTTGATTGCCTGGACAGCAGTTCGGAGACAGGCATCTGAGAATTTGGTTGCTTAACCAAGCTAAACCCAGTAACAAAACATTAATAGTCTGTTCAGCACAAAGGAAGATCAACAGAATCACAGTTAAAGAATGGTTGAAGTTGGGAGTGACTTCCTGAGATGATTTAGTGCAGCCTTGCAACCTCTGAGCAAGCAGGGTCAACAGCAGGTTGATGAGGATCATTGCTAGTCTCCATGGGTGGAGACTTCACAGTCTGTCTGGGCAGACTGTGCCAGTGTTCAACCATCCTCATGAGAAAGAAGTGTTTTCCTCTGTTCAGATGGAGTTTCATGTTTTTCAGTTTGTGCCCGTGTGCTATCATCCTGCCCTTTGTTGGACTGGATCCAGTAATTACATATCTTTTTTGCACCCAGAAATATCCAGCACACTGATGTGTCTCATCAGAGCAGAGCACAAGAATCATCTTCATTGCCCTGCTGGCAACATTCCAGTTTATGATGATCAGAAGCCTGTTGGTCTTTTCTGCTGCAAGAGTGCATAGCTTGACAAAAACTGTAGAAAAAACCACGCAGCTCTTTTACACATAGAATTAAACAACTTCTTAAAATAAAAGGTAAGTCTTTTTACTTGCTCATCCTGCTAAACCAAAAGCTTCTCTTACCTGATGCTTTGAAATTAGTCAAAAAAAGAGTAGGCTCAAGTTACTAGTTTTTTTTGATGGGTTTAGCTGTCAGATCAAAGCCTGTGGAGACATTTTTATTTAAATTGTTTCATTTCTGAATGTTTTTCTGAAAAATTCTTGGTGAAATTTCTGAAAAATAAAACTTCAGTCATTTGAAACTATCAATCAATCCCAACAGTGCAACAAAAATAAATAGATCTATAATGTTCTTTTCAGAAACAAATTAAGACTTCTCTACAGCTGCTGTTATTATGGACTGATCCACATATTTAGTAAAAGGTAGATTGATCTCAGACTGACATTTTTAGGGTTGGCAGAGCAATTCAATACTGGACATTAGACTCGTGCACAAAGTTGAAAGCAAACAGTGAAAATCTTGTGCCATGGCAGCAGTGACAACTTTTCTACATTTCTGTATTTGCCAACTTTGCCAACTTGTGGAGCAAGTTTCCTTGAGAGTAAAGTCACTGTAATATATTTTGTAGCTCTGAACAGGCAGCTCATCTCCCCAGAGCAAATGCTTGAATCAATGCAGAGGAGGCTCAGGAGGGACCCTATTGCTCCTGACAACTACCTGAAATGAGTCAGTCTTTTCTGCCACATTTCAAGTGAAAGAACAAGAGGAAAAGGCCTTAAGTTGCACCAGGTGAGGTTCAGATCAGATATTAGAAATTTTTTTCACTGAAACAGTGGTTAGGCTTTGGAATAAGTTGCCCAGGGAGGTGGTGGACTCACCCCCTCTGGAAGTGAATATTAAGTGGTGTCACTGCAAAGTCTCATCAAAAATAACATAATAAAGGAATTCATAATAAAATGAATATTTTTGACTTAAGGCAGTAATTTTATTGAATTTAGATGAAATTAAATTATTGTGTGTCTGAATCAGTGACGAACCAATATTGGTCATACATGCATGCATATGCAGAAGATAGCACAGTCTGTATAAGGATATAACATACTAATCTCTGGGTCGCTCTAGAGGAATTGTTCCTTGCCTCCAGCTCCTGAATTTACAACAGCTGCCTAACACTTTCAAACCTCCCAGCTGTATTCCAACACAGAAGAAATGCCACTGGCAAATCAAATTTCACATCAATATTGTTTTGGGCTGCTTGCCAGCGTCTTATAAAAAATATAATTAGAGGCAAGACTAATGCAATTTGATGCTACTATATACTCTCATTCTGTCTAGGAAACTAATATAATGAAAGTGTTACAAGATATGAAATATTTATTATTATTTTGATTTTAGTTCAGCTGGTGAAGAGCTGAAGGCTCTGGGTGATACTTGGGCTACTGACACTCAACTGCTTTAGTACAAAGCCGTATGGTTTACTACTATTTAGCAGCATGTTTTATATAGTTTATGAACTGAAAAGTCCTTTAAAGGAAGCTGGCTTAGTCACAAACATATTATGCAGGACAGATACAGTGGCTCTGCAGTTAATTTTGCCTTTGCAATTTCTTCTTCCTTCATCTATTTGTGTTGCAAGGCCCTGTATTAATCAATTCATAATGTGCCTGAAATAAGATTTTAAATCTATTTCCCATGAAACGTGTAACTGATAATAAACAATTTCACAGCATGGTTAATGTTGTAAAGGACTTCTAGAAATGGTCTTCTCCAATGCTCCCATTCAAATAGGGTTATCTAGAGCTGGTTCCTCTGAGGATGGATATGCCACATCCTCCGTAGGCAACCTCTGCCAGCACTTAGTCACTCTCACAATGAATAAGTATTTCCTGATGCTCAGACAGGGACTCCTTTATTTCAGCTTGTGTCCACTGCCCCTGGTCCTGTCAGCTGGCACCACTGGAAAGAGTATGGCTCTGTCCTCTATGTACTCCCATTTCAGGTATTTATATACATTGATAAGATCCCTCTGAGCCAATTTTTCTCCAGGCTGAACAGTCCTGGCTCTCTCAGCCCTTCCCCATACTAATCATTGAATCATTCAGGCTGGAAAAGACTGGTAAGATGACCGAGTCCAACCATTAATGTAACACTGCCAAATCCACCACTAAACCATGTCCCACATCTACATGGCTTTCAAATACCTCCAATACAGTGACTCAGCCACTTCCTTGGGCAGTCTGTTCCAATGCTTCGCAACCCTCTCAGTGAAGGAATTTACCCTTATGTCCAACCTAAACCTCCCCTGCCAAAACTTGAAGCCATTTTCTCTTGTCCTGTCACTTGTTAATGGGTGAAGAGACTGACCTCCACCTCACTACAACCTCCTGTCAGGTAGTTTTAGAGAGCGGTAAGGTCTTGTGCTCCAGACCCTTCACCAGCTCCACTGCCCTTCTCTGGACGCTCTTCGGCATCTCAGTGTCTGCCCTGTAGTGAGGGACCCAGAACTGAGCACAGGATTTGAGGTGTAGCCCCACCAGTGCCAAGCACAGGGGGAAAATCCCTGCCCTGGCCCTGCTGATACAGGCCAGGATGCTGTTGGCCTTCTTGGCCACTTGGGCACAGCTGGCTCATGTTCAGCCACTGCGAACCAGCACCCCCAGGCCCTTTCCCGTCAGGTAGTTTTCCAGGCACTCTGACAACAAGCCTTGTAGTATTGCATGAACCTCACACAAGAAGAGATACACTATGCTCCTCAGGCTTTATGGTATATATTTTCTAGATTATGCATATGGAAAGCGGTATTAGCACTTGACATATTTTGTTAGCTGGAGCCCATCGACTTTTACTACGTGACACATAGATAACCCAATATTCTTACTAACTATCCCTATTAACAGCTGCAATTTAAGAAAACACACAGCAGCTACTGTGATTTAACTATGCTTTTTGTCCCACTATTGCACGGGCAAAATTATTTCATGTGCAACCATGTGTAAAGATCCAATTCTAACAGCTGAAGGGGTATGGGGGGCATGAAATGTAAACTATAGAGGAGAGAAGTATGACTGAAAGCAGGTCCCATGGCTACTTCAAGGCTAGTTACAAAATAGTTTATACTGATCTTGTTCTAAGGTAAATGAAAAAACTTACTTTCTTTTAGTTGCTAAATAGCATAAAGAATCTTAATTCTAATAGTCAAAAAAGCCTACAGTATTTTTCACAGACTTCTTTTGCAGGTGTGAAGCAGATGGTCAAAACAATTACACTACTTTTAGTCTTGAAATACTGTGTAGGACAAGTATATTTCCCTATTTCCCTCCCTGGTATCAGTGTTCAACATTAGCAAACATACACATCTGTTTATGTTTCTTAAAACACAATAAAGAGAGAACAGATCTCAATAGCACTATGTTTCCATTACTATGGCTGAGATGTCTCACTACTTTGCTGCCAGACCTGGATATCTGACATTAGTTCACAACTGCATTACAGTTACTGTGCTGTTGTTTCATTTATGTTCGAACACATCCATGTTGAAGTCAAGTAAATACACAATTTTTCTTGCTTCAGAAGCTGGTGATAGCCGTGCGTGCATTAGAAGATTTTTAAGTGGTTTTCATTTACAATCATTCAGTGTCCAATGCAGTAGAAGTCACACTGCCAAATTATTTCTGCATTTGCTTAACATTTTATAGCACTGTTCAAGTAAAAATAAAAGTAAATTATGCAACTCTATATACCCAGAAAATGAACAAAAGGCAGCTTTGAATTAGAGAGCTGTAATATAATTTTAGGATTCTGCTGCCTCCAAAACCCACAAAAATCCTTTTTACATTTATGCAGACACTGGGACATTGACATGAAATCACTGATTCACAACTCAGTGACTTGCATTTTATTCAGAGCATGAAATTTATGATCCAGGATTTATTATGCTCAATTCTCTTGATTTCAGTTACTATATTTTTTCTAAATACTGAATTTGCAAAAGTATGTTTACATCTCACCTGCTATGAGAAAAACTTGGGTAATGTTGAAATACTTCTCAAGCATCTATCTTTCCAGCACCCATATTAGATGGATGAAAAGGGCACTTTTTCAGTTTCATAATTACAAAACCCTCCTGAGTTCCAGAAGCCAAGTTATTTAACTGTGTAATAAATTTGGCAGTGGAGAGTAAAATATAATTTATAGTTTGAGCATGACTAGAAATTGCCTTTACTGTGCCATTTTTTTACCTTAATACCACCACTGCCCTGACAGGCCTGTGTTGTTGTTGTCAGCCAAGAATGAACACTCCATTCTGAATTTCTCTCTTGAAGCCAAACTCAATCCAGGGATAGAAGTGCTAGGAAGGATCAAACTGGAGGCTTACCAAGAATCTTCAAACCACACCTGTTGAACAGTGACATTCTACTCTAACTTCTCATCCTTAATCTGTTTTTATGCTCTTCATGGTAATTCAAGCTCACACTATTCAGATTTAAATATGAATAGATTTCTTCATGACATGTGTGTGATCTGGTTTTATGCCTGTCTTTCCTGTATGGCTACAGAAGGGGCAGAAAGGAGGGAGCATATGAGGAAGCAAATTTTCTTCCACCTCCCATGTTCTATTGTGCTTCTGTGTATTTCTATTGCTTTCTCCAGTGGCAGGAAATGCTAGAAATCTCCTATTTCCTTCTAGACAACAGTTCTTCCTTCAGGGCTGACCTAAGAAAATGCAGTCCCATGCCATATATTTAGCACAGTGGTATTTTCTCAATAGAGAACAAAATCAAAGTATTTAAGAAAAAACAAGATCATACTTTGTTTGCAAAGCGGCAATTTGTAGGTAATAAGTGAAAACTCAAGATTTTCATGATGAAGAAGTGAAACACCTTAATGAATTTGGAAGCAAGAAAGATGTATTTTTATCACAGAAATTGCAGTGTTCTGAACAGTGGAGTACAATTACTGATAATCATTCAAATTTAAGATGAAAAGATGGAAATAATTACAGAAAATTATAGACATAAACTGTTTTGTGAAGTTTCCTTTTTAATTCACTGTGTATTCAATGCTACTTGACTTAAAAATTTACTGCAGAGCTCTTGAGGCCTTCTCAGCCATCCGAAACATCCGAAGAGCTGTTGGAAAGCAAGTCTTTCCCAGAGTGTAGGCTCTACAAGCTGAGGAAACACTGAACAGACAGAGTGTGGAAAGGAAACTATTTTGATGATGGCAATTATTAATGAAGCCTGTGACTCTGTCAGGCATGCAAATACCACTACGGTGGGCAGTAAGTGGTTTAGAACAGCAGAAGTCTGAGGGGAGCATATTGGGCTGCTCTGGGGATTTCTCAGGAAGGATCCAAGGGTTAGAAATTAAGAACAATCAGAAGAGAAGAGAAAGCAAAACTTCGGAGGCTCAGGAAAAAGATACTTTCTTCAAAGACAGAGCAACATTTTCCAAAGAGGTTGTCCAGATTGTATTTCCCTTCTAAATTTTCCTAATAACTGTAGCCCGAAATTTATTACATACCTACAGGAGAAAGAATTTCCCATTCTCTCTTCTTCTTCACGCTTTTAGTGTTACAGCCAGCCCTTTTCCCAGTTACCCAGGGAATGGTAAAACACAAAATAAGGGAAAGAAGGTGAGCAAAATCAAGAGCTCAGACAAGTGGTCAAGCCATTGGTCTTACCTATAACCTACAGTATAAGAGAAAAATACACAAAAGGAAAAACTGAGTTAAGACATCCTGGATTCCTCCTCCACTGATGTTGTGAAAAATTTTTAGTACATTATGTTGTATGGTTGGGTTGAACTTGGCTATTAAAATATAGGGTTAGGAAATTTAAAGTTGTCATAAAATTTAATGGCAAAATGAGTTCCATTTAAAAAATGCACAGGCTCTACCATTGTGATTAAGTATAAAACTAAACACATACTCTATTAATCTCACCTCTTCTGTAATAGCAGGGGGTTCTTCACCAAAAAGTGCCTCGCAGCATGAGAAAGCAATTACTTCTCATGCAATAAATACCTTCACATAACAAATATAACATAGATCTCTAGCCAGAGATCACTCCTTTAGGCCTAGAACTAACAAAAAATATTTTTTTTGTAGAAAAACCCAATTGCATTAATTGTTTCCTTTAATCATTAACCCCACAGTAACTCCTGGTGATGTCTTGATATATAAGTCTTACAATTTTTTTCTTGATTTCTAAGTTGATATGGGTGTCAGTTCCATTTTACCAAACAGCTAGCTGAGTACAAACCCACTATTGCCAGCTGTAAGTTTCAAGTACTCCAGCCTCAGTTTAGGCTTCTAAGTCTCATAAACAAATTACCAGTAAACCAGATATATACTAATTTGAGCTGAATTGCAATTTACACAGGTTTTAGAATAGCTTACTCCAAAATGAATTCTTTAACAACAAATATGCACAGGCTTGTGGAGTTCTTTGTACAGCATGTTAGATCTCTTACTCCATAACCAGTTTGAGATACAAAGCATATGTTGATACAATTTTATTTACACAAAATTCAACATTGACTGCTTCATGGAAGGAATAGATCAAAATTATTTTATATTGCCAGTTAGCTGTTACTTGATTCCTAAATTTTAAAAAGGACACTTATTTATATTATTCTGTGGTAAATTTCCAAAATCTTTGAGGCTGCTAACTTTTAAGAGTTTTTCTAAGCCTTTTAGTTTCTTAGTTAAGATGACAAAGAATAAAGAAACAAGTGTATGAAAATTAAAGTGAGGAAGACTGTTGATAACCAACTGCACATTCAACTTTGAAGAACATACAAAATTTTTTTTTGAAAATCTGGTTTCAGAAGATGGCATTAAACAGGAGGACATCCTTCTCATATTTTATATATTCTTACTGAGAAAAGAACCAGTCATTTCTCATCACCCTACTCAAAAAAGAACTGCATTTTTCAAATTCT
>VXBT01010999.1:11067-32506 GCA_013400235.1 Oriolus oriolus
CGGGGCGGCCTCGGGGGCTCCTCTCGCCGCTCGCCTTCCAGGCCCCACCTGCTTTGGCTTTCCCGGGGTCCGTGGGGAGGGCGCGGCCGAGCTATCGGTGCTCCCGGGATCCTGCGTCTGATGGGACGCGACTTTCCCTGGGAAAAGGGTTCTACCGAAATACCCGCAAAAAGCGGGAGCCAGAGGTGAGAGACGTCAGTGCGTGGGTAACCTCTGAGTCTGTGAATCCAGAATATCCTGAGTGGGAAGGGACCCACAGGGATCACCGAGTCCCACCCCTGTCTCTGCCCTCTCCAGCCTGAGCCTGTCCTGGCCCAGCTCCAGCCGCTCCCTGGGTGCTGTCCCTGGCCCACGAGCAGAGATCGGGAGGAGCTGCAGCCCCGGGGAGCTCTGACCTCAGGCTCCTCTGCTCCCGCTGGACATTCCAAGTGTCCTGATCCACTCCCCCTCCTCCTCCTTTGTCAGTGCCTCGTCAGTCTTAACCCTGCAATATTTAATAATTACATAATAAATACTAACTTCAGCTGCTGAAGGTGCCGTGCCCTGGCCCTGGGACTCAGCTGGGAGGGGATACCCCGTCACCAGCTTTGGCACTTGGCAGGGAGAGCCTTGGGACAACTCGGCCAAAACCTGCCGGGGAACAGCAGCAGGACGAGCGGGGTGTTGTTCTGCATTTGAATCCGTGAGGACAAATGGAGATAGTCCCGGAGAGAAAGGATCATCCTCCAGGAACAGCCCGGAGACCAAAGAATTCCGCCCGCCGGCCCCGCTGCTGGCGAGGCAGCGCCGATGGAAAAGAACCAGTGACTTTGTCCCAGGCACTGAATGGAGCTCCAAGGCCAGTCCAGATGGTTATTGTACGACTTGGGTGGTGGCAGGATGCGAGATGCAGGTTGGGCAGCTTGAACAGCTCCCGGGAAAGCCTTGCCAAGCATTCAGTGCCGGCCTGGCACCATTGGTATGGGCAGGACATCGCCGGGCGCTCGGGAGGCTCCGGGCGCTGCCGGGGCCGCGCACACATTACAGCACTTCCAGGAATAAAAGGCTCGGGAGTGGAGCTGGAGCTTTTTGCTGCACTGGGACACAGGCTCTGAATTCCAAATGAAAGGCAGCTCCTCAAAGCCCAGCTCGGGGGAAGCCTCTCTCGCCTTCGTGTCCCGCTCGGGTCACCTCACAGGTCACCCCCAGGTGCTGCTTGTCACACGTCCCTGCTTTAACAGAATAACCGGGGGGGTTTATTAGGAAAACACTGCAAACTCTGGTTAATAACAACAGAGACAAGATGAAATTGTCGCTTGTTTCATCTGCAGGGATTTCTGAGCCCTTTTAAAGCTGGCACGATTTTGTTTCTGTATTCCTACAAAAGGACTTCAAGGAGACACCCGGAATTTCTGGGGTCTTGGGTTGGGAATGTCACCAGCCCCCTGTTCCATGCCAAGAACGAATCCAAAGCAGCTGCTGGGCAGCCTGGGAGAAGTTCAAAACTTAAACTGGTCTTTAAACACAGGGAAGGAGAAATATGATTAATTTTTAATTTATTCGTGACTCTGCTACTTCCAGTTTTGTGCGGGGGTCGTTGCTCAGTGACTTTGGAGCCACTTTTTATGGTTGTTTTCAAAGCCAGTCTCGACTTTCTGTGGGTGTTTCCCCCATCAGCAGCACCCACACTGCTGACATTTAACCTGAGTTCTAATGAAAGATGAAAAACCAGCTCCAGACCCCAGCCAGGCTTCCCAAGGATCACTCCAAAGCTTTGTCTGATCCACAGCAATGGAAATAAGTTTAAAGCTGTGCCACAGTCTGCAGAAAATCTCGATAAAGTCAGATCATTATCTGGATGGGTGGATAACTTAATCAGATTATTGATTTATTAAACACCATTCAGCTTCTGGGGGGTTTGGGAGCTCTGAAGGTTTTGTTTTGACACAAATCGCTGCTCAGACAAACCCAGCAGATTTCTTCCCTGCTCCTTTAATTAAAGCATTAATCTCAGTTTTCCTTAGAGTGGCCCTTGGAAACCACCAGGACAAAATCCTTTGCTCTCACAGAGTCTCCAACCCCAAGATCAGAGAGTGCAGCAGGACAGGGGCAACTTCTAAAATAAAGTGACTTTTGTCCAGGCCAGTGTGAGGCAAGGTAGCAACGTTAATTAGTTAATTAAAATGCCTCACAGGAGCCACAGAACTCCTCACAAAAAGGCTGAAACAGGCTAAAAAAAAAAAAGGCATCCGTGCAGGGTTTTAGGGACGCTGCTTTGGAGGTGAACACTGGGAATCACAGCTTTGGGAGCAGCATCTACATCTGAAAAAAAAAAAGGAGCCTCTTCTGTCCGTGCTTGGTGCTGGCACAGATTGATGCCCTCTGGGTCACGGTGGCTTTGTCCTTTCCGGGAGTGGCTGATAAATCCCAAAGGTTCTGCTCTGATCAATCCACACCTGGAGCCTCCTGGACAGACAACAAAATTGGAGGGACAATGGGAAAAATGGGAGCAAAGGAAGTGTTTGGTTCCGAACTGAAGGGCTGTGAGGAAGGAGAAAGGAAGGGAAGAAATCCAGAGATGAGGCTCAGATCATCTTCTGCTCCTCAGGATTTCGGGACTTAAGCCCCATTTATTTCGAGCTGGCATTTACTGGGATTGTTTTACAGCACTTCCATTAAGCACTGGTTGTAAAAGCACCTCAAATCAGATTTTTCACGTTAGAATGCTCAGAGACTGATGGAACTGTGCAATAGCAGCTGAGTTCTGGTTCTCTGGGCTCAGAGGGTGTTTATCAGGTGACTCAAGTGTTAAAATCCATCTCTTTTTTTGGCACTTTTCAAATAAATTCCAAAATATTTCCTTTGGTTGGGTACTTCGGGGCAATTTCTGCAGAAAACCCCCCCAGGTGGGACATTTCCCACATGAACCCGTCCCTTGTGCTGGTCCAGGCAAACCATCCACAAACACTGCTGGGATTCTGCGCTGAGTCCAGGCGATCCAGAGAAGCCATTTCTTGGAAGTACACAATTCCAGAAGGGTTTGGATGAGAAGGAACCTTAAATACCACCCAGTGCCACCCCTGCCATGGGCAGGGACACCTTCCACTGTCCCAGGCTGCTCCAAGCCCCAGTGTCCAACCTGGCCTGGGACACTGCCAGGGATCCAGGGGCAGCCACAGCTGCTCTGGGCAGTCACTGTCACACTCCCTTTCTCATAAATATATATTTATAGATATTTATATATATTTATATGCATAAAGACAAATGCAGGCGGGTAAAGCAGCCACTGCAATGCCTCGTTCCCTGCAGCTCAAGGAGGATCTCTGAGGAGAAGGAGGATGAAACACTCCCTGCCCAGCTATCAGAGCACCTTTAGGGACTCCAGGCAGGGAGGAAATAAACATTACAGGGATTTGAACAACGTCTGTCACTTAGGCCACCACGGAGTGTCTTTGTCTGGGACTCTGTAAATGAGATTTATTTTACTCTTCTGCCTAAGGAGTCCTGGAACAAGCAGTGCCTTGTGTGTGTTCAGCTTGGACACCAGGAGCAATTTCCCCATGGAAAGGGAGGTCAGGCCTTGGCAGGGGCTGCCCAGGGAGGTTTGGAGTGCTCATCCCTGGAGGTGTCCCAGGAAGGCCTGGAGGTGGCACTCAGTGCTCTGGGCTGGGGACAAGGTGGGCATCGGGCACAGCTGGGACTGGATGGGCTGGGAGGGCTTTTCCAGCCTCAGGGATCCCGGGATTGTGTGAACCTGTCCCTCATGTAACAACACGGAATTGCGGTCCCTGCTCAGGAGCCGTGGAAGTCGCTGCAACACGGGTGAGAAGCCCCTGTTCATTTGTGCTTTTTGACATCTCAGTCTATTTTTTCTGTGGTTAAAAACCTCTGGGTCTGTTTAAATGCAGGATTTTGGTAAAGGAAAGGGACCCAAAGTGTTGGTATTTGTCCCTGCAGAGTCTGAGTGTCCCTTCCAATCCTCTCCCTGCAGGAATCTGCCCTGAGTTGGGTTTTTTATCGTATCTGGGAAAATAAAATAATGGCAGCCTGAGGCCCCTTGGGAATAATTCAGTAACTGGGAATTAGGCCCCTCTTCTGGGAAGGAAAAAGAAATAAGAAAAAAGGAACCCCCAAAGCCCAACTCTCTCAATTGATTACACTTGGGGAAAAAAAAATCTGCATGGGCTCCTAGATTGAAGCAAACTAAAGACATCTCCCAGATCCTTGGTCTTTTTCCCAAAGAAATTCCCTGCCTGGCATATGTAGGATCAATGAAACAATACCAATGCAATAATTACAAGGCCAGTAATGAAACTGGAAGGAGAGAGACAGCAGGCGGAAGACCTTGAAACAAAATATTCAGCCTTATTTAGCCCAGTTTGGGTTTGGGGTTTTTTTTATGTCAGGGCTTTTTTTTTTTTTTTTTTTGAGTGGCAAAGTAGCCCCACTTGTCAATCAGCTACCTCGCAGCTCTAATGGATTCTGGTGTTTAGGGGGTCAGCCCCGAATTTAATTTAACATCTTACAATACGCCCACATGGCCAGAAAATGTGGCCAGCTTGATAGGGTTCACTGAGCCAAAGGAGTGGGACCAAAACAGGGCATTAATGTATAGGGGAAGAATGGCTGCAATCAGTTCCCTTGTGAATTGGACAGAGAACTTGGAGCTGAGGCAATTATCAGCCATCGGGGATTAATAGGGAAGTGTGAATGCCAAGCTGTATATGTTAGGGGCAGAATATGTTGCCTATAGAAAACAACAAAGAGCGTTTCTTACTATTAAGTGAGATTAAACGTAATGGCCTGATTTAATCACAAAGGCAGAATTAAATTCAGATGGCAACTTCAAAGTGGACACATGCACAGAGCCCACTGCATACATTTACATATAGCTGGCATAGCTTGGCTCGCAGCACAATGGGAGAAACTTTCTTTGGCCACTTAAACAATTTTCTATTCTTGGCTTTTTGTGAACGCTCACTGTATTTAGCCCGAAATTGCTGTTGGTTAATAAGATGGAGCTAAGAGTTATATTTATTCATGGAAGCCGTACTTTTGAATTCTTTCAAGGAAAAAAAAAAAAAAAACCCAAACCAAATTCCACAAAAAACCAAGCAAACAGAAAAAAAACCCCCAACACACCAAGCCCACGGCAAAGGGTCAGGGAGAGCAGCCAGGCTGGGATCCCAGAGCTGCTGGGCCTGCCCAGGGAGGTGTCACTGCTCCCTCGTCCCTGAGCTTCCCTGTCCTCGCTCCTACGGTCACTCTGTCCGGCCACGTCCGGGTGGGGCCACCAGTCCTCGTTCCCCAGATTCCCTCCTTGCCCAGGAATGGATCACTGGAAGCGGAGCAGGGCCAGTGCCCCACCTGCTTTGCTCCTTTTTGTCCAGTTTTGCTGGGCCTGCCCCACCCAGGGGTGCAACCACTGTGGGACTGGCCAAGAGCAGCAAGGACCTGGTGGCCCGGGGGTGACAGCCGGGTTCGGCTGGGCTGGGGATCCCCAGGCAGCACATTCCTGTTCCCACATATTCCACACTCACCGTGCTGGAGAGAGGCCAGAGGAGGCACCAGGATGAGCAGAAGGATGGAGCAGCTCTGCTGGGAGGAAAGGCTGGGAGAGCTGGGATTGTTCAGCCTGGAGAGGAGAAGCTCTGGGCTGAGCTCAGTGTGGCCTTGCAGGGCCTGAAGGAGCCGACAGAAAACATGGAGAGAGACAATTTCCAAGGGCTGGAGGGACAGGACGCAGGGAATGGCTTCCCACTGCCAGAGGGCAGGACTGGATGGGATATTGGGCAGGAATTGTTCCCTGGGAGGGTGGGCAGGCCCTGGCACAAGGTGCCCAGAGCAGCTGTGGCTGCCCCTGGATCCCTGGCAGTGCCCAAGGCCAGGCTGGACACTGGGGCTGGGAGCAGCCTGGGACAGTGGGAGGTGTCCCTGCCATGGCAGGGGTGGCACTGGATGGGCTTGAAGATCCCTCCCAACCCGTTCCAGGATTCCATGTGGAATGCCCACTCAGCCTTGGAACCCAGGTAGGAGCCTTCCTGCACACACAAACTCCCCTCCAGGGCTGACACAGCAGCAGGGCTGGAACAGAGCCTGGCACGTGGAGAACGCGGGAAGAGGAGACTGGGATGGGAACAGCTCTTTGGAGCTGGGTGGCATTGGCAGAGCCTCGACAGCACCCTCAGGAGGAAAAGGATCAGGAGCTATGGAGCCAACTGAGACCAACCAGACAACTCCCAGTCCTAAAATTCCAGCGCTCCAAGTCAGCCCAACTCAGCCCACAGGGAGAGGAGCAGCAGCTCGGCCCAGCCCTCGTGCAGGCTCCAACCCACCTCGCCTGGGAGGAATCCTTGGGAAGACACTTTGGAATGCCACAGCTCCCCTCAGCAAGGTTGTTCCTTCAGCTCAAGGAATCCAAGGCAGCCTCACAGCACAGAGCCTGGAGTTCAGCTCCATCACAAAAATACTGAGGTGGATCCCCAGGCTCTGCTCACTCGCTGCCCCTGGCCCTTGAGCTGCCTTTCCTGAGGATGGGAATTGGACAGATTTCTTCTCAGGAGGGATTTCTCCATGGAAAGGGTGGTCAGGCCTTGGAAAGAGCTGCCCAGGGAGGTTTGGAGTGCCCATCCCTGGAGGTGTCCCAGGAAGGCCTGGAGGTGGCACTCAGTGCTCTGGGCTGGGGACAAGGTGGGCACCGGGCACAGCTGGGACTGGATGGGCTGGGAGGGCTTTTCCAGCCTCAGGGATCCTGTGAATTTGGGAAGCAATGGAGAAGCTCTCTTCCATCAGTTCCCAGCAGAACCAGGGGCTTTGGTGGCCAAGGACCCAACACCATGGCCATGATCAGCCCCCCCAGGGTGGCTCCTCTCGAGTCTCCTCCTCCCAAGCCCCAGGAGGTTCTGCTCCCTTGAGGACCTGCCTGAGCCCTACTCTGTGTCCTTGGCTGCTTCCCTTGTCTCAGACCACCCAGACCCCTTCTCCTGAGTGCTCCCACCTGCAGAGTCCCTGGATAAAACCCACATGAGCTGCTGAGCCCGAGCTGGCCAAACTTCCCCTTGGATTCTTCAAGACGCCACACTTCAGGAGTTTTTTACAGGATTTGTTTGATATTCCTCCTGGGAACAGCAGGAAAGGCATCAGCGACTTTGAAATACCTGAAATCCCTGCTCCCACCAATATTCCAGCTAAAATCTGCCGAGGGACATCAGAGTAAAGGAGCAACAGCCTACAGCTCTGGCTGGCAGGGGAAGACCGACTTTTTCCCCTTTATTTTGCCAGTCACTGACGTACCGAGGTGGTGGCGCTCGGGACTGAGGTTTGGAAAATGCCCGTGAATTTTAGGGAGCAGCCACACCCAGCGGGAGTGGCAGAGTCCCCTCAGTCCCAGCCTTTGGGACGGGAACCTCGCCTTCAGAGGAGAGGAAACATCCCAGCCCCGCCGCCGCTCCCGGAGGAGCGGCTTTCCCTCCTCGCTCCCTTAACCTTGGCAGCCCGATGGCTCCGAGGACACGGCCCGAATCCTCTCAGCGCCACAAGAGGAAGGCCAATTTCCCGGGACAAAAGGCTGGAGTGCTGCCGTGACAGGTCACTCAACACGAGCATCTCCCGCTCCGCCTGAGAGCGCTGAGGAGGGATCCCGCTAAGGAGGGGCGGAACTCGGCACGGGCTCTTAACCCCGCCTGCGCCTCCGGCCGCGGGAGCGGCGCATGGAGCACCGCGGGTGCCGCGGGGGCTGCTCGGAGCGGGCTCCGCGCGTCTGCTGCGGCAACTGCGGGGGGAATGTCACCGCCCTGGGGGGATGTCACTGCCCTGGGGGGGGGGATGTCACCGCCCTGGGGGGATGTCACCGCCATGGCAACGGGTGCGGCCGGGCCGGAGGGAGCAGCGCCCCGGCAGCGCAGCCTTCGCAGCCCCGAAGGAAAGGTCAGGCAGTTCATTTTTCACCGGCCGCCCGTAAATTTCCGAGGAGCCCCGGGCGCGATTTACGTGGCGGTGCCACTACCTGTCCTCCGCCCGGTGCTGCGGGGCTCAGCCCAGCTGGGCAGAGCCCTCGTGCATCCCACCGCGGCTCCTCCAGCCCCGCATCGCTGCCTGGGGCTCCCCGGGCACCCACAGCGTCTCCTTCCTGCACAGCATCTTCCCCCAGACGAGGGTGAGGGCTCTGTCCCCATCACACCCCAGGGTTCTGTCCCCACCACACCCAATTTAACCAGCCCCAAAGGAACTGCCTGGGTCAAACCGGCCGTGCTGACCCATTCTGGCACCTACAGGAGGTGCAAAAGCAGCCACTCTTCCCTGCACCTGTCCCACAGTGACCGAGGGGATGCGGGAGCCCTGAGGGAGGTGAGATAAATCCTGCCCTGTGTTCCCCTCCTGGCTCAAGGGGTGGCTTTGCTCCAGCTCCTGCCACAGAAAGCTTTCACTTTCCTTCAGTCCATCCGGGCTGGCGTGTGAGGATGGGCGGGGTGCAACAAGAAAGCATCCCAGCACCGAGTCACTGACAGGATTTCAAGCCCCCTTCTGCTGGTGCAGCTGGTTGCTGGGGTGGTTTTGGGAAAAGAGACCCCTGAAACCTTCCCCATCCCAAAGTGGTGCCTTGCTCCTCCCCACACAAACCCTGACTGCAAACTCCCCACCGAGCTGCCAGGCAGGGCTCAGTGCTGCACAGCCAGCCTGGGCCGAGCCTGGGGTGGGATTCCCTCCCAAACCTCCCCAGTTTCCGATGGACCAACCTGTGCGGGAGAGCCGGAGCTGGGACAAGCCACGGTGCCCTTCCCAGCTGTCCTGGGGTGCTCCTGGTGCAGGTTCCCTCCTTCTTTGCTTCTCCCCCTGAATTCCAGCTCCACTGCTGCTTTGCCACGTCACAGAGCTCCCGGCAGCACTGGGACCCGTGTCACACCTGGGACAGGGAGGGCTGCTCGTAAAGAGGCCGAGATTTCCATTTCTGAGGAGCAGCAGCACCTCGAGGATGAGCACAGGGATCTCTGGAGGCTCTTCCAGCCTCAGTGTCCCGAGCTGGAATGGCTTCACGCCACTGAAAAGGCACTCAAAAAATGGCACATTTATATCCCACAAGCAAATAAACTTCCCACCTTTCCCAGGTGAGGCAGAGCACAGCCCTGAGCCTCCATCCCTCCTCTCCTGGAGCTGCACCGTGGGCACACCTGGGACAAACCCCAGTGTTTGTCAGCAAGGTGGAGCAAGGTTTGGCCGTGCCCCAGGGTCTGGAACTGCCAGAAAGAACTTGCATGGAGTTTTCTTCCTCTTTAACTGGGAATAAATGTTCTGCCAGCTCCTTAAATAGTGCCAGGGGTTCCACCAGCTCTTGGATCAGGCTCATAACTGTGCAGAGAGAACGGTGCTGGAACTGGGGATATTTCATTTTCCCCCGAGGTTCTGCTCGATGATGGATGAGTTTTATTTATCGCTGTCAAACATGCCTTGAAATTGTCCCAGGGACATGAATATGCAGCAGAGAGAAGGGCACGGGAATATGGGATGTATAGAGGTGATCAAAGAAAAACAACATCACTTGGAAGTTTAAAAGGGATATTTTAGCCTTCATTAAGAAATCGCTTTCAAATTATTTGAAAACCACTATGAATACTCATGAGACTCAAAAGATTTGGAGCATGGTGTTCAAAGGACCCTGTACAAGCTATTTGTGTAAATGATTCCTTCTAGCAGCTCTCATCTTGTCCGTTTGGAAACTTGGGATTAGGGATTCAATTGTTAGAGGGGAGGAATTAGTTTAAGAGCAGTAATACACTAAACAGCAATTCTCCGTTACACTGGACCTGAAGGACAGGGACAGTCCCAGGAATGCCCAGCTCTCCGCTGCAGTTTTCATGTCCTGAGCCTGAATTTTCACTCACGGGGCACTGAGGGAGCAGGGGAAGAATCAGTGCCCTCCTTTGGGAGGGTGAAGGAGGCAGAGCTGGGGCTCTTCAGCCTGGGCATTTCTCAGCAGCGCTTCCTCCTCCTCCTCCTCTCCCATTTCATACCTGAACCCTCTGCTCAAACTTCCCCCTTTCCTGCAGCCACCTGGTTTATTCACCCTGGGCCGCCTGCTCCGAGGTGTGAAATCAAAGACCAGAATCCGTAAGGGTGGAAAAGACCTCCAAGGTCACCGAGTCCAACCTTTGCCCAGCGTCTTTCTAGAACCAGATGGTCCAAACGCTCCTGCCTGTCCCCTCCACTGCAGGGTGTCCTGGCTGCTGGAAGCAAACCAAATCCTGGCCCCAGGCTCCCTCAAAAACCTTGGACAACTCGGCAGAGCTCCTGCCCTTCTCACCCCGAGCACCCAACACCTCCCCAACGCATCCCACCCCAAAACCAGTGAACGCTCAGTGACCAGAGCGGCCAGGACTTCATTTTATTTATTTCTAAGGTGTCACGCTGGCTCTTCCAGCTGCTGGTTATTGTGATTATCTCTCGGGGGTGGAGTGCCCATCCCTGGAGGTGTCCCAGGAAGGGCTGGAGGTGGCACTCAGTGCTCTGGGCTGGGGACAAGGTGGGCATCGGGCACAGCTGGGACTGGATGGGCTGGGAGGGCTTTTCCAGCTGCAGGGATGCTGGGATTCACCCTGAGAAATTCATCCTGTCCGTGGTGACTGGAACTGCCATCGCAGGAGGAGATTTCCCCCCTCAAGCAGCAGAGGAGGGTGCAGGCAGCAGCTCCCCGTTCCCAAACCCCATGCGGATTCAGCTCCTCACAGCCTTGCCCTCCCGCCTGCTCCCCTCGCCTGGGTGAGGGTAAAAAGGAAAAATCCAACACAATAAAAAAAATTAAAGCAGAACAAACGGCAGCGGGTGCCGAGCCTGGCTGTAGTGCCAGCATCGCTCAGCGGCCCGTGCCATCCCCAGGCTGTCCCCGAATCCCGCTCCCGCACGGCTTTGTCTCCATCAGTACAGCGGGNAGAGGTTATTGCTGGGGCCGTGCCAGAGCCGTCAAGCCGAACCATCTGGGTTTGGGAAGGTTCCGCACTTCCCAGGGCCGGCTCCATATGGGCGGCGCGGCGGGCGGCCCTGCCCTCTCCCGGCCCGCCGTGAATCGCGCTGATTGTTATTCAGGTGGGATGGCCCGGTCATGAACTGCACTAATCAAAAAACAAACTGCACCAAAACACTGCGGCTCACACGCTGGCGCGGGCCTCCCCCTGACCTCTGTTCACCAGCCGCTTCCAATGGATGTAATGCAGGTTGTTCTTCTGGATTTTTGCACCTTCCACAGTTACCAGACATCTGTGTAAATCCCCACCCCCTCGTGTTGGGCAGCAGGGTCAGTAATGTTCAACAATTCAACGTGGGAAGTCTCACTGAGGAAGTACCAGGCCATAAATTTCCTCCAACAAGAGCCACCTATCAAGCTAAGCCTTGTTAAGAAGCTTCCCAGATATTAATCACAATAAAGGGCCGCTCCTGCACCCCTGTGCCGGGAGAATGGAGCAGGAGGAGGCTGCACAAGGAGCTTTCTCCCTCCTTCACCCTTTAATGTTGGAGCTCTGTCCTTGCACAGCGATGCTGGTGAGCAGAGGGGCTCAGCTCGCCCTGAAACCCCGCACAGCTCGCCCTGGGGGCTGCTCTGCCTCCCGCAGGACACGGCCTGGGCTGCTCCGCTGGGAACAGTCCCCTCACGGCCGTGGGATGGGGAAAAATGACCGAGGGATTGCACCCCAAAGTCGTGGTGGCTGCCAGGGGCTGCTGCTGCATCCCAGGAACTGCGGTGGCATCGGGATCGGCCTCTCCCTGTCTGTTTGGGGGTGTTTGTCTCCCAGAATCCCAGAATCCCAGGATCCCTGAGGCTGGAAAAGCCCTCCCAGCCCATCCAGTCCCAGCTGTGCCCGATGCCCACCTTGTCCCCAGCCCAGAGCACTGAGTGCCACCTCCAGCCCTTCCTGGGACACCTCCAGGGATGGGCACTCCAAACCTCCCTGGGCAGCCCCTGCCAAGGCCTGACCTCCCTTTCCATGGGGAAATTGCTCCTTCCACGTGTTCTCCATGTTGGTGTGAGTGATCACGCACGTGTGGAGCAGTTTTGGAAGTCTGAGGATGCCAAAGGTGGCATTTGAGGGTTGTGCTGGTGCTGCCCCACATCCGGAGAGGGACTTGGCCCCTCCGGTCTCCCCCACAATTTTCTGTGCTTGCTCCCGCCTTGGAATTCCAAAGGGAATATCACACCTTCATCCCAAGAGATCTCAGTCCTTGGGGTTGTAACTCCTGCTGCCTGGCTTCTCTTACTCTGAAACCAAAGGGTTTATCAGGACTGGAAGGGCACAAGAAAATACAGCCAAGCATTTAAGGGCCTGTCTGGCTTTGTTAATTTTCATTATTTAAAAATTGAACGGCCTGGTTTGAGGACTTCAGGATTTCTGAGGTGCACAGGCTCCTACTGCCAGGGATAACTGAAGGAAAGCGGTGGCTGGGATGGGAGAGAACAGGGCAAAACGCTATTTTTTATCTTTTTTATCTGAAAAGAACCCCCCAAGCCCTGGTCCCTCTCAGCCCCCCCTGTGTGCGGGGTGAACAGCCGGGCCATTGATGTGGGGCCGTGCAGAGCCACGGCAGCCCCTGACCTCTGCAGAGCTGGAGCCCAAAATGAATTTATGCTCCTTTAATGGAGATGAAGGCAGAAGGGGAGAACATAACTCAGCCCGACAGTTCTGCTCCAGCCTCCCCTGCTTGGTTAAGAGCAACTTTTTCCCCTCGTTAAATGAAAAAGCCCTGAGAGCCCAGGCCCTTGAAGCACTCGTGGTGAGAGCCTCATCCCTTTCCTTGGACAGGGAGCAGCTGGAGCCGCATGGAGCAGCCTGGGAAGGCGACGCTGAGATGCTCCCAGAGCAGATCCGGCCTCCGAAGGGAGGGAAATGAATGTTATTCCCTCGGGCATTTTGGAGGGAGGCTTTGCCATCGCCACAGATCCACGTGTGCACACACTCCCTGTATTCCCAGCGGGCTCCCGCTGCGGGCACAGGGAAATCTGGGAGCCCCCAGGGCTGCCCTGGGCGGGAGGACAAGCGCTTTGGTCCCCAGGAGGGGAAAAGCTGCTCCCCTTTCCCTGAAGTTTGGAAAACTGCTGGAACCCGCCCGGAGCGGGCACAGAGGTGCCACCGGCCCCTCCCGGCACTGGGGACTCGCTCAGCTGCCACCACCGCGGACAAAGCAGCGCCACGGCAGCGGGCTGGGGACAGGGTCCCTCCCGAGCCCTGCGAGGAATGCGGGGCTGGTGCCGCGTCCCCTCCTTACCCCCACGGCTCTGTTTTTGTGAGCCCGGCAGAAAGTGACACTTTTTCTTTTGCTTAATTAAGTTGTTCAGAAGAGGGCTGGGCAAACAGTTGCGTCTACGTGGGGAGTCCTGAAGGGCAGAGAAAGCGCTGGGCGTTGCCAACATAAAAAGGGGGATTCTGTTATTGTTTGGGTGTAGACGGGTCATTTTTTCAAAGTTACTGCTGCCTGAGTGACCACAACCCTGCCGCAGCAGCAAAGAAAGGACATAAAGCTGCTAAATGCAGCTACCTTGGGCTGCAAAGTGGGAAGAAAAAAAAAAACCAAACAAAAAAGCCCGGACGGAGCAGCGCTGATTTTCTCTCTCCGGAGAAAGCGGGGGCTGATTTCCATATGGAGCAGGGGGAATTGGAGCAGGTCCCTCTGGGTGTGCTGTTCCAAGGGGGGGTGGGTGGCAAAACTGGTGCCAGGGGAGCTCTGGAGGCACCCTGCTGACTGTGCATCCCCATCTCTGCACAGCAGCCTGGTGCTCACCCGTCCCCAGCCAGGGAAAAAGCCCCAGGAGCAACTTCCAACCCCTCTACATCCACCTGCACTTCCCAGACCACTGCTATCCCAAGCCTGAGGGATGTTTCCCATATTCTGTGAGGTCTCTGGCCCTCAGAGCTCAGCCTTACACCTGGCTGTGGTGTCCATGTGCTGCCTCATGCATCTCTTTACGGGTGTTTTACTCCATGGTTGTCAGGCTGGGTTTCAAGCCCAGCATGACCTGGCTTTTCCTAGTGGGAGAGATGGACCCAAGTGAGGATCCTGCCTCTCCTGGCACAGTTGGAGAGCAGGGAAAGGCTCTTCCCCCAGAGGGTGCTGGGCACTGCCCAGGCTCCCCAGGGAATGGGCACGGCCCCGAGGCTGCCAGAGCTCCAGGAGCGTTTGGGCAGCGCTGCCAGGGATGCCCAGGCTGGGATTGTTGGGGGGTCTGGGCAGGGCAGGGGTGGGACTGGATGGTCCCTGTGGGTCCCTTCCCACTCAGGATATTCCATGATGCTGTGATCCTCTGATTCCAGCTGAGGCCGCGGCTCGGGGGAAGGCAGCTCTGCCCTGCCAGCACTCCCAGGTGCCTCCGGCTGGGATCCAGCCCCCAGGGCGCTGTCTGGGAGCCGTGTGCCACGTCCTGTGTCTCCGTGTGACCCTCGCACCATTCACAGGGTCACTCCTGGCTGGGATGTTCAGCTGGATGGAACTGAAGCTGCCGCAGGGGATTTGGAAGGATTCATCCCTGATTTTGGCTGGAAGTTGGTGTGGGATTTGTCTGACCCAACCAGCTCATTCTCAAAGCCCAGCTGCTCCTCCCGTGCGAGGTCTGAATTCGAGTGCCTGAGCTGGCAGCCCTGCTCCGTTTAAGGAGCTCTCCAACAGCTCCCTCGCTCTGCTCGCCCCTGTGCGGCCTCGGGGCAGGAAATCCCCCCCACCCCTGAGCGCACGGAGCCTTCCAGGGGCTGCTCCAGGGGCCACACAGGAGACCCTCGGCCGCTCCCCGCGGCTGCGGCAGCCGGAGTTTCTCTCTGGCAGTTTTGCCTTCCTCAAGGTGCCTCTCCTTCCTCCTCCCCTCCTCCCTCGCCGCCTCCCCCGGCGCTGGGATTGCCGCAGGTTCCCGTGCGCATCCCGCTCCAGCTGCTGCCTTTGTGTCTGGCGAACAGAAGGCCTTCCCTGACACGAGGGCCGCGGTGCCGAAGGGAAGGTCCGAGCAGGAGGAAAGGAGGATTCACAAGGGCTGGCCGGGAGCCACGGCCCCGCTCCTGCAGCGGCCCCCGCGCAGGGGCTGCGGCTCCCGGCAGCACAAAGAGCGCGGCTCTGCCCGGCCCCGCGTTCTGCTGACGGCCGCACAATCCCCGGGCACGGCGAGGTGGAGCGGCGCTCCGAAGCCCCGCGTGTGGAGGAGGCCGAGCGGAGCGGGAGAGCGGATGGACACTTTCCGCAGGTGCTCGGCCAGTGTCCCCTCATTTGCATACATTTGCATGCTGTCAAACAGCGCCTGACAGACTCTCTGAGAAGGTCTGGACTCAGCCCAAACCTGTCAGGGACTTTCTCCTTGCCAGTCAAGGTTGGCTTGGGTTGCAATTAGAGGGAGGGAAGGAGCACTTCTGACATTGCCATGGAGGAAACTCTGGATGGGGGCAGTTTGAAAGGAAAACGTGCTTTTTCTTCAGGGGAAAAAGCCCCTCTGAGCTGCTCTGTCAGCCCTGGGGGGANTTGGCGTGCAGGAAAATCTCTTTTTCCCTGCTCCCTCCCCACTGCTCCATGTGCTGCCAGCCCACGGGAGAGCCCCGGCCGAGGGGGAGCTCTCAGGGCTGCAAAACAATGAATGGCGAGACACGGACTTGGCAGAGATGTACCTGTGCAGGCACACACCTGGCCAGGGCCCGCAGAGGGAAATCCTGGGATGCTGCTCCCGAGCGGGGCAGGCGGGGCCGGAGCTGCAGAGCACGAGGGGGACCCAGCGAGCGCCGAAACCGCCGCAGACAATGGCAGGGCATGGAGATACCTCATCTTTACCACGGGGGAAAACAGAAGGGACAATGAGGAAATGTTTTGGAAGCCCACACCCCTTTTGCTTGTTGTTTTACATATTCTTCCCTCAGCCGTGAAAATTTCATACTTCATCTTCGCCCGGCCGTGGCCACAAGAGTTTCACGAGCAGGGGACAATAGGTTCTGTTTATTCAGCCACAATAAAGAGCCTGTTTCACTCTGGACTGCAAGTGGCTGAGCCATCTGGCCCATATCTCCACAGTAAAACATTGTCCGTGACACAAAAAATGATTGCATCCCCAGGACAAACTAATGTGACCTCGGAATAAAGGCTTCCTCTGAAGCTATGATATCATACTGCAGAGGGGACACCGGCACAATGGAATCTGCTCCCCCAGAGCACAAGTGAGATAGGACTATTTAAATCCAATTTTACAGGAGACTTTTTGTCCTCCGTGGCAAAGCACCCAGATCCGACGACAGCATTGAAACATCTTTTTTTATGCACTCTTAAGGCAACAGAGCGGTTCTGTCTGGCCTTGGCAGCCTCTGGAGCTCGCTCCGGGCCCAGGAAGCGTTTTCCAGCACCTGCAAGCTTTTCTTCCAACAACATTTTACTGATGGGGCACCACCTGCAGCGGGCCCCGCCGCCGTCCCCCCGCGCGGCGCGGCGCGAACAAGCGCCCCTTTCTGCTCCGTGCCAGTCGGAACATCCGAGTGTGCCACGGGCTCACAAACCGCGCCTGAGCGGGGACAGGGCGCCCTCAGCACGGCTCTACCTGAATGGGGCCTCACGGGGCACCCACGGGGCCGGGAAAGGCCCCGGATCCGCGGCGGGAGCAAACCCCAAAGGAGGCGATGGATGGTGCCCCGGAGCTCCGAGGGAAGCGCTCCTGAGGGATGCAGTGAGAGGGGCTGATCCTCGGCGGGACAATGCTGCCGTGTGTGGGACTCACGGCGCTGCGGGAATGCCCGGCACAGCCCCAGGGAGCGCCGGGCTCGCGGCTGGAAGGGGCTCCAGGAGCTCCGGGGGTCCCCGCATCCCTTGGGATCTGTGGGGTCACAGGCACCGAGAGCAAGAGGTGGCCAGAGAGGATAGAAATGGAGAGTGATTTTGGTTTGCCAGTGAATGATTTCATTGCAATAACTGGGATAAATCCGGGGTTCCCAGGATGGAAAGCAAGCCTTGTGCTGGGCACGGAAAGGCTCCTTTCTTCCACCTCCCTGGAGCAGCACCTGCTCCTCCCTCAGACCAGAGCATCAGAACTGTCCTGACAGTGAAATGAAAACAAAATCAGGAGCAAACCCTCCTGCCCAGCTTTATCTTGGCTCTTTGGAGCTGAATTCAGACCAGTTCAAAGCTCTGCTTTCCATTTAACAGAAATTCTCTTTGTCCACTTTTCCCCCCTCAGACACAAAGTTCTTTTGTATGAGCAAACACCTGGACCCCAAACTCCATCTTTCCATGTGGAAATACACTTTTCAGGCCCAAAAGATATAAAAAAAGGTAAATAAATCCGTCCCCAAGACGGAGTTTTCAATGGCAAAAGCTCCTAATGCGCTGTGGAATCACAAACCTCGCACCCAAGGGATCGAATTCCCCTGCTCAGATCATGAAATGGGGCTGCGTTTTTGGCCTGGCCCTCGTGTTGCCCTCCTGGTTCTGCAGTGCCAGGCCTCAGCCACACACACCTGGCACTGAAAACCTCACAAGATTCCTTGAGTCCCTGGAAAACACTGCAGGAGCTTGTCCTGGGCGTGGCGACAGTGGCACTGCCCTGGGGCCTGCAGGGAGCTCCCGCTGATGCTTTTTTGGGGTTGGGTCCTTGGGTGTCTGCAGGCAAGGACACAGATCCCACTAAAAACACTAAAAAAAATTAACAGATCCCACTAAAAATAATCCCAGACCCAACTACTTTATAGATATAAATGCAAACACCATCATGCTGGAAGAAGAAGAATTTCCAAGGCCCCTTTTTGTCCCCTCAGCAGAAAAATCCATTTAGATTAAAAACCCCGTTTGCTGGAGAAATAATTATCAATAAAATAGAGCAAGTTCTCTTTATTTTTCCCCAAAGTAAGAGGTAGATGGTGTTTTGACAGAAAAAAGGCACCTTTTCCTTTTGCTGTCTCTTTACTTTCTTCTTCCTTTCCCTGTCTTGAAACAGGGATTTGAATACCTCGTTCCAGCACCTCAGAGATTATCTCCTTGGAAAACTCCCTGGAGGGAGGACAGAGCTCCCCAAAGACAACCTTTTTTTTTTGGTTGTTTCTTCCAACTTCTTTCATTTCAGCTCTCCCCTCTCTGTTTGTGTCTGGTTTGAGTCCCCGTGAGCCGCAGCAGGAGCTGATCGGAGCCCTGGGCTCTGCGGAGCTCCCGTGGCCCTCGCACGGCAGCTGCACACGGACAGGGCTGGCCCAGGGGAAGGGGGATTTGCCATTCCTGGGACATCAAGGGCACCTGGCATGGGGCTGGCTCTCTCCCAGGCTGCAGCTCCAGCCATGTGGGGTCCCAGGGCTCAGCACCTCCGGCTTCAGCTGTGCCCCAGCCCATCCCAGCTCCCTGGGACGCCACGGAGAGAATCAGGGAATGGTTTGGGTGGGAAGGGACCTCAAATCTCATCCCATCCCACCCCTGCCATGGCAGGGACACTTCCCACTGTCCCAGGCTGCTCCAAGCCCCAGTGTCCAACCTGGCCTGGGACACTGCCAGGGAGGGAAGAGGCCTCTCCCTCCACACCAGGCTCTGCAGCGGGGTGGGAGGAAGCTGGAGGAGAGGAATTCCTTGGGAGGAATCCTTGCTCTCCACGATTGTCACTGCTTCCATCTGGGAAGGGACCCATGGGGAGGTTGGTGGAGCCACTGCAGGTGCCTGGAGAAGGCAGGGAGAGGGATTCAGCTGCTGGCAAACCCACTTAGGTCATGCCCTTTCCTTCAGAAAGGCTTTAAGGGACTCTTTTTGTGTTTGGTGTTGCAAATCTGCCCTTTTACCTCTGGGGTTTTTTGGAGGGGATACTCTGGTCCGGATTGGAATGGAGGAATGGACTTTGAGTTTGCTCTTGTGGCACAATTTAAAATATTTAACTGAATTTAAAAAGCTAAAGAAAACTTTTAATAAGATCTCATTCTGTGACTTATGGGCAGGGCTTGCAACAAGCAAAGCTACTTAAAAAGCTTCCTTTGGATTTTCCCTTAGGGCATCCGGAGCAGGTAGGGCTTGACATAGTCTTAGAATCCCAGAGTCCCAGACTGGGTTGGGCTGGGAGGGACCTCACAGCCCACCCAGTGCCACCCCTGCCATGGCAGGGACACCTCCCACTGTCCCAGGCTGCTCCAAGCCCCAGTGTCCAACCTGGCCCCATCCAGCCCATCCCATGCAGGAGAGCAGAAATAATGGAAAGCTGCTGGAGGTTTTCCTGGCTTTCCCATACACCCAAACACGAGCTGGATCAGCCAGGAAAAGCACAAGGAAGATGGACTAAGGAAAAGGAGAGGGGGTAAAAGTCACCTTGAGAGAAATAAACTGGCAGGATGTTGGCTGCAGCTTCCCTCCTCCGGGTATTCCTCATTCACTTTGGGCACCTCTTTCAGTGTCTCTGATTTCACAGAATCCCAGGATCCCTGAGGCTGGAAAAGCCCTCCCAGCCCATCCAGTCCCAGCTGTGCCCGATGCCCACCTTGTCCCCAGCCCAGAGCACTGAGTGCCACCTCCAGCCCTTCCTGGGACACCTCCAGGGATGGGCACTCCAAACCTCCCTGGGCAGCCCCTGCCAAGGCCTGACCTCCCTTTCCATGGGGAAATTGCTCCTAAGAAATATTCTTGGAGTATCTGACAGGAGGGGCAGTGAGGGGGGGTCGGGCTCTGCTGCCGTGTCCCGAGGGAAAGGAGGAGAGGGAACGGCCTCAAATTGCACCAGGGGAGGCTCAGATTGGAGATTGGGAACAATTTTTCCCTCTCAGCGTGGTCAGGGATTGGAATGAGCTGCCCAGGGAGTGGTGGAGTCACTGTCTGTGGGAGTGCTCAGGAGCAGTCTGGATGTGGCCCTTGGGGACAGGGCTTGGGGTGATGCTGGTGCTGGGGCGGGACTTTGAGGAATATTCCCCTTTACACCACCCCATTTATGCTCAGTTTAGCCAAATCCGCCTTGTCCTTAATCCCAAACCAGAGCTGACAAATATTAAAGCTCCGTTTTCCTTGCCTTTATTTCCAAAGCTTTCTCTTCCCTTTAACATCCCACCCTAACTCTATAAAACACCTTCCCAGCTGATCTCCCCTCCCTAATTCCTGGTGGTTTCAGCCTCTTCCACCTCAAAAATCTGATTTCCCCTCAGTAATTCCTGGTGGTTTCAGCCTCTTCCACCTCAAAAATCTGATTTCCCCTCAGTAATTCCTGGTGGTTTCAGCTTCTTCCATCCAAAAAATCCTCCGGCTTCCACTGATCTGAATCTAAAACAGCATCCCTTGCCTCTGGATATGTCCATTTAATATATCCAATGCAAGCAGCCAACTGCTGTTCTCAAAGCCGATCTGACAGATCCTATTCACTTTCAAAGCAGCTCTCCATGGTTTGAATAATTATCTTTCATTTCCCCCTTTCTGACACTTTTCAATGATTTGTTGACATCTGAAGAGATATGTGCAATCTCACAAGAGGCAGCTGGACTTTCTCCCCAAAAGATACAAATACAAAAAGGATTCCCATACAGAATTGGAAATAACGATGTTCTTTGCAAATGGAAGCCTAAATCTGCATTTTAATGGGACATGTTTTTAAAAAGCGGAATTCATGAATAACCCTATGAGTTTTAACTTTTTCACTGCCAGGGACAAAGCAGAAGCACCCCTGGGAAGGAATCCTACCTTCCCTTTGTCCGGTTTGCTCTCCCAGCATCTGCTGCTGCAGGGGCTGGAGCTTTGCTGCGGCACCTTCCCGGCACAAAGCTGAGGATGCAGCTCCCGTCCTGGAATTTGGGTGCCTTAGCAGTGAGCCAGGGCTGGAAAACAAGGAGCAGAAAGCACTCGAAGCCTGCAGCTAAATCACACATCCCTGGAGTTCTCCAGTCCCCATTCCTGGGGGGTGTGGGCACTGTCCAAACCCAGCGGGATTTATCCTCACAGCGGCTCTGGGAATCCTTCTTAGTGTTTTACAGATGGAAAACAGAGGGAGAAAGAGCAGGATCCAGTCCTCACCCGGGACCAAACCACAGCCAGGGTTTGGTGTCTGTTTGGGAACAGCTGTCTGGTCCTGGACACTTCACCCACTCCTGGCCATGCTTTTCTGCAGAACTGTTTCTGTCACCTCCACTCGAGGTGTTCAGATGTCCCTGGAAGCCTTTAAAGGGCTTGATCCCCTTTTTATCCCTCCTGAGCAGTGCATGGAAAAGAGAGAATTCAGCAACAAGTTCTGGGTTTTGTTCTCAAGTTATAAAGTCTTGTGTCACTCTCTTTGGCTCCTAAAATCATGGAATCACAGAAGGGTTTGGGTTGGAGGGACCTCACAGCCCATCCAGTGCCACCCCTGCCATGGGCAGGGACACCTCCCACTGTCCCAGGCTGCTCCAAGCCCCAATGTCCAGCCTGGCCTGGGCCACTGCCAGGGATCCAGGGGCAGCCCCAGCTGCTCTGGGCACCCTGTGCCAGGGCCTGCCCACCCTCCCAGGGAACAATTCCTGCCCAATATCCCATCCAGCCCTGCCCTCTGGCA
>VXBT01010999.1:32935-60351 GCA_013400235.1 Oriolus oriolus
TTCTGCCTCCCTCCGCTTCCCTCCGCTCCTTTCTGCTCCCTTCTGCTTCCCTCCGCTTCCTTCTGCTTCCCTCCGCTCTTTTCCGCTTCCCTCCGCCCCTCTCCGCTCCCCTCCGCTCCTTTCTGCTGCCCTCCACTGCTTTCTGCTTCCTTTCCGCTTCACTCCGCTCGTTTCTTCACTCTGCTCCTTTCCGCCCCTCTCCTCTTCCCTCCACTCCCCTCCGCTCCCCTCCACTTCTTTCTCCTCCTTTTTCTTCCCTCCGCTCCCCTCCGCTCCCCTCCGCCCCTCTCCGCTCCCCTCCGCCGCCCCGCCGCCCTCGCGCGCTTTTCCCGGTGTTCTCCGTTCCCCGTTCCTGCGGGAAAAGCACGCAAAAGAGAAGGGCAGCCACGTCCTGTGTAAATACAGCGCGGGTAAAACCGGCCCTGACTGCTCCGTGCAGGGATCAAGTTTGAAATAAATTGGTTTTCCGGGCAGGAACAGCGAGTTTGGCAATTGCGCCGTCCGGCTGTGGGGCCACAGACAAATAATGGCTCCGGTTCGGCCAGTGAACATGCAGGAAACAACGAAGGGTGAGAGCAAAATCCCGATGTGGGAGAGGCAGAAACCTCCGTTTGTTCCTCGCAGGTGTTTCCTGTCCGGAATCTCAGGGCGCACTCAGGGGATGGTGCTGTGACCCCGATGCACCCACGCTGTGCCCATCCAACAGTTTTGGCAAACGTTTTGTTTTGGAGGCCCTCTGGAGATCACAGAATCCCAGAATCATCAGGGTGGGAAAAAACCCTTCAGGATCACCCAGTCCCAGCCCAGCACGACCAGCATCACCCCTAAACCTAAACCCTGCCCCCAAGGGCCACACTCAGACACCTCTGGGACACTCCCAGAGACAGGGGCTCCAAACCTCCCTGGGCAGCTCATTCCAAGGCATCAGCACTCTGGCACGGAAAACATTTCCCCCATTTTCCTGCCCCTCCCCTGGCCCAGCCTGAGGCCGTTCCCTCTCCTCCTGTCCCTGTTCCCTGGGAGCAGAGTCCGACCCCCCCGGCTGCCCCCTCCTGTCAGGGAGTTGTGCAGAGCCACAAGGTCCCCCCTGAGCCTCCTCTGCTCCAGGCTGAGCCCCTTTCCCAGCTCCCTCAGCCGCTCCTGGGGCTCCAGTCCCTTCCCAGCTCCATTCCCTGCCCTGGATACACGGAAGATCCTTTTTGCTCCAGTAGAAAAGTGCAAGATTTTGCTTCTCCCTCTCTGCAGTTGTGGCCTCTGCTCTCAGGTCCATAAGGGATGGATCCAGGGCAAGCCCCAGGACATCCCGGCACGCTCAGCCTGCCTCCATGGGCAGTTTAGCCCAAACTCCTGAGGCACAGGGATGCCATCACCAGGATTCTTCGGCCCATGTGACCTTTGGAGCCACTGACCCATCTCGGCTTTAACGTGGCTCTGGCCCTCCCTGCAGCTCCCACAGCTTTGCAAGTTTTTGGGGAAATCAGCCGCAGGCAGCGGTCCCGGCTGGTGTTTTCTGCTGAGGGGCAGGGCAAACGCAGCCCCTGCCCCTGCCAGGAGGTGCCAGGAGGTGCCAGCTGGGCAGCACCTCCCAAATTCTGCCGTGTCCTTGCCTGAGGGCAAGAGGGGTCCAGCACTGGAATGGGTTGTTCTGGGAAGTGGTGGAGTCGCTGTCTCTGGGAGTGTCCCAGAGGTGTCTGGGTGTGGCCCTTGGGGACAGGGTTTGGGTTTAGGGGTGATGCTGGTGCTGCTGGGGTGGCACTGGGTGATCCTGAAGGGCTCTCCCAGCCCTGAGGATTCCATGGTTCTGTGATTACCAAGGACCACGCTCGTTTCCCTTCCTGGTAATTAGAAAGAAACAAATCACATTAAACATTTTTCAGTAAGTTTGGGACAGGTTAAAAATTCCTGTTCTGCTTTTCCAAATCCTCTGTCAGACTTTGCACAAACACTTCCAGAACCGGGTGCTCGACAAGGCAACGTTTGGTCGAAGGCTGGACTCGATGTTCTCAGAGGTTTTTCCAAGCCCAAGGATTCTGGGATTCAGTTCCTCAGGGATCACTGATGTCCTGCTCCTGTTGAGCAAAGCACAGCTCTCGCTGTGACACCACAGGAGCCTGAGCAGGGTAAAACCGCTTTTATTTCCCCTCGTTTTCCCTCTGGCTGTGCCTCATTACCGTGTGTACCTCGCTCCACACGAGCGGTTTCCAGAAAAACAAGCGGACCCGTGGTGTCTGCGCCGGGAGAATCCCACAGGGAGCCCGAAATCTCCCGTGGAGAAGGAGGTGGGTTCTTGTTAGGCTCTGGAAAGAGGCCGGAATGTAAATGTGCGCTCTTGCTGCAACGCGCCTAATTGCCCATAAATGTCATTAAGTCGAGAAATGTTTTCCACCAAATTAACTTTGGCTCGCCCGGTGTCTAATTAGCCGGAGATGCTGAAAGATAACAACTTATCAGTCACTGTTTAACAAACCATCCTTAATGGGGCCTTTTTTCGGGAGCAGCCGCGGCCAGCCAGGTACCGCAGCTGTCACAGCGCGGCCTTCCCGGGGCAATTAAGGACAATACCCCGGTGCCGCTTCCCACCAGGATAATTTGACAGCTCGTTCACACGCCAGGAGCGCGGCTGAGCCTAAACTTTCCGGGGATTGGTTTTACATCGGGCAGAAGCGACCGTGAATTTTACTTTTCTTTATTTGATTCCCTTCCCAGCGCGCGCAAACCTCCCTCGCTCCTTCCCCGCTCCTTTCCCACTCACCTCCAGTCGAGGTCTCCCAAAGCAAAGGTTTTTCCATCAAAGTTTTCAAGTCTCCGAAGGAGAGGAAGCTGGAGGAGTGATGGTTAAATCGCGGTGTTTTACTGTTTAAATCCGGTGATGTTCAGCTCTCCAGAGAAGAGGAAGCTGGAGAAGGGATGGATAAATCCCTTTAAAACCCTCGCGTTTTGCTGTCTCACTCTGTGGCTGAGGACATGTTTTTCCCCTTTCCACAAGGAAGTTTTCCCTCGAGGGAGGGCAGTGCCCACAGGGTGTGTGAGGGGATGGCGCCGAGGAGGAAAAGCTCCCGGTGCATCAGCAGAATGGATTTAACAAGGTTCTGCTGCAAAATGGAACCTCACGAGGAGAAAAGTCGCACCGAGCTCCCAGAATTGCTTTGTCTTGGACCCACTCTCTCATCAGAGCTCTTGGACTCCCCTCTGCTGAGTTTATTTCATGCTGTGCTTGCACCCAGATGTTTATTCCAACTCTTCACATGATGCAAATCCCCTCCCATTCCTGCTTTTTTCTGCCAAATAACTTCCAAACTTTCTGGCTCCCTGCTCAGCCCTGGTGTAAATCAGCACAGCCAACAAATCTGAAATTGCTTGTGCACAAGATGAACCTGATTCTTAAAATACAGCCATATCCTTCAGCATCTCCCAGATTCTCATCCCTATAATCTACTGGATTCTTATCCATTTGGAGATTCAACACTCATTTTCCACTTTTTAGCCCCTCGTGCTGTTGGTACACATCTCTCTCCTTCCCTTCCCTCTCCTTTCCCAAAGTGCTGGAATCCATCCAGGTGGTAGCAGCTCTACAGTAAAAACTGTCCAATCCTCCCTCCAAAAAGGGATTTTAACCAAACACCCACTTTTTTTGGTTATTAAACTTGCTCAGTTTAATACCTAATCCACCAGGACGTGATGGAATAAGAACAGAAATCAAATCCGTGCAAGCAGAGAGGGGGATGCATTAATAATCCCACAACTGGGTTATAAATTAGGATTATAAATTAGGATTATAAATTAGGATTATACATTAGGATTATACATTAGGATTATAAATTAGGATTATAAATTAGGATTATATTCCTTGTGGCCCGGGAGGTTGTTTTAATCCGGACACTGAAAATTCCTCATGGCCATTGCACCTGTGCCACCACCAGGGACATGGAATTCATGTCACCAAGCTGTGACCTCCAGGAAAGCTTCCACAGGGCACGCTTAGGAACGGATCTCATCCCACAGAGGCTGGGCTGTGGCTTCCCACTGTTCCTGTTCCCTCCCCGTGGGCTGCACTGCAGGAAATCCGAGGCCTGGGAGCTGCACGGCGATTTCTGGGATGTTCCCCAGGCAGGAGAGGGATGTTCCTGCAGGCAGGAGAGGGATGGATGTTCCCCAGGCAGGAGAGGGATGTTCCTGCAGGCAGGAGAGGGATGTTCCCCAGGCAGGAGAGGGATGTTCCTGCAGGCAGGAGAGGGATGTTCCTGCAGGCAGGAGAGGGATGGATGTTCCCCAGGCAGGAGAGGGATGTTCCTGCAGGCAGGAGAGGGATGGATGTTCCCCAGGCAGGAGCAGGGATGTTCTCCAGGCAGGAGCAGGGAGCGAAGCAGCCACGGCCCCGTGCTCTGCCTCAGCCCAGCACTGCTTCCCAGCAGCATCTCAGGGGTTTTTCCCCTCTTTGTCTCCTCGCTGGACCCCTGCTCATCCCACTCATCCCAAAACCTCCTCAATTTACTCATTTGAGCCATTTTCCCTCCCGTGCCACCCACAGGGAACAGCCCCTTCTCTCCCAGCCAAACGCTCCCATCACTGTCCGGGTTCTCCCAGGCCCTTCCCAGGAGGTCGGGATAAAGTTTCCATGGGGGAGTTTTCCTTTCAGAGCCTTTCCTTCCGAAGCAGAGGTCAGCAATGGCCATTTCCCAGTGTTTTCCCACAGCTGCTTCTTCATTTCAATCCCACTGTGACCCAGAACGCCCCTTTAGTCCCAGCTGAAAGGTGGCACAGGACACGTCAGTCCAGGAGCACCATTTCCTCCTAAAGTTGGGGACAAAGTTTTTACTTTATCCTGGGATTACCTAAACCCCAGGGGCTCTTGAACCAGGGCTTTGATTTCAGCACTATCCCAAAGAGTTCCACTTTCCAGGAAAAAGGCAAGGTCTCTCTCTGATGGTCTTTCTGCGGCAGGTGGGTTGGGAAAATCCCCACGTCACCTTTTTTTGGCACGATCCAATAAAACCCTCACACAAACAAAAGGGCTCGAGGGATTTCGAGCCAAACGTAATCCAGAGTGGAGAGTCCCCTGAAGTGCCGAGGAAATATTTGGGTTTACACTGAGATCATTTAAAGGCATTCCAGGTAAGGAGTAACAGCCATTAACACAGGGACATTCAAGATTTAACTGTTATCTCCCAGGAAAAAATGTCCATGGTGTTCAAAAAAAAAAAAAAGGAAAAATAACCTTTACTGAAAAAAAATAATTCTGGGGAAAAACTAAAGTTAGACAGAAAATTCTCTATTGCAGAATTTTAAATACCCAACACATACAAAAATACCCACTGCTGTAGACCAGCTGCAGAGCATTTTAAAGTGGAATGAAATTTTTTTTTAAAAAAAATTAAAGTAAATTAAATAAAGGAAATGTAAAGAATATTAAAAGAGGCGGCATTTGGAAATTTGGATTAGAAGTGGCAGCTTCCACTGTAAGGTTCATCCAAAGGAAAGTGCTGATTTATGTCCTGCTAAAACTAAAAATCCTTCCTGGGGTTATCTTGGTCTCTTCTCTACCTGCAAACTGCTGAGTGATATAGAAAGACAAAAAAGAATAGAATTTTCTTTCTAAAATGACCAGGGGCTTCTGTATCACCTCTTTTACATTCATTTTTAATGATCTCATTTGAAAAATTAGAATGATCTGAATTTTTTTTTGAGCTTCACTGCCTTTCAGATCAGTATTTCAGAGATCTGATATTTAGGTTTATGTTGGGCTGTGATTGTCACTGCAGCTCTCCCAGGTCGGCAGGGAGGACACAGGGAAGGGAAAAGGTGTCGGGCAGTTCAGAGGAGGAGGAAATTAAATTCTTCGTGGAATCATGGAATCATTTAGGCTGGAAAGACTTTTAAGACCACCGAGTGCAACCCTAATGCTGGATATAAGGATTTTAGAAGCCTCCACATGAAATCTCCTGAAGTTTTTCCACGGAATTACTCACGAAATCATGGAGTGGTTTGGGTTGGGAGGGATCTCAAAGCCCATCCAATTCCAGCCCCGGCCACCTCCCACTGTCCCAGGCTGCTCCAAGCCCCAGTGCCCAACCTGGCCTGGGACACTGCCAGGGATCCAGGGGCAGCCCCAGCTGCTCTGGGCACCCTGTGCCAGGGCCTCACTGGGAAGAATTTCTCCCATTTTTCCCACCTAAATTTCCCCTCTTTACTCACCCAAGGAATATTTATTTATCCCTAGGAAAAAAAAAAAACAAAAACAAAAACAAAAAAACCCCAACAAAACCGAAACCCTTTAATTTCTGCCATGTCCTTCCCAGCTCTCCTGCCTGCACCCGGGTTCGGGGGGGCTCACCCCGGGCCGGGACCTGTTGCTGCCGTGTCCGTCCCCTCCGGTGTCGCCGTGGCCGCCGCTCGCCCCCCGCGCGGCCGCGCTGGCCCGGCCTCATTAGCGCGTGCCGCTTAATTGAGCCCCGTCCCCGCCAGCTGCCGCTCGCCGGCCTCATCTGCGCGCTAAGTGCTCCTGATCGTCCCCATCCGGCCGCAGCCCCAGCCGGGCAGCGCCGTCCCGGGCGCTCGGATCCCCCGGGACCGGGAGCTTCCAGCGGGAAGCGCCGCGCTGCCGGCGGGGCCGGAGCTGGGACACTCGGCCCGGCTCCGGCGGGGAACAGCGATTCCGGCACACGGGAAGTGCTGCAGCTCATGAATCCGCGGCGCAAATCCCGCGGCAGAACCCCGTCACCGGCAGGGCCGGACGGGAGAGAGCCGGGGGAGCGGGGATGTCCCGGAGGGATGCGCGGGGAGGGCACGGACCGAGCAGCGCCGGCTTTGGCACCGCCGGGCTTGGCACACCAGCGCTGCTGCAGCTCTCGGGGGCTCGTTCCCAGCAGATACCAAACGGATGCGCTCCTTAATCTTGGAGTCGAAGGGGAAATTCCAAGATTTCCAGAGCTCTTAAATACGCGGCTTGTTCACGCGTGTCAGAGCAGCTCCCCGTCCTGAGGAGTGGAGGTGTTAAAGAGGGGGATTGCTAAATTTCAGGTATTAAAGTGGTCCTCAAAAAACCCCAGATAAATAAAGTGATTTAAAACAGCCAATAATGTCAGAGAAGAGCAGGTCAGCTGCACCAGTAAATGATGTCAAAAAGGAAAACAGGGCAAAATGGAGGCGTTTTTCTGTGCACAAAACATCCGTGCCACGATTGTAAAGGAGTTTTCCTGTACCCCTTGATAAGAAATTCCCTGATATTCTGTGAATGTGTTCTGGGGTTTTATTTCTTTAAAGAACACACAGATATTATAAAAAGTGGGCTATTTCTGAGCTAAATCTCCCCCATCACGATCCCACGACATCCCTCCACCCACCGGGATCAGTTTCTTTTCCCAGCGTGCCGGAGTTCAGGGTTTTCCCTGCTCCCTGCTCCAGGGTTCTCCATGGACACCCTGCATTTTAGAAAACAAGGGAATTCTGCCCCGAAACAGACGTTAAAGCGCTGGTGAGACAATTGTTCCCTCGGGAATTCACTTCCCATGGGCTGCAATGCAATTTTCTCCCTCAGGCTGCTTTTCCCAAACCCGCTCCCTGCAGCTCCAGGTGCTGCCCACAGACTCCAGGACACTCCACACTCCCATCCCTCCTCCTCTCCTGCCCTTGCCCATCCTTCCCTGGGTTAAGTCATTCCCCAGTGAGCTTGTGCTGGATCCATCCTGGTTTTTCCAGTGCTTCCTGAGCAAAGCTCGGTCTGATCCCAGAGCTGGCCCTGCTTGGGGCAGGGGTTGCAGCAGAAACCTCCTGGAACACTTCCAACCTAAATTCAACCCTCTGGTAAAACCCAGCCTGGGCGTTCCCAGGCAGGCAGGCCCTGTGTGGGAATTCATGCAGGGCTCAGGGAAAAGGTTCCTGTGAGCCCTGATCCCCAGGGCCACCAGCAGCCCTGCAGATGGGGACATCCCACCTCTGGAAGGTTCAGCATCTCCACTGACCGAGCTGGTCCCCGGGGAAGAACTGGGCACCACTGGAGCATGAAGCACCCAGACATCTCAAGGCTCTGCCTCAAGGAGAAAATCCCTCTCTGGCAGAGTGGATTTCCCCCAGGATTTCACCAGGCCATCCATGCACCCAGCTCGGGGTGGAAGCACAGCAAGGCTAAGCTGGAAGGGATTGAGGAATGGTGCTTGGGGGCTCTCACAGCTTTTACTTCTCATCTTTTCTTTTGCAGTGCAAAAGTCATTGGATCATGGAATCATGGAATGGGTTGGGTTATACAGGAGCTTAAAGCCCTTCCTGTGCCACCCCTGCCATGGGCAGGGACACCTCCCACTGTCCCAGGCTGCTCCCAGCCCCAGTGTCCAACCTGGCCTTGGGCACTGCCAGGGATCCAGGGGCAGCCACAGCTGCTCTGGGCACCCTGTGCCAGGGCCTGCCCACCCTCCCAGGGAACAATTCCTGCCCAATATCCCATCCAGCCCTGCCCTCTGGCAGTGGGAAGCCATTCCCTGGGTCCTGTCCCTCCAGCCCTTGGAAATTGTCTCTCTCCATGTTTCCTGTCAGCTCCTTCAGGCCCTGCAAGGCCACACTGAGCTCACCCCAGAGCTTCTCCTCTCCAGGCTGAACAATCTCAGCTCTCCCAGCCTTTCCTCCCAGCAGAGCTGCTCCATCCCTCTGCTCATCCTGGTGCCTCCTCTGGCCTCTCTCCAGCAGCTCCACGTCCTCCCTGTGCTGGGTCCCCATGCTGGATGCAGAGAAATTCTAAAAATCAGTTCTGGATCATTTTACCAACAACCCCCTCGCATTCCTGGGATGATATTCAGGGAGGAAAACGTCGGGAATCGGGGACATGATCTGCACAGGAGGGTGATGCTCCTCAGCCCCAGCTCCAGGGGATGAGCTGGTTTAAAGCACAGCAGTTAAATAAAAGTGAGCTGTGCTGGTGATCTCAACCACGGAATTCCAGGGGTGCTAAGGGAAAATGGAATGTGGCTAAAAAACCTGGAAAACTCAGCTTTTATTCAGGAACCAAAATATAAAGAATTTCAGGGCTTGGTCCCCCCAGGGTTAGGAAGTGATCCCGTTCCCAGACCCCAGCTGGACAACCCCAGTACAACTTCCCCAAGCCCAGGTTTTCAGGAAAGGTCAGAACGAGAACATCTTGAGCTGGAAGGTCTTTGAACATTATTCCATATTAGCCTTTTTTCCCCCTTTTCCATCTGTTTCTATAGACACCCCCAGCAGCAGTGAAGCAATGCTGCTCCAGGCTTCAATTCCTGCCGATTCCCAGATTCCCAGCACTGATCCCTCTGCAAACAGAACCAGAGTCCCTTGAATGCCCAAGATCTAAAGAAGTTGCCTTTTAATGCAGACCTAAAGCTGCCCCATCACAAAGCTTTTTCTTGTTGCTTTGCCCAGGATTTCTCTTCGCTTCCCTTTTGTGGATTTATTTATTCAGTTAAAGATTATCCTGACAAAGGAGAAGGAGGATATTTTATTTTAAGGACATTTTAATATTTTAGGATGGAATGGATGAAACGTTTTGTGCCTGAGGATGTGCTCACCATCCTCTGGGCAGTGTCAAAAAGATTTCACTGGGAGGCTTTAAAGCCTACTGATTAACTTCTGCAGGACAAAGTGGAGAAGTCAAAAAGTGGTTTTATAATTTCAAGGCTTTCCTAAACGTTTCACTCCAGTACTTTGGTGCAGCAATGAGCAGCTAAAAAATCAGTGTGGGTAATGCTTACATACTGAAATAATAAATATTGTATAAACATTATGTTGTAAAGCCCTGAATTTTGCCACGTTACACCGAGAGCCACAAAGAGTTTTAGCTCCGTTTGGTGATGAGAGAAAGGAATTTAACACCGCGAAGTGTCTCAGAGCTGAGCGGGGGCCAGCGACCATCGGCATCCCCGCCTGAGATCCTGGCAGGTTTTCCACAACGCTAAAAGCTCTCTCTAAAATATTTTGATCACCGCGCAGAACATAAAATTTTAAAAGCAATTAATAAAGTGCCGCGTCGTTAGATTTAGAGAGCTGGCTCCCCGTGCATCACTCGCAGCAGCCGCGCGAAGCCACGCTCCGCACGCAGAACATTCAAAAGCCGAATTGTCTTTCTTTTAATAAAAAAAAAAAAAAGAGCTTCGAGCGAAGTCTTAAACCTCCAAAAGTCGAACCGTCCGGAGCTGCCGATGCCCCGGCGGCATCCCTGACGCGCGCGGTGCCCGTGTCGCCTGGCCCGCGGGGGTGGCAGGCTGCGGGACGAGAGTGGCAGCTTTGACACCGCCCTGGCAGGCGGGCGGCGGCTGCCGCGGCTGACCCGGGCCCGGGGCCGCCGCTCCGCAGCCGGGAACAGCTGAAGCCGCATCTGCCGCGGGGCGGGCCCGGCGCTCCATGCTGCGCCGCCAGCTGCCTCTGTGCGCGCCCGGCCGCGCAGGCGGCTCCGCGGCACCCCGCGCACCGCCGCGCTGCACGGGGGCACCGCGGTAAAAAGGCTCCCGATCGCCTGAAACGCGCTGGTTTTGTTAAAAATGAATCGTGTGTGGCAGCGCGGCGGGATGGGATCCGTGGCGATCAGCGCATCGCACACGCAGCGATCGGTGGGGTGTGCACAAGGGGCACGGAAATCCCTGGAGAGCGGGGCAAACACCTCCTGCCCGGCTCTCAGGAGTGCAAAGGGAAGGGCCCGATCCTGCAGACCAAGGAGAATTTGTGGGATCAGGCTGTGCTCACCTCCATCAACTCCCCCACTGATCGCTGTGACTCAGCACTCCCTGCTCATCCCTCAAGGATGGCCCTGGGAGTCCCTTGGACAGAAAATCATCTTTTCTTCAACAATGAGAGTCTCAAAGCAGCGCTGAAATGGGCACTGCAATAAGAGAGTGTGAGAGCCAAAGGCACAGGATGAGCTTCCTGGGGAAGATCCTGAAACTTCCCGGCCTCCAGGTGCCTCTGGGCCTGGCCAGACCATCACTGATGTGTAACTGGTGCAGCCCTCCTGGGAGAAATCCAGGGATTTCTCCTGAGCCTCTGCCTTTGAGGAAGGTGTGATTAGTCTTGATTAGTGCTTTTATCTAAATGGCAAAAAAACTCCTCCCAAAAACACATCAGAGCTTCCCTCAAGTCTGCCTCGGTCACAAACAATTCCCTGAGCAAAACAATGTGGAGAATTTAAAGATTCCTTCTCTGACAGTGATTTGAAAATACTTTTCCAAAATAGAAATACTTTTTTTTATATATAAAATGACTGCTGCCACATTCTCAGCTTCTCCTGCCCCTTCCCATTTCTCAGTTTGAGGATTATTCTGGTGCTGCAGAATCACAGCTCAGAGGGGCAGGATCAGGTGATCTCCTGATTTTTGCTCCTGTCTCCTGCCAGATTATTGAGAACATCAGTGTAAGAAACATTAAGGGACACAGAGCTAAATTCCTGTTCTCCCTGTCCAGGCAAAGTGTAGAAAGAAAAGGAATCCTGGGATCCCTGAGGCTGGAAAAGCCCTCCCAGCCCATCCAGTCCCAGCTGTGCCCGGTGCCCACCTTGTCCCCAGCCCAGAGCACTGAGTGCCACCTCCAGCCCTTCCTGGGACACCTCCAGGGATGGGCACTCCAAACCTCCCTGGGCAGCCCCTGCCAAGGCCTGACCTCCCTTTCCATGGGGCAATTCTAGCTGAGTGAAAAAATTCTTCCTGAAAAGGCATCTTGATCCTTGGTAATTCACCAAGGTTTAAGGTGGATGCTTCCACCCCACCCTCTTTGCAAGGAAAAGGCATGAGGACACATCTCTTGTGGCCCCTGAGTGCCATTCAGAGCCACCACCATGTCCTGCGTGGCACATGGTCCAAAGCCTGGTCCTTTAGACAGGAGGAGAGGGAACGGCCTCAGGCTGGGCCAGGGGAGGCTCAGGGTGGACACCAGGAGCAATTTCCCGATGGAAAGGGAGGTCAGGCCTTGGCAGGGGCTGCCCAGGGAGGTTTGGAGTGCCCATCCCTGGAGGTGTCCCAGGAAGGGCTGGAGGTGGCACTCAGAGCTCTGGGCTGGGGACAAGGTGGGCACCGGGCACAGCTGGGACTGGATGGGCTGGGAGGGCTTTTCCAGCCTCAGGGATCCTGGGATTCTGTTTACATTTCTTTGACCAAACCCTACCTGAACTCTTAGCACTGATTTGGTCTCCAAAGGCAACACCCTGTTTGCAATCAGATTAAAATCCTGTTGTGATTCCCATTCCCAGAGCTCTGATGTGTGGAAATCTTTTCACAGTCCTTTCCTCATCCCAGGCAAATTTGTGGATACAGAAGGAAGCATTATTTCAAACCCTTTCATTCAGAGGTTTCTAAAAATCTCCAAGTCTAAGAGGATTTTTAAACACCACAGTTCTGGATATTTCAATATTTTATTTTCCTGTCTGACACTTTGCATAGAGAAATTAAAAACCCCCCATAATATTGGACTTTGTGCACCACAGAGATCTTTGCACCAGGATCCTTCCACACCTTTTTAAATCATCAATTCCTCCTCCAAACATTTATGCTCCTGCCAGTTATTTCTTCTGACAAGAGAGGAAATATCAATACAGCCAGAAAAATCTTCTGTATTGATCCAATCCCTCCACAGAATCCTGGCCCCACTGCATCCAGTGGCAGAATTACCTGTCCTCCACTGATCAGCCACACCTCAGGAAAGCAGAGGCTCCACACGGTGTTTTCTGCTCAGATTCTGAGGGATTCTGTTTTAATTAAACCGAGATTTTAGGAATGACCTCTAAACTTCCTGAAAATTCAAACCAGGCTGTCCTCCAGGCCAGCAATGACTTTCATCTGATGCTTCTCGTCTCGTGTAATAAATTCACAGATGGACCATCCTTGTCCTTCCAACGCCTAAGAATAACTCCTAAGTACTGTTCCCAGGGGATTTGATCTGGTTTACACACATCTGCTGAGATACGTGTCTTTGAGCCCAGATTAAGTCTTTGTTTGACGATATATGAGCATTTGTGAAACTACTTGGCAAGAATGTCCTGATTTTATTCATTCAAAACATGTGCTGATGGTTGCCAGTGGGATCCCAACACCTCCCACGGAATTGTTTCATCCCCAACCTATTCACAGGGGAAGGGAAACCAATGGCAGAGAATGGGCAACTGTATTACCCTAAAAAATCAATTGTTCTGTTTTTAGGCAAATGAATTTTGTTCTCAAACCTTTCCCTAACGAGACTGGTCCTGTTTTGCTGCGTTAGCCCCAAGCCTTGGTTTGCTCCTGACTCTGACATGCCCAGGAGAGGTTTCCAATTCCCTTTTGTGGCAAAGACAGGAGAGGGAAAAGGCACAACCTAAACTTGTGATTTTATACCGAGACTGGAGCAAAGGAGGCTCAGGGGGGACCTTGTGGCTCTGCACAACTCCCTGACAGGAGGGGGCAGCCGGGGGGGTCGGGCTCTGCTCCCAGGGAACAGGGACAGGAGGAGAGGGAACGGCCTCAGGCTGGGCCAGGGGAGGCTCAGGGTGGACACCAGGAGCAATTTCCCCATGGAAAGGGAGGTCAGGCCTTGGCAGGGGCTGCCCAGGGAGGTTTGGAGTGCCCATCCCTGGAGGTGTCCCAGGAAGGGCTGGAGGTGGCACTCAGTGCTCTGGGCTGGGGACAAGGTGGGGATTGGGCACAGCTGGGACTGGATGGGCTGGGAGGGCTTTTCCAGCCTCGGGGATCCTGGGATTCTGTGAGGCCATGGGTGCTGCAAAAGCAAAACGTGTTTTACAAAGAACACCTGACCCCTCCAGCAGCGCTCGACTTTCTTGTGACTTTTTCCAACCTTTCCTGTGAGCGTGAACCCCTGAGAGTTTCACAGCAGAGCCACAGGGCTGAGAGCTCTGAGCCTGCAGGGACTCTCAGCCCGGCACCTCGGGGACAGGGACAGGGCTGCAGCTGTGGCCACGGGTGTGGTCACAAGTGCAGGAACTTCACGTGTTCCCAGGAAGTCCCACCTGCCCCCGCTCACGACAGCTCCCAGCTCCTGTCCCTCCATGGCTTGTGTTTATTCCACAGCCCAGGAGGAGCAGCACCTGCGCCTTTCACGGGTCACGAGGCACATGAGGAGCTGTGGCCTCCTTTTGGTGGCTTTATCAGGTCAGTGCAGGCCAGCTCAGTGACCTTGCTCACCCAAGGCCAGGCTGGACACTGGGGCTTGGAGCAGCCTGGGACAGTGGGAGGTGTCCCTGCCATGGCAGGGGTGGCACTGGATGGGCTTTAAGGTCCCTTCCAGCTCAAACCATTCCAGGATTCCACATCTCTCCTGGTGGGATTATCATTGCCATTATTTCCAGGGAAGAATCCAGGCACCTGGAGCCAGGTCTTACCCTCTCCCTCAGGTAAAGGTGGATGCAAAAGGGTATTTTTGGGAAAGACAGAACGAGATTCCTCCTTCCCCCTGTGCCCCACCAACTCCTGGGAAAGGTGACAGGACAGAGAACTGAGAGCAGGCTCAAAGCAAAGCCTTCAGGCAGCTGTGACACCTTAATGGTGACACCCCCAAGGCAAAGGACATGCCTGGGGCTGGCACAGCAACACCACAACCCGATCCCTGCTCCCACTGCGGCAAGGGGCTGGCTTTGGGCAGGATGATCCCACACCTAAGGGGACCTGGATGACCTTTAGGGTCCATTCCAACCCCCACCATTATCCCCATCACAGAACTTTCATCAGGACCCAGCAGCACCTCCAAAGACAGAGCAGCACCGGGGTATGCACAAGACCAGGCAAACAAGGGCTTCTTTCTCAACATCAGGCAGGAGGCACCCACAAACAAACCCCAGGGGGCTGCTGGGCACCTGCAGCTCTTCTAGGAAGCTGCTGGAGATTGCAGAAACAGGTGGTTTGTGGTTTATGGTTTTTCAGCCATGCTGACGCCACAGGAAGCCCAGACAAACAAAGGCAGAAGCGCTGGGACCCGTGTAACTTGTCACACTCGACCACAAGGGCAAGCCCAGACTGGCTGGAGGTTCTGTCCCCAGGCACTGCTCCCCACAGCAGCGGAAACGCAGCTTTGTGTTCCCTCTGCGGCAGAGCTGTGCCCAAGGACAGAGTTACTGTGACACTGCACTGCAGCTGATGGCTCCAAATGCAGCTGCCACAGGACCCGCCCTGCTCAGAGCACAGTCCCAGGAGCTCTGGGAGGCATTGCCCACACAGGGCTGGTCCCTCCTCAGCGCTACTTCAAATGTCAGAACGGAGCTGTTTGCTTTGTTTGCTTTGCAGAAGTGCAAAACTCTGAGTTTTGACTTCCATGCAACATTTGTGTTGCATTTTCTTATGTTTGCAGCACTCCCTGCGTAGGAGTGTTGGTGGGGTTAGTCAGGAATTAGACTTGGGTGATCCTTGTGGGTCCCTTCCCACTCAGGAGATTCAAAAGTTCTTCCAAATTTGTTCCTTTGAGGTATTTGGTGTCAGTACCACAAAATAGTAAGTGATCACAGAATCATGGAATATCCTGAGCTGGAAGGGACCCTCAGGACCATCCAGTCCCACCCTTGTCCCTGCCCAGACCCCCCAGCAATCCCAGCCTGGGCATCCCTGGCAGCGGTGCCCAAACACTCCTGGAGCTCTGGCAGCCTCGGGGCCGTGCCCATTCCCTGGGGAGCCTGGGCAGTGCCCAGCACCCTCTGGGGGAAGAGCCTTTCCCTGCTCTCCAGCCTGAGCCTGCCCTGGCCCAGCTCCAGCCAGGATCCTGTCCCTGGCCCAGGAGCAGAGATCGGAGCCGCCTCTCAACCACTCCTCGTGTGGCTGCTCCAGGCCCTTCCCCACCTTCACAGCTCCAACCAGCCCAAATATCTGGGTGTGGATCATAAAGTCAAATTTCAAATAAGGAGTTGTTGCACTGAGGTCATCATTTAGTATCTCAAAAGTATCCCCAAGCTGTTCCTCCATCAATCCCTCTTGTCCCCTGGTGAGTGCTGCTCCCAGCAGGGAGGGCAGGAAGGGGCTCCAAGGGGAACACGGACACGCTGTGGGCTGGACAAGGATCTCCTGAAGTGCAGCTCACAAGGGCCTGGTTGTCCACACTGGTTGTGATCTCCTCCCATGTCCTCAGCAAACACTTGGGGAGGTGGGTTTGGCCCTTGGGGCAGGGTTCAGGGGTGATGATGGTGGTGCTGGGGTGTCGCTGGGACTGGAGGATCCTGAAGGGCTCTTCCAGCCTCAGGAATTCTGGGATTCTGTGAGCAGAGCAATAGCAAAGGTGGCTTGGAATTCAGGCATTCTGTAGGCTTTGGGAATACAGAGCCTGCCTGACAGGAGGGGGCAGCCGGGGGGGTCGGGCTCTGCTCCCAGGGAACAGGGACAGGAGGAGAGGGAACGGCCTCAGGCTGGGCCAGGGGAGGCTCAGGGTGGACACCAGGAGCAATTTCCCCATGGAAAGGGAGGTCAGGCCTTGGCAGGGGCTGCCCAGGGAGGTTTGGAGTGCCCATCCCTGGAGGTGTCCCAGGAAGGGCTGGAGGTGGCACTCAGTGCTCTGGGCTGGGGACAAGGTGGGCATCGGGCACAGCTGGGACTGGATGGGCTGGGAGGGCTTTTCCAGCCTCAGGGATCCTGGGATTGTGTGGAGCTGCAGCAGAGGAGCCATCGGAGAGAGCACAGGACAGGGGAGTACTGGAAGCAGGGCGGGAGGAGCGGGTGCTGTGCAGGCATTCCCTGTGCAGGCATTCCCTGTGCGGGCAGGGCGTTATCCTGGGTTTATTCCAACACATGGCAGTGTCCGTGCGGCTCCAGGAAAGCAGGGAAGGAATGCAGAGCCTGGCACACGGGACTGCCCGTCCATCCTCGGGAACAACCGATGGGAGCTTCTTGTCCGCCTGCCAAGAGGAGGAAACAGCCGCACAATTTACCTGGAACAGATGGGCCTTCCCGGGCAGGCAGCCTTAATTAACCAGCCAGACACGGCGCCAGCCCCAGGCTGCGGCACCGGGGCCTCTCCGGCCACGAGCCCGGCCGGCCAAGCAGCCAGAGCTGGGAGAAGCCCTGGGCTCAGCACGGCAGCGCCGGGCAGCGGCGAGCCCGGGATGTCACCTGTGCTGTCCCTGCTGTCCCCTCCCCATCACTGCTGACACCGCAGCCAGCGCCCGGCGCTGGGGACACGGGGGGACCCCAAAGGCCAAGGACGTTCCCTTCCATGGGAAGCAGCAAGAGCGGCTCCGGGCCTGAAATCCTGCCAGGAAAACGCTGCTCGGGAGAGGTCGCCTGTGGCGGCTTTGCTGTCCGGTGTCCCCGCTTTATCAGAAGTTAAGAGCTGCAAAGTTAATTGGGAAGCGCTCCAAGGCAGATGGGGAGGGAGGAAGCCAAGGAGCACACAGGGATTCACTGTGGGCTGGAGGGAGGCTCCTCACTTCAGCACAGGACAATCTTCTCCTCATTTTCCAGCTCACAGACTCCAGAACCATTAGTGAGTCCCCATGTGCCTCTTTCACAGAACCCCAGGATCCCTGAGGCTGGAAAAGCCCTCCCAGCCCATCCAGTCCCAGCTGTGCCCGATGCCCACCTTGTCCCCAGCCCAGAGCACTGAGTGCCACCTCCAGCCCTTCCTGGGACACCTCCAGGGATGGACACTCCAAACCACCACTGGCAGTTCATCCCAAAATAACAGGAACTGTTGGTTGTCAGTGCTGGCTGAGACCGTGCCCCCATTTCACACTGAGCATCTGCCACCTTTCAGACTCACAGTCACTGTCTCACTCTCGTCCTTCACCTTTTCCTCAGCTTAAATAAAATCGTTCGAAGGAGAGTCTCAAAATCCCTCACACATCTGAATTCCTAAACAAGGAAATCAGCGTGGGTTTGCCTTCAAAATAATGTCCCTCACTCCCTTCCTGCACACACCTCACACTGGCCTGCTTGGAAATGTTAAATTTACAAAATTGACATTATAAGTAATGACATCGATGTATGGGACCAGTTGGGAGTTACACAGGGTGTTTCTCAGGAGGAATTTCTCCATGGAAAGGGTGGTCAGGCCTTGGAAGGGGCTGCCCAGGGAGGTTTGGGGTCCCCATCCCTGGCAGTGTCCCAGGCCAGGCTGGACACTGGGGCTTGGAGCAGCCTGAGACAGTGGAAGGTGTCCCTGCCATGGCAGGGGTAGCACTGGATGGGCTACCCTCTCAACCCAAACCTTCTGTGACCCTCTGATTCTCCTTTCTGTGTTTTTTACTATTCTCCACAGTTTAGGAGTGTGGTAATTCCAGACTCTCCCTCATGGATGGCTCAGAGTCATTGCAGTCATAATGGGCTCAAGATTTTTTTTTCCCTACAAAATCAGGCATTTGGGGTTTGAGCTCATCTTTGCTTTTAAGAAAGTATCTTTTTAAGAAAGCCTTTGAATGTCTGGGATTTTCTGTTCAGGGAAATCAGGAAATTTCTGTTATGCTTAGTAAAAATTAATTAGCTGCTAATGTTTTATACCACTTAAAAGATGAGGACTATTCCCTTCCCTCCTCTGTTAAACGCAGGTGAGCAGAGCCCAGTTTTATGGGATGAGCAGACAGCAGGGCAAGGTAGAGATCATTTCAACCTCAGCAAGTCAGATCTGGTACTTGTAGGCCACAACCACTGGGGGAGGCCACAGCCAGCCAAAACCAGGAGGAAAACATCGTGAAAGGAGAACAGAGGAGAAGGGCGAAGAAAGGGGAAGAAAGGAGAAGAAAGGAGACCTTTTCCTGTCCCCAGCTCCCTGTTTCTGGCCTTGCCTTTCGAATCAAAACCTCGTGGCACAAGGCCGCAGCCGGAGCCTTGGGAAGATCGCTCCGGATCCGGGAATGCAGGAGGGAGCCCCATCCCCAGGGAAAGGAACCATCCCTCAGTGTCCCCAGAGCCAGCCTGGTGTCCCCCGGGCCAGCCTGGTGTCCCCAGCCCATGCAGGAGCTCCAGCCCTCCCTTCACCTCCCTCAGGCAACCCTTTCGAGCAGCGAAGAGCTCCTGGTCATTAATGATTCATTATCTGTACCCCTCTCCGTCCCCTTTGTCCCAACTGTCACAGTGTCGTTCTTTGTCTGTTTACTGTGGATTATTGGCCAATAACACTTTGTAGGGCCTTTCAAAGGAGCTGTTTACTCAGAGTCAATAACACATTCACCCACGAGGAGTTAATGCTCTCACATCCACTGAGGGGGACGGCTCCAGAGGCTGCACAAATCCCACGGCATTGTTCCCGCGGATTTGTGCTCCAACTTCTGCTCACCCCTCCTTGGAAATCTGCATTTAATGTCGGGGTGGATGGTAATGAGGGGGCCACGGGCTGACATTTCCATGGCTGGTAACCCAAACAAGTCCATGGAAGATACTTTTTATGTCATTGTCAGCCTCCGAGCGGGAGCTGGTTGGCTGTGGTTCGCAGGACAAAGGTGAAGGTCTATCTGCAGCTGGAGAATTCCTGATCAGGAGAGGTGCTGCAGGAGACATAATCCAGCTATAATCCAGGACAATGCACTGCCAAGGACCGAGGACGTGCAGCTACAGCAGCAGTCCCGTGTCTGGTGGCAAAGGGAAGCTCCCAGGAGTACGGGAAGAGAGGGACAGGACAAGGGGGAATGGCCTTAAACTGAAGGAAGGCAGGGCTGGATGGGATATTGGGCAGGAATTGTTCCCTGGGAGGGTGGGCAGGCCCTGGCACAGGGTGCCCAGAGCAGCTGTGGCTGCCCCTGGATCCCTGGCAGTGTCCAAGGCCAGGCTGGACACTGGGGCTGGGAGCAGCCTGGGACAGTGGGAAGTGTCCCTGCCATGGCAGGGGTGGCACTGGGTGGGCTGTGAGGTCCCTCCAACCCAAACCCTTCTGTGATTCCATGATTTTAGGAGCCAAAGAGAGTGACACAAGACTTCATAACTTGAGAACAAAACCCAGAACTTGTTGCTGAATTCTCTCTTTTCCATGCACTGCTCAGGAGGGATAAAAAGGGGATCGAGCCCTTTAAAGGCTTCCAGGGACATCTGAACACCTCGAGTGGAAGTGAGAAAAACAGTTCTGCAGGAAAAGCATGGCCAGGAGTGGGTGCCAGTACCAGATGGATGCTCCCAAACAGACACCAAACCCTGGCTGTGGTGTGGCCCTGGGAGAGGATTGGATCCTGCTCTCCTTCAGTCAAGTGATTTGTGGCACAGAGAAGGGAAACTATTTCATTTCTAAACTAAAAACACAGTAAGTGCCTCAGTATGGTGCCATTTCACTTGGAATAAATCCAACTACCACCTTTATTTCCCATTTTCTCCCTTCATCCAAGGGATATTTACACTGGAAATCTGGGCTCACCACAGGCACAATGGAGGCAGAATTTAGCAAAGGCTCTACAGAATTACTGTGAGAGGATTCAAGGCTTTTAGCCAAGGTTTGCACCAACAGTTTGGGTACAGCCCTCTGGGAAGACGTGGTGAAAAGGAAAATCAAAAAGAAACACTCTCAGAAGAGATAAATTTGAATATTAAATATATTTTATCAAGGTTAATTCACTTAAAGCACATGAATCCTGTCCCTATTCCTGTCAAACTAAACTTATCCAGCCAAAAGCTTGGAATTAAAGCTCTGGGACAGCAGAACTGCTGGAGGCCCCTCTGTAAGCCTCAAATATGTGGGATTTAGCATTAAATATTTGAGATCAGTTGTATCAAATCCCTCTGATAAATCCAAGCTAACACAGGACTATCAGACTGATCCATGGAAAACAGAATAAAGGAACAAATAAAGGTTATTTTCAAAGAGTAACTGGATTTTAACAGACCCCCAAGTTAAAGCCAGGTAACTTTTTGAAGGAAACAGACTCTGAGTATGATTTGTTCAAGCAGTTACAGCACAACAAGAAATAATACAATGAAAATTATTTCTTCTTTATCTTTCAATTAAAGTACATTTTCTCCCAGGAACAAAATGCAATCTCACAACAGAAAAAAGCCCAAAAATAAAATACAACTAATGAAATGAATATTTTCTACCTCCAGAAAGAGCTTTTTCTCTCAAATCCTATGAAATATTCCAAGTGCAAAGCCATCCCAACCCATTTTCCCAAAAAAACCTGCTGTGGGTTCTTTTGAATCCACCCTTTCACAATGTGTTGTGACAGTTTCAGTGATCAAAAAATTATTAATAATCCGAGATAAAATTTCTTTGGCTTGGGCAACACAAGAGGCCACAGTTATCTGAGCCACTTATGGATGTGGAGAGGATTAAAAATAAATAGATTATAAATATAATGCCTTGATTACACACACAGTAACTCTCCCACAGACTCTGAGAAATACTTTTATCCCATTTATTTCTACCAAAGTTGTACATTTTAAGGCAGACCTCACCTGAAGGAACAGCTGCCAAAATTATTTACAAAGCAGGACTGGGATCAAACAGAGCTAAAGAGAGAAAACTTCTCTTTGAAAGGCAGAATTGTTATTGTCATGTCCCAGAGAAGAATTTGGGGCACAGGGAAGTAGAGAAATTAGAGAGAAATTAGAGAGAAATTCGAGAGAAATTAGGAAAAAGAACAGGCCCAAGGACACAACACCAAATGTAAATAGAGATTAGGGGAAAATTTCTTTTCAAAGCAAAGAGATGCATTTAGAGTTACTCTAAAATAAAATTGAAGGAATTGGGTTGTTTTATGCTTTTAGAACTCCAGGATCTGCAAAGCTTTAGCCTTTGGAAATGATCTGTTCCTTCATTTATTTTAATCCTCTCTGGATTTCCCTCCATTATTGAGAAGTGTAAAGGGAGGTGTTTGTGCAAACAAGGACCACGAGGGTTTCCTGGTTTTATATGCAGGATCATGAAATTCCACTACAAGGCATCAGCAGTTGGGCAACACTTTGCACTTTCAGAGTGGATTCCAGACAAGGAACCCCAAGTGCTCTGAAGGAACGGTCACTTTGGCCATTCAGATTTGTGTCACCAAAATCAGCTGTGAAAATAGATTTCTGCAATATTTGACTGCACTAAATTAAATAAACTGCATTTAACGGACTGTGAATGCGTTATCATTATAACTGGCCCCAAACCTGTTGCTTTTGAATAAATACTCGATGTAAATCAGCACTAATTCCACAGGATTTCCGTGCAGCTCCCACATGTTGCAACATGGGGAACAACTCTACAGATATTCCCCAGAGCTCAGTGGATTGTGGAAAGAAAGATCACAATTAAGGGCTGTCTTGCTAAAGGTCTAAATCCCAGAATCCCAGAATTACTGAGGCTGGGAGAGCCCTCCAGGACCATCCAGTGCCACCCCAGCAGCACCAGCATCACCCCAAACCCTGTCCCCAAGGGCCACATCCAGACTCCTCCTGAGCACTCCCACAGACAGTGACTCCACCACTCCCTGGGCAGCTCATTCCAAGGCCTGACCGCTCTTTCATGGATTTTTTTCTTTCCTAATCTCCAATCTGCCCCTCCTCTGGTGCCATTTGAGGCCATTTCCTCTTGTGTTTCCCTCGGGACACGGCAGCAGAGCCCGACCCCCTCTCACTGCCCCTCCTGTCAGGGAGCTGTGGCCACCCCTGAGCCCCCTTTTTTCCAGACCAAACAACCCCAGGACTCAGCACAGCACCACCAGTGCCCTCCATCCCCTATTTCAGAGGAGAAGGGAAGAACAGAACGGGAGAATTTCTTATATCACAGAATCACAGATTATTTAACTCCTCACTCGTGTAAATCAAGGAAATTACCAGCAGCAAAAGGCTCCCACCCAGCTGCTGCCCCCGGGAGCCTCAGCAGCTCCTGTGCCACCATCCAGAGTCAGAACCAGCTCAGCGAGTGCAAAGCAACTCCTGAAAGTTCCAATAATTACCTACAAAGAGAGTCCATGTCCCTTTCATCTAATTAGATAATCTGCCCACGTGTTTAGCACCAAGGCATCCACTCCTTAATTGGAAAAAGTCAAGGGCAGAAACTAATTAGCAGCATTAATCAAAAGCAGAGGTCTAATGATAATTAACAACACATCCCCACTACAATAAATCCTTTTACGAGGAGGTGTTTCAAATTGTAAAATTAAATGGAGGGTTTTACAATAAGTGTTTCCAGTTGCCACCTTCTGGCAAAACTCTGCAGTATTTCCTCCAGACAGAGAGTAGGAATCAGGCTAAACACTGATTTTCCTCATAAAGCCTGTAAGTATTTGTCCTGTTTTGCTAAAAAAAGAGAAAGCTGGAATTCCCAGGTCACTCTCCAGATTATTGCAGCCACTGAGCGCCATGGCCAGAGCAGTCTGGGTCCTGCCTTGGGCAAAACGCTCCCTCCCATCCTCACTCCAGCAAAAAAATCCACACAAGGGGAAGGGGAAACCACCCAGTCTCGCTACAGTGGGTGTGGAGAGCTGCTCTCCACAAGCATGGGAGGCTACAAGGCTTAAAAGGGTGGCAAAGACCTCAAATTTGGGGGGAATAAAGGACTAATGAGCCGCAGAAGGAAAAACCCCAAACCCCAGAGTCACTGCGGAGGTCTCCAGGGAAAAGAGGGCTGGAGGGGAAATACCCCCATCCTGGACCCCCCTTCAGCCCTGCCCTTCAGGGAAGTTTCCCAGGAGTGTGAACATGGTCAGGCACATCCCAGCAATGAAATCCCACTGCTCAGGGTCTGGGTGTTCAGCAAACTGGGGCGGCGCTGGGTTCGCAAGAGGGAGGAACACGAACCGCACTCCTCCCATCCACGGGATGCTCCAGGGGCACTCCTTCCACACTCCCTCCACACTTCCACCCGTGCTTTCCTGGGATTCCCATTACAGAGCCAACACAAATGCATCTTCACGGCAAGTGAGAAATTCCCGTCCCATGGAGAGACAAGGTCAGCAGTTGGTTGCTGCCAGCTGAGCTGCAAATGACATTATTAATGACATTATTATAATATCAACAGCGATTTCCTCAGGAAAAAAAGGCTCTGATGTGTCATTAGTGATTATTTACACCCAGGAAAGCACTGAGGGAGGGCAAGCCACAAAGAGGAGGCTCAAGGTTTCCTTCCTGTTACACTCTCAGGAAGGAAATGCTCACAGAAAGTGAAATCTATGCCCACATCCACCACGACACATCTTCTCTTCTGCACTGCCCCAAGGGAGAACACAAGAGGCAAAGGCCTGAAGCTGCACCAGGGGAGGCTCAGATTAGAGATGGGAAACAATTTTTCCCTCCCAGAGTGGGCAGGGATTGGAATGAGCTGCCCAGGGAGTGGTGGAGTCACTGTCTGTGGGAGTGCTCAGGAGGAGTCTGGATGTGGCCCTTGGGGACAGGGCTTGGGGGGATGCTGGTGCTGCTGGGGTGGCATTGGATGATCCCAAAGGGCTCTTCCAGCCCTGATGATTCTGGAATTCTGTGATCCAGACAGGGGACAAAGCTTGACCCAATCCCAAACTTGACAGGAGCAGCCAAAGACCAGGGGGAGCAGCAGAAATCTTTGTGCCACACCAACAGAGCCCGACAGCTTTTGGAGGCTGAAAGTCCCACAGGAAATTAAAGTTCTCCACCCCTTCTGTACCTTTCTCTACTCTTTCTCTACCATTCCAAGCCTCTTTACTCACACTCACTTAATAATCTCATTTATTTCACTGAGTCTATTCCTCTGAGTAAGACCAAGGATATAAAAGGATGAACATGCTTGCAGGGCTACAGGAACACTGAAATTCCATCACCTTTGTTCAGCATCCATGGGCTGGTTCGTGTGCATTCCACGTTAGACACAGAGTCTGTCAAATCCTGAGGAAAAACTTCCCAAGACTGGAAATCCACCATCTGTACAGAAGTTTACAAAAGGGAAAACAGAAATAAAATCCCCTGAGGTCGAGTCTTCACATGTCCCCCAAACCAAGGTGGTTGGGATTTTCCAGCATCCTCCTCCCACAGGACTCCTGTGGAACAAAATAAATCCGGCTGCTCCAACACCACTTCTTCATCACTGCTATTTCTGAGTTACACCTCAGTGGAGAGACAGAGCGAAGCAGGAGAAATACAAATTGTTATTTCATCTGGTGTGTGGCCCAAGAACAATTGCCATCCATATTGATTAAGCCGTGGGGATTTAAAGCCCACAGGCTGTGAAATCCCAGCTGGTGCAGGATCTGCTTTGGGTAACACTGACTGCACGTTCCTGTGTTTATATCTGTCTGAGAACACTGGGAAACCAATGGAGCCACCCAGGGAATTATGTGTTGTCACACGCTCCAGGACGGCGCAGCTCCTGCAGCTCTTTGCCAGGTGCTCAGCAATGATTAAAGTTACTCTACAGCTGAGAAATCTGAGAAAAAACCCAAACCAATTCTGAGTTTTTAGCAGCCCCAGAAAGCATTTGATTCGGTCTTTTAGCTCAGTGCTGGTTTTTAATGAATATAAATCACCAAAGATTCTGCCCCACTGACTGCAAACCCTGCGGGGTTCATTGGCTTCACCGAGGTGCCACAAATTCACACAGAATTTGGCTTAAAGAGTCACAGAATCACAGAGATGTAGAATGGCTTGGGTTGGAGGGACCTCAGTGATGATTTAATCCCACCCCTGCCATGGGCAGGGACACCTCCCACTGTCCCAGGCGGCTCCAAGCCCCAGTGTCCAACCTGGCCTGGGACACTGCCAGGGATCCAGGGGCAGCCCCAGCTGCTCTGGGCACCCTGTGCCAGGGCCTGCCCACCCTCCCAGGGAGGGATCCGAGCCTGGAATGGCATTTCAAACACCCTTGCCAGAAACAGAAGGGTTCTCAGCCAAAAGAAGGGTCTCCCCAGGTTTCTAAGCCAACAAAGGGAGCAGAAATTTGCCTGGGCATCAGAGTTTGAGACAAACCCCAGAGGTGGCAAAAAGTGACAGGAATGAGTCATTTACTCAAGAAACACCAGAAAGCTGCTCTGGCTCTGGCCTTGCACAGTGAATTCTCTCAAAACAAACAAGCAAAAGCAGCTTTTGTGGGGACAGAAACCACAACTGTCCCACCACAAACCTGACAGCACGGCAGAGCACGGGGCCAGCACCAGAACACACGGGAAGGATGTGCACGAAGAAAAATAGTAATAATTTCAAAAAACGAATTACTGGCTTTTATTTTGAGTGTGCTGACCCATGTGACACACTGGAAGGTTTAATAAACTGAGCTGAGTTCTGCTCAGACAGAACTCAGTCTTCCAAAGGGTTGATGAAAACTTGCCAGCACAAAGAGCATAAATAGGTGCATATTGAATTTTAACACAAGCATTTCCTACCACACTTCCCAGTGGCTTTTCCAGTCCTTTTTCCTAGAGAAACAGCATCACCTTCAGGCCAAAGAAAATAGACACATTCCAGTTTTTTTAGTCGGGAAAACTTAGAGAAATGCTTCTGAAAATCTTGCACATTTTTTATTTCTTTCTGATCTGAGATTTCAAAACATAAACATACAAAAAATGTATTTAAAAAAAATGAGAGGGAAGGAGCAGTCTCTCCTAGTTTTGGATGCACTGAAGTTTCAGAAGAGCCCACACAGAACAAATGGAGGCAGCAAAAAGAGCAATATATATTTTAAAATCCTAATTTATTTGCAAAGAGCCAGTTTTACCAAGTACTGTGGCAATTACTGTGCAAGCTGAAATCCCCAGTGACAACAACACAGTCAAAAGGCCAGGGTGGTACATGAACAGGAGAAAACAGGATGTTTCAGGCTGTGCAAGAAGACATTCTCAGCAGAAATAAGATTTCTGCTCCAAATTCAGAGATAAAATACTAAACCGCAGAAGGAAAGGGTTCTGCCATGGCCCTACAGAAAGAGCAAACCCTCTGTGGCTGGAACAGAGCAAAGTGAGCAGCCTGGGCTGGTAGGCAGCTCCCTGCTCGTGGCAAGGGGTGCAAGGAGACGAGCTTTAAGGTCCCTCCCAACCAAATCCATTAAATGATTCTTCGGTTTTAAATCAAATTTGATTCGCTGCACCAGGGGAATCGCGGTGAACTCTCCAGGTTGATTTCTCTAACTTTGTTTTGCAGCAAGAGCAACAGAGAAACAAAGGGCAGAGGCTGCAGTGAACAGGAAATTCAGCATTTCAGCTGCTTCCTCAAACGCCTCTCGCCCTGCCCAGGGCAGCTTTTCGGGGCATGTTTCCCATGGCACGAGCTGCTCCTCACCCAGCCTTGGCCTGGGCAGCTTTGATGCCACGATGATTTTTTTGCTTTTTCCTTTACACCCCTTTTATACACTCTTGTATATAGCTTTTATATAGCTTCTATGTATTCTCAGTGCTTTTAGCCCACACAGTTATAATTCTTTAAGTTTGATCCCTTCCCTCACACCCAATATCCCGTTAAGCCAAGAGCCCAAACACCCTGGGAACCCCAGACCCCGAGGGCCTCTCCAGAACACATTCTGTAAACAAAGCCAGGCCCAGCCAGGGGAAGGTTCCTCGCTGAGGGGTCTCGCTGGAGTCCCTCCCTGGGCAATCTTTGATGGATGTGCTAATTAGCAAGGCCTGTAATTGCACACACATCACATCGTGGGGG
>VXBT01010999.1:60594-96437 GCA_013400235.1 Oriolus oriolus
AGGCCCTGGCACAGGGTGCCCAGAGCAGCTCTGGCTGCCCCTGGATCCCTGGCAGTGTCCCAGGCCAGGCTGGACACTGGGGCTTGGAGCAGCCTGGGACAGTGGGAGGTGTCCCTGCCCATGGCAGGGGGTGGCACTGGATGGGCTTTAATGTCCCTCCAGCCCAAACTTTCTGCGACTCTGATTCTACAAACGAGGCAGGGGATCAGCCACCGCTCCCGCAGCTTCCTGGCGTCACCTCAGGCACAGCGAACACCACAGAGCCGGGGGTGAAGAGGGCCCAGGCGGGTGACAGAAAACGAAATAAAGGCAGAAAACGCCTTTCCGCGAGTGTGGGGAGGGAGCGGCGCCGCTCCCGGGACCCCCAACCCGGCACCCCCAGCCGGGGACCCCGCGCCATGGCGGCGGTGGGCGGGGCCTGGCGGAAAGGGGCGGGGCTTTGCGGGTGGGGCGGGGGCTGTGGGGGCGTGGCCTGGCGGAGGAGAGCGATGTGGGCGGTGTGGGGGCGTGGCCTACCAGCAGTGGGGCGTGGTCTGTGGGTGGGGGCGTGGCCACCGTCGCGCCATCGCCTCTCCGTCCCCGCCGCCATTTCCCCCTCGGCGCCGGCGCGGGCGGCGGCCCTGGGCGTCGATGGGCATTGATAAGGAGCGATGAGGAGCCGGAGCAGAGCCCGTGGGGATTCCTCTCCGCGAGGTACGGCTGGAAGGTGGTGGTGTGTGCGGTGTCGTGTCCCCCCTGCTGCCCCTCGGCGCAGCCATGCGGTGACAATGGAGCGGTTCCCTGAGGCGGAGCGGGGCCGGGCTGCCCCGTCCTCGGGCGGGCGGGAGGAGGGGTCTGGGCCGCTGCCCGGCTGCTCCTGCTGCGCTCGCTCCCAGGGATTCCTGGCAGGGTCCGCGGCTCCCGGGAGCGCTTTGCTGGCGCCGTGTGGGGCCCGGGGCCTTGTAGCTCCCCCTGAACCACACGTGGAGCCCTAAAACCCGCCGGGTTTGCCTTTGGCAGCGTCCCCGCTCGCGGAATTGACCCCAGCGATAGCCTGGGAGGTGCCTGGGGATGGGTTTGACGTGAAAATCGCATCAAGGCCTGATATTTCTGAGCAAAACCGGCTGCCGTGGACTCTCACAGCGCTTCTTGTCTCAGGCGTGGTTTGTTGTGTCCCCCGCACCGGCTGGAGCATCCCCGAGGGTCTCCGTGTGTCCCACACTGCTTCCTCCATGGGCATATCCCAGGATCCCCGAGGCTGGAAAAGCCCTCCCAGCCCATCCAGTCCCAGCTGTGCCCGATGCCCACCTTGTCCCCAGCCCAGAGCACTGAGTGCCACCTCCAGCCCTTCCTGGGACACCTCCAGGGATGGGCACTCCAAACCTCCCTGGGCAGCCCCTGCCAAGGCCTGACCTCCCTTTCCATGGGGAAATTGCTCCTGGTGCCCACCCTGAGCCTCCTCTGGCCCAGCCTGAGGCTGTGTCCTCCCCAGCACTGTGGCAACCCATGGAAAGGGGGCTGCTGGTAACGGCCTTGGGTTTTTGAGGATAAGTGATTTCCATATCCTTAGAAGTGGCTTATCCAGAGTATCCTGGCAGTCAATAGGGTGGGAATAACGCTACAGCCACAACGTGGTTACGTGGCAGAATCCATGTGGATTCGGGTAAAGGGGATTGTATAGAGCTCCAAGGGCTGTCAGGATGGTGCCAGCCCGGGCTCAGTGGTGCCAGTGCCAGGACGAGGAGCAGGGGCCAGGAACTAAAACACAACAATTCCAGCCCAATGTGAGGAAGAGATTCCTTCCATGGAGGGGCAGAGCCCTGGAACAGCTGCCCAGCGAGGGCCTGGGGTCTCCCTGTCTGGAGACATCCCCAACCCCCTGGACGTGTTCCTGTGTCACTGCTCCAGGTGTCACTGCTCCAGGGGACCCTGCCTGGGCAGGGGGTTGGCCTGGGTGACCTCCAGAGGTCCCTTCCAAACCTGACCATGCTGTGATTGATCTGTGCAGAGTTAGAACATTCCTCTGCAGACTTCCCTGGTGTCAGTCAGTCTCTCTGCCTCTCTCAGTATTCCCATGAGTTGCTTTCTGTAAATAAATAGGCCATCTGCTTGTTTCAGAGAATTGGGGGTGTTTTCTGATGAGCTGAGGTAGAGCTTTTCAGACTTTGAAAACCTCAAAGCTGCTTGTTTGGTTTTTTTTTTTTTTTCCTGATTGGAAGAAAATATAGCCCCATCCAGCCTGAACATGAGAGCCATGAAATTGATCCCAGGGCTCTGGAGCCAGGCTGGGAGAGCTGGGGGTGTTCCCCTGGAGCAGAGAAGGCTCCAAGGAGAGCTCAGAGCCCCTTGCAGGGCCTGAAGGGGCTCCAGGAGAGCTGGAGAGGGACTGGGGACAAGGGCTGGAGGGACAGGACCCAGGGAATGGCTTCCCAGTGCCAGAGGGCAGGGCTGGATGGGATATTGGGCAGGAATTGTTCCCTGGGAGGGTGGGCAGGCCCTGGCACAGGGTGCCCAGAGCAGCTGGGGCTGCCCCTGGATCCCTGGCAGTGTCCCAGGCCAGGTTGGACACTGGGGCTTGGAGCAGCCTGGGACAGTGGGAGGTGTCCCTGCCCATGGCAGGGGTGGCACTGGGTGGGCTGTGAGGTCCCTCCAACCCAACCCAGTGTGCGATTCCGTGAACTCCAGCTGTGGGTGCTGCGGATGCTGTGGCAGAGTGACTGTGAGGTTTGGGAGCTCTGGGGGCTCCAGGCCACTCCCAAGGGATCTCCTGTGAGCACAGCCTGGGGTCAGTGGGGCTGCACTCACTGGTGTTTCCATGGCTTCTCTGCAGGGATTGCTGCAGCTCTGAAGAGGAAGAATAACAAAAGCTCGCTAGAGTTCTGACAGAAATGGTTTTCTCTTGGAAATTCCCCTGGAATCTCTCTTGGCACTGATAGATCTGCAGAGGACATCCAGCTTTAGACAGTTGTGGAAACCTGGAGACGAGCACATTTTATCATGTTTGCTCAAGTGTTTTAAGGTGCTGAACAGATAGCCTGGCTTTGAATATGCATCATGTAAGAGACTCTGTTGTTCAGCATCCAGAGCCGCATGGGAGCCACTTGTGATTCTCAGAGTGGGATTGTTNGAGAAGGCTCCAAGGAGAGCTCAGAGCCCCTTGCAGGGCCTGAAGGGGCTCCAGGAGAGCTGGAGAGGGACTGGGGACAAGGGCTGGAGGGACAGGACCCAGGGAATGGCTTCCCAGTGCCAGAGGGCAGGGCTGGATGGGATATTGGGCAGGAATTGTTCCCTGGGAGGGTGGGCAGGCCCTGGCACAGGGTGCCCAGAGCAGCTGGGGCTGCCCCTGGATCCCTGGCAGTGTCCCAGGCCAGGCTGGACACTGGGGCTTGGAGCAGCCTGGGACAGTGGGAGGTGTCCCTGCCATGGCAGGGGTGGGACTGGGTGGGCTGTGAGGTCCCTTCCAACCCAACCCAGTGTGTGATTCCATGAACTCCAGCTGTGGGTGCTGCGGATGCTGTGGCAGAGTGACTGTGAGGTTTGGGAGCGCTGGGGGCTCCAGGCCGCTCCCAAGGGATCTCCTGTGAGCACAGCCTGGGGTCAGTGGGGCTGCACTCACTGGTGTTTCCATGGCTTCTCTGCAGGGATTGCTGCAGCTCTGAAGAGGAAGAATAACAAAAGCTCGCTAGAGTTCTGACAGAAATGGTTTTCTCTTGGAAATTCCCCTGGAATCTCTCTTGGCACTGATAGATCTGCAGAGGACATCCAGCTTTAGACAGTTGTGGAAACCTGGAGACGAGCACATTTTATCATGTTTGCTCAAGTGTTTTAAGGTGCTGAACAGATAGCCTGGCTTTGAATATGCATCATGTAAGAGACTCTGTTGTTCAGCATCCAGAGCCGCATGGGAGCCACTTGTGATTCTCAGAGTGGGATTGTTGTTCCTCCTGAGAGCATGGACAGCAAGGATCCAAGGTACGCAGTCCCTCCGGGTATGGAGTGCTTTGAACAGGGCCTGGGATTAACTGCAAGGATTAACACAGAAAGGAAATCATTTGCCAAGTGAATTCAGCATCCCCAAGGCTTTCTCCCGAAGGTAAGATTTTGAACAACCTGGGAAGTCCGATCCTGCAGGTGCAACTGCTCTTTGAAATTACCTCTGCTTGAATGAATTAATAAAATGAGGGGAAGAGAACGTTCCCTTTGGCTGTGGAACTATCGGTTGAGCAGATGCACATTCCCAACATTTATCCAGTGACTCCCTGCAGTCCTGCCTGAACTCTGAGCACGGGGAGATTGACTTCTCAGATAAGGGGTTTTTAGTTCACCTGATTTTAGCAGATGAATTCTGTCCTGTGGTAATATGTGAATATACTGGGTTAAGCTTGAGCATCGTGTGCTCTAGCATGATTTTAAACTGGTTCTTTTGCAGAGGAAATAATTCCAGTTGTATTTGCAAATAACGTGAAATTAAAAAGCAGTTAATTTTTATTAAACCTGGGGGGAAGATTCTTTAGAAATAAATATACCCTTGCCCAGCTAATTCAAAACCAGATCCTGTGGATATTAATATTATGAGGATGTTAAACAGAGTAAAAAATAACACTGAATAAAGGTACTATTTTAATAGATCTTATGCATTAAAAAATTGTAACATAAACTTCATGACTTCTTTAGAATTAATTTTTTTCTAAGCTCGCTGTTGATCTTTTTCTGGAAACATTTGTCACAACAGAGATGAGTTTATTTCGAACAAAGCTGAGCAATGTTTGTTTTCACTGTATTAATGAAGTTAGAGTGAGTGGCACTGAATTTTCAGATGCTATCTTAATGCAAAGTTAGTATAAATAATCATACAGTGGTTTCTGCTTTATTTGAAATGGTAAGAGCCGTTTCCATATGAAAAAAGGAAAGGGCTGTTGCCATAAAATGGACTAAAATTGCCATGAAATGATATGCATCAGTGCCCCACCGCAGCAGTGACTCTTTCAGTACCACTGCCCTCCTTCAGACACTGGAGAGGTTAAAATAACTCTGTACAGAAACTTGGGTTAGGTCCAAGTGATGTACTAAGCTAATTTACTAGGATAATTTAGTAAAATGTGCTTTTTTTCATGTATTTGTAGATACAGAAGCAAAATGTTTCTTTTGCAAGCAGAGGGGTTTATTTGTTAATCTCCACGGGAACCCTGATGGATGTGCCAATGCCTCTCTATCAGCTTGGTAAGTACCTGAACCTCTCAGTTAGAGAGGAGCAGTGCAGGGAGCTCATTAATTCAGTGATAATTCTGCTGAGATACCAAAGAGACCGTCATGGTATTGTAGAACTCTCCCTGGAGTAATTCCCAGAATAAAGATCCCTTGTCTTACCTCTACATCCTCCATTCTGTGCATAAACCCTGATCACAGGGTGGAGCCCCTCTGCTGTGGGGAAAGGCTGAGAGCATTGGGAGTGCCCAGCCTGGAGCAGAGCAAGGTTCCAGGGAGAGCTGCCCCTTGCAGGGCCTAAAGGGGCTCCAGGAGAGCTGGAGAGGGACTGGGGGCAAGGGCTGGAGGGACAGGACCCAGGGAATGGCTTCCCAGTGCCAGAGGGCAGGGCTGGATGGGATATTGGGCAGGAATTGTTCCCTGGGAGGGTGGGCAGGCCCTGGCACAGGGTGCCCAGAGCAGCTGTGGCTGCCCCTGGATCCCTGGCAGTGTCCCAGGCCAGGCTGGACACTGGGGCTGGGAGCAGCCTGGGACAGTGGGAGGTGTCCCTGCCCATGGCAGGGGTGGCACTGGATGGGCTTTGAGGTCCCTCCCAACCCAAACCATTCCATGATTCTGCCTCCCTGCGTGTCCAGGAACTCTTGGTTACATCTGAGGGTTTTCATTCCCTACTCTGATTTTTTTCAGCACTCCTCAGTTTCTGGGTTAGCAGGTGGAGCAAACACAGTTTGGCTGAGCTGTAGCTGTTGTGAGGAAAGGGATGTTAGGATCATTTAATTCTGTAAAAAGGGTAAGATCATCATCCCAGAACCCCAGACTGGTTTGGGTTGGGAGGGACCCTAAAGCCCATCCCGTTCCACCCCTGCCATGGCAGGGACACCTTCCACTGTCCCAGGCTGCTGCAAGCCCCAGTGTCCAGCCTGGCTTTGGACACTGCCAGGCATGATAGAAACTCCAAATAGGCCAAGATGGTAAGGAAGATTCCCCATTCGGTTTCCAGACCATCTTTATTTCCCCAGGCTGAATTTTCCCAGTTATTTGTTCTAAGATATTTGTTCTTGGCTGTGTCTCTTTTGTGGGAATGTAACACAGTTTTGCAACTGTTCAACTTCCTTTGCGAAACTTGTTTGTTGAAACAAAGTTCAGAGGCAGTTTGAACTCAACAGGAAGGGAATTTGGTTTGGGTAGAGAAGAGGCATTGAAAAATCAAATAATGTTAACAGGAATGCGCCAACAATTCAGCAGACACAAATTATTACAAATCTGAGTTTGTGTTCAGATAATAATAATAACTGTTAAAATATTGCTTTGTTATTTATCCCCACTGGATGTTTTTCCCAAACGGGGGATTTCTTGCGTAGTAAGAAATCCATTGTTCTACATTTAACTGCAGTTAAACCTATTATTTGTGGATCTCCATAAAGATTGTTTAGGTTTTCTGATTCATGGCCGAGATTTCTCTTCTCTTTTCACAGTCATGCTGACTGTGGCACATCTTGTTGACACATCAGGTCAAGACAAAAGAGAGTTTTAAGGAAGATAAGGAAGGAACTTTCCAGATTTTCCCATGGAATTAATGTAAAACCGAGAAGACATGTGTTTGAAATTAAAGTTGTGACTGCTTTGGCCAGCTGAGTGTGGGAGTCGGCATCTCCTGAGTCAGAGGAATGACCACAAAATGCCTTAAAATGAGAACAGGAAATTTCTCCTTGTTGCACTCCAAGCAGAAGGGAGGCTGAAGGGTCTGGAGAAAAAAAAAATTAGAGGAGTCAGAACAATAATTTCAAGTGTTTTGAAGCACTGTGTTGAAAAGATGGGAATGATGAAAAGCTGGGTTGGTCAAGGAAAAGAACCCTGGATGCAGTGAGACCCAGGATGGATCCCAGTCTCCTAGGGAGGTTTTACAGGAAGATGCATGAACCCCTGGAATGGCAGGATTGCCCAGGGAAGCTGTGGCTGCCTCTGGGTCCCTGGAAGTGTCCCAGGCCAGGTTGGAGCCCCCTGGGACAGTGGAAGGTGTCCCTGCCCATGGCAGGGGTGGAACTGGATGATCTTTAAGGTCCTTTGCAACCCAAACCATTCTGGGATCTATGAGGATAACTCGAGCAATAATGGAATATTTTCCCAGATCAGTCCTCAAATTCTTATGATGGCTTGAAAAGGTGTTTGAAATACAGTCAGAGTTCTCTTAAGACATGATTTGATGAGAACATCTTGGGTGTTTTTGCTGACACTGAGCCTTGAACCTCACGTGGAGGGAGCAGTGTAGGGATCCAAGAACCAGCTCTTCCAAGCCCCAGGTTCATGGACACTTCTCCCAGGCTCTGGAGAAGGGGGGAAGTGTAGGAAAGTTGTAGGAAGATGTGAAAGAAAGTAACAGTTCCACCGGGGAATACTGAGTATGAACCTAGTTGTTGCAAATATTTGCAGTAAAAATCACATCCTATGGCTACACCAATGCATTAATACAGAGTTTCAATTTCCAGTGTACCTCATCTTTCTGTCTACAGCTGTTTGCAGCCCGCCTGGTAAGAGTTTTGTCATCTTTAAAATGCTTTTCCTAACACATTTCATAGCTTGTACATCCTCACCAAGCATCATTTTGAAACTTCATGCTTTTTGGAGAAAGAACTTATGGAAATGTAATCCATGTGCACAGTGCTTTGCATTGCTGTGTCTGTTGTGCTGAGCTCTCCCCTGTGGCTGCTTTTTGGGGGCAAATCCTGAGCTGCTCTAAATGGGTGTATTTATTAGAATTGTTGCAAAGCTCAGGGTTGTTTGTTGGGTTTATTTTGTTATTTTTTCCTTTCTAGAAGGAATTTTGAAAGGGCTTCCTTACAACCTCCAGATGGATTCCCACAATTTCCAGCACATTTTGTCCTGGCAGGCAGAACGTGACCCAGCTGTGCCAGCATCCTACAATGTGCTGTACAGAGACCGCAGGCAAGTCACACAAAATAAGGCACAAATTTTACTTTTCATGTTTATTGACCCAAAGAGGAGGGAGGTTTGGAGTGCCCATCCCTGGAGGTGTCCCAGGAAGGGCTGGAGGTGGCACTCAGTGCTCTGGGCTGGGGACAAGGTGGGCATCGGGCACAGCTGGGACTGGATGGGCTGGGAGGGCTTTTCCAGCCTCAGGGATCCTGGATTCTTTGAAAATACTAAGGCTGAGGTTTTCTCTGTTTTTCTTGGTTTTTTTCTTGGTTTTTCTGGGTTTTTTTCCCTGAGAAAAGCTCTCCTCACGCTCCCATGGTTTCTCATATCAGAGAATTGAGACTATTTTGCTCTTTTCTGCAGGAGCATGAACTGGATGAGTGCTAAGCAGTGTTCAGGTATTGCCCAGCTCTCCTGTGACCTGACAGAGGAGTTCAAGGGCAGATCCACTGAGTATTATGTACTTGTTCAGAGCATTGGAGGGACTCAGGTGCTCAATTCCTCTACGCCACTTTTTGTGCCATTCGCTCAGAGTAAGTTCTCTCTCTGCATTTCTTCTTCTTGTAGTTTTTATTAACAGCTGATGCCTGAATTATGTTCTGCTAGTTTTGCTGTAGGACTCCAAACTGACTGGACTGGTGGCTATTTGGATGTAGTATTTCATATAACTGTTACAAAGCTTTAAATATGTAGATAAGTTTCTAAAATGAGTAGTTCTGATAAAGGAGTGAGGCTCTGGTTTTGAAATAAATATATATATATACATTATAAATATAAAAGAAATACAGTTGTGCATTGACAAACACAAGGTAAAAATCACTGAACTGTGTAACCCTTGGCTCTGCTCAAAATTCAGTTAACAGAGCTAACAGAGGCAGGAATGGAGGAATAATTGGAGGACCATGGAGGATAAACTGGTCATGTTCCCCCTGAATTCAGCAGAGGCAGCTGCTGTGTCCTCTTCCAGTGTCAGAAATGAGGGAACACTGGAGGGGATGGGGAGAATGGGCACAAGGATAACTGAAGGACTGGAGAACATCCCTGAGGAGGAGCCCAGCAGTCCCTCAGCAGCTGGTTTAATAAAAAGGACTGGGCACAGGGAGTGGCCTGAAGCTGAAGGAGAGCAGGGATAGATGGGATATTGGGCAGGAATTGTTCCCTGGGAGGGTGGGCAGGCCCTGGCACAGGGTGCCCAGAGCAGCTGTGGCTGCCCCTGGATCCCTGGCAGTGTCCCAGGCCAGGTTGGACACTGGGGCTTGGAGCAGCCTGGGACAGTGGGAGGTGTCCCTGCCATGGCAGGGGTGGCACTGGATGGGCTTTGAGGTCCTTCCAACCCAAACCATTCCAGGATTCTCTTCTGTTCTTTAACCTCAGCTTTAATCTCAGGTAGATCCAAAGTTCACATCTCTGAAGCTGAAGCAAAACCTCTGTCACCTTTCTGCTTCTTCCCTCCACTCCACTCCTTTTCCTTTACAATCTGGCCATGTGGGAAATGAGGATTTGGCTGTGGAACTTAGATGTTGCAAGGCCTTGTGGATTTACAGCAGTGGCCCCTCTGGGGTGTGCTGAGGCAGCTCTGTATCCATCACAGAAATAGAATTGGTACTGGATAAAGTGTGTATTTTTTCCGTCATTTTTCCTCTTTCTTGTTTTCCAACAGCAATTCTGGGACCACCAGAAGTGAACATCACTTCCTGTCCAAACTGCATCAATGTCACCATAAAGCTGCCAACCTCTCACTTAAGAGACGAGGGAAAGCTGCTGTCTTTAATTGATATCTATGGAGAGCTGGATTATAATATCACACTGAAATCACTGGATGGAGAGCATAAGGTACGGAAATTTGGGGTTTAGTTGTGCTTTTGGGAAGGAACACAGAGAGCATAAAATAGCTCTGATGGTTAACAAGTTCCCAAAAACAAACATGTGAATAGAAGCAAAAGAAAACAGAACTAGATTCCTTGGAAGAAAAGAGGGACAATGGCAACAGGATCTGAGCTTCCTTTCACTGCAGGGGAGCAGGTCTGGAAGAGTGAGCAGGGATCTCTTTTTAGCCAGTAACTGATTTCAAAACATTGTTTTTCATGGCAGGGGCCACGGCAGAAAACCACTGAAGAAGTGTTTAGTACTGTCATTGAAGAATTGTACCCCAGTAGGAATTACTGTGTGTCTGTGGAGGTCATGGCATCCCTGAACAGACATTCCACTCCCTCCCCCTGGAAATGTGTCACTACAGACTCGGAGGCTCGACAAGGTAACGGAGCTGTGGGGCACGAGGGGTTGGTCTGAGTGCGCAATGCTTGCTTTCAGTGTGGGACATTTACGGTTCAATCCTAAAAAACAATAGGTGATCACAGAATCATGGAACATCCTGAGTGGGAAGGACCCCCAAGGATCATTGATCCAAGCCCTGGCCCTGCCCAGACCCCCCAACAATCCCAGCCTGGGCATCCCTGGCAGCGGTGCCCAAACGCTCCTGGAGCTCTGGCAGCCTCGGGGCCGTGCCCATTCCCTGGGGAGCCTGGGCAGTGCCCAGCACCCTCTGGGGGAAGAACCTTTCCCTGCTCTCCAGCCTGAGCCTGCCCTGGCCCAGCTCCAGCCGCTCCCTGGGTGCTGTCCCTGGCCCAGGGAGCAGAGATCGGAGCCTCAGTGTCAGAGAAAAACATTGCAAGAGCGAACCATTGTGGGTATTTAGGAGTGAAATATAAAACCCCATCGACTTTGGGGAAACAAATCTCTTGGCAATCCCCTGAGCCATACAGATCTCCACTAACTCTGCAGAAAGAGGGAGTCATTTCTTTTTTAGTTCCTGAATCTAATTTGAGGTTTGGACTTGTTTTGACTTTCACAGATCCCTTCTAACCAAAATTATTGCTGATTCCTAATAGCTGTTGTGACTGTGAGATCTGAAATGTGGTCATGGGACACTTCATCCATGTGTGTTTATTTGATGTTTTCACTCCAGAGTATCATGAAATGGCACTGGCAGGTGCTGTCTGTGTTTCACTGATCATTGCTGCAGTCCTGAAGTGTGTGCATGCAGCAGGTTTTATTCTCCCGAAGATTCCCTTTCCTCAGACCTTGGTAAGTAACAGTTCTCAGATCTGCCCTTTCTGGCTCGCAGGAGGAAGTTTAGCAACTGGAATTTCCAATCCTGGGCTTTGGGTACAAGTTATGTAAGAGCACAGAATGTTTGTGTTTGCAGTTTACCTCAGTCAGAGATGATCTCTAGGCTGCTAAGTTTTGTCTGATCTTCAGAACAAATATTCAAAACCCTTTCTTGCTACTTCTGTGACAAGTTACTAATGGAGAGGATCATCCCACCCTGCTCAGGGGGAATATCCAGGAATGTTCCACCCAGTTCTGGTCCCCACAGGGCACGAAAGGTGTGGACAGGCTGGAGAGGGCCCAGAGCGGGGCCAGGGGGATGAGCAGAGGGCTGGAGAACCTGCCCTTTGAGGAGAGACTGGAGGAGAAGTTGTTCCACTGTTTAATAATAATAAAATAATCTCTCTTGGACTTTCTCTCTGATCAAGTGTTCTAGCACTTGAGGGAGCCAGTCCAGAGCCAGCTAATGTTTTATTTTCATAGACTGAACTGCCACTAAATTTCAAGCAAAAATAACAAGATTTCTTGTTTCTATCCTTTATCTTTACTTGCTTGTTTTATTTTTTACAGTCTCTGACTTCTTTTACATTTAATTCTGTAGGGTTTTTCAGCATAAATATTTTCCATTTTCTACAAACATACCCAGAGCAGATCGGTACTGCTTCTTTCTAAGACTTCTGCCTCATGTTTCTGTCCTTTGCTCTGTCATTACTTTCACATCCCAACAACTTTATAAAGGAGTGTCTAAGGTTTATTTATTTTTTTTTATTGTCCACATGATTAATGCTTCAAATATTGAATAATCCTCTGAAGTGCAGAGGGAAGATGGGTCTTGGGATGTTAAAATGGTGAAAATCGCTTCAAAAAGTAATTTCTAATGACCATGAAAATTGATCAGCCATGATCAATGGTGACAGCAAACGTTGAGAGAGAGTGGCAAGACCTCACCTCACCCTATGAGGGTGGGCAGGCCCTGGCACAGGGTGCCCAGAGCAGCTGTGGCTGCCCCTGGATCCCTGGCAGTGTCCCTGGCCAGGCTGGACATTGGGGCTTGGAGCAGCCTGGGATAGTGGAAGGTGTCCCTGTCTGTGGCAGAGGTGGAATGCGATGATCTTTTAAGATCCTTTCCCACCCAAACCATTCTGGGATTCTGTCATGTTGAGGAATGGAGAAGAAGGAACAATCTTAGATAGCCTGAACTCTGCAGAAAAAGCCAAAACTGTGGCACAGAAGGAATCCTTTGTTTGACAGCCTCATGACTGGAGATTAATTGGGGTATTTTTAATGGTTTTCTGTGCGTGTGTGCAAATGTGGCCGAGTTAATTTAATTCCTTTTACTCTTCCAGGCATGCATCAGGAAGTTGGCCTACTCACCTTGGGTGTTTGAGTCAGAAAAAGTGGCCTCTGTGGAGATCATCCCCAGAGAGGTTAAAAGCAAGGCCAGGGCGTGCAGAGGCAGTGCCAGTGATGACAGTGACAGCAGTGACAGCGACAGCAGTGCCCTGTGTGACCACGACTACACGAGGCGTGGGGGGCTGGGCAGGGGCACAGTCCCGCAGGGCTGTGGCACCCCCAGCACCCTGGTGCAGTACTCGGTGAACAGGCCCTGTGAGCACAGCAGCAGCCAGGCCGGGGACATCCCAACTGCTGAGCCAGAGGAGTTCGAGGAGCACGAGGGGGACCCCGAAGGAGACAGAGACACCAGGAGTGAGTTACTGAGCCCTTTCTCTGAGGGCACTTGTAGCTCACAAGGGAACAGTGAGTGCTTCACCATCAACTTACACACGGTGCTGCTGGGAACCCTGGAGCAGGACGGGCACAGCTCCGCAGCTGCTCCCTCTTCCCAGGAAGATGCAGGTGACTGGCACTGTGCTCATGCTCTGGAAGCAAAGCTGCTGCAGGACACAGCAAGTGTGCAGGAAGCACCTTGTTCTAATGACTTCCATGAGTGGCAAAACTCCTCCTCCTCTTCTGAGGAAAGTGACTCTTTGGACTCAGACACCGAGCACGTAACAGGGTACATGAGGAGATGAAGAAGGGAGAACTGCAGTTACTTTATAACAGGAACAAGTGTTGTCCAACTTTTACTTCTGGACTAAACACACAGATCTTGTCCTTTCATTAACATCCTGTGAGCGTGGACTTCTACAGAAAGAGCTGGGGATGTTTATCTGGAGAAGGATCCAGAGAGACCTTAGAGCCCTTTTAGTGCCTAAAGGGGCTCCAAAAGAGGGGGTTTGGACAAGGGATGGAGGGACAGAACACAGGGGATGGCTTCAAACTGACACAGGGCAGTTTTGGATTAGAAATTTTTCCCTGGGAGGGTGGGCAGGCCCTGGCACAGGGTGCCCAGAGCAGCTGTGGCTGCCCCTGGATCCCTGGCAGTGCCCAAGGCCAGGCTGGACATTGGGGCTTGGAGCAATCTGGGATAGTGGAAGGCTGGTCTTTTAGCCAGACCACCTTTTCAATTTTATTTTTATCTCTGTCACTGGATTTTTGTGAAACCTGTTCTGCTAGATGGATGCTGTATTAGTGCAGAGAAAGCTGATCAAGTGGAATAATGGGGGCAGAGACAGGAATACTCGGCTGACAAGAGTGGATCGAGGCATTAATACACTTTTTAGATTTTTTTATATATATATAATTTTGTACAATTACTGACTAGTATTAAAATATTTTTATGACACTTAAAATACCCGGTGTCTGAGGCAGTACCCCGGGCGTGTGAGGGGGAACAGCCCCGGGGTGTGAGGGAGCAGCCCAAGGGTGTGAGGGGGAACAGCCCCGGGGTGTGAGGGAGGAGCCCCGGGCTGTGAGGGGAAGCAGCCCAGGTGTGTGAGGGGGACCCCCCCGGCCCGGGGCGGCCGCCGTGCCCGCAGCCCGCCCCGCCCCGCCGGGAAGCGGAAGGGTTTCGGGGTTTCGGGGCGGCCCCGCTCCCGCAGCCATGGCGCGGCCGTCCCGCCGCTGCTGAGGGAGCCGCCATGGCCGCCGCCCTGCGGGGCGCGCTCTGCAGCGGGCTCCTGCTCTGCGGTGAGTCCGCCGGGGCTGCCGGGCAGCCAGGAAGGGAGGCAGCGAGCGAGGGAGGGACGGAGCGACCTGGCCGCGGGCACGCGGGGCGGCGGTGCCCTCAGTGGGGGCGGCAGCGAGGGGCGCCTGAGGCGGCGGTGCCTCCGCGCTGCCCCGAGCCCGGCGCGGCTCCTCGGGGGCTGTGAGGAATCGAGCGGCCCCGGGAGCGGGCGAGCAGCCGGGCGGGAGGGCCCTGTGAGGGCAGCGGGGGCATGGGGACAGCCCGCCCCGCCTCCGCGGGTGCCTGGGTGGCGGTGCCGGGGTCCCGACGCCCGCGGGCGTTTTTGCCCCGTGGTTCAGTCTGTGCTGGGAAACAGGGACGGTCCTGCCGAGATTGGGACGCTGTGCAAGTCCCGGCGAGGAAAGGCGGACGCGGGGGCGAAGCGACACCCTGAGGGCTCCGTGTCACTGTCTGCAGGATGGGGCAGCCAGGGTGTGTCGGGCTCTGCTCCCAGGGAACAGGGACAGGAGGAGAGGGAGCGGCCTCAGGCTGGGCCAGGGGAGGCTCAGGGTGGACACCAGGAGCAATTTCCCCATGGAAAGGGAGGTCAGGCCTTGGCAGGGGCTGCCCAGGGAGGTTTGGAGTGCCCATCCCTGGAGGTGTCCCAGGAAGGGCTGGAGGTGGCACTCAGTGCTCTGGGCTGGGGACAAGGTGGGCATCGGGCACAGCTGGGACTGGATGGGATGGGAGGTCTGTGCACAAACCTGAAATCTCCAGAGGTATTTCCTCATCTGTTTGGGTCCACAGTGCCAAATGAAGCAATTTACCTGGGGGTTTTTGAGGTAGGAAGCACTGTCAGAGAAGTGAACCTTGCAAGGAAATGTGCTTTTTCTTGGGAATTTGCATGCCTCAAAGCAGGGGCAGCGCTCCAAGAGAATTGAGAGGGGCTCTGGACAAGGCGTGGAGTGCCAGGATAAAGGGGAATGGCTTTCCACTGCCAGAGGGCAGGGCTGGATGGGATATTGGGCAGGAATTGTTCCCTGGAAGGGTGGGCAGGCCCTGGCACAGGGTGCCCAGAGCAGCTGTGGCTGCCCCTGGATCCCTGGCAGTGTCCCAGGCCAGGCTGGACATTGGGGCTTGGAGCAGCCTGGGACAGTGGGAGGTGTCCCTGCCATGGCAGGGGTGGCACTGGATGGGCTGTGAGGTCTCTCTCAACCCAAGCCAGTGTGTGATTCTGACTCCTGTGTTTGTGATGTGCAGTGTGTTTGATTTATTTGTGGAGTGCAAGGGTAACACTGTAGGACCAGAGTCTGAAATAGGTTTTATTTAAGCCAGGTTTAGATTTCAGACTCTTGTCTACCAGAGGCGGGTGACTGACACATGAATTTCATGTATTTCTGCATCAGCTGGGGACATGTCTCAGGGGTGAGTATGGTGGTGCTGGGGTGACACTGGGACAGTGTGACCTTGAAGGTCTCTTCCAGCCCTGATGATTCTGGGAACTACAGACATGTAAAATGTGTTATTTGTCTTGGAATGTCTGTCATCAGGTGTGACTCCTGTGGCATTTGAGCACTAATCTGTTCTGACAGGGTTTGTTTGTGTTGCTCATTTGTGGTGCAATAATGGGCCAGCATCTTTTTCTATTTCAGTTTCAATACCTGCAGTTATGTAACAATAATTAGATCATAATAGTAATGGACTTTTCATTGATACTTTAAACTACTTTAAACTTTTATTCAGTTCCAAGAAAGGAGAACAACTGGAATTTTGTGACTTGCGAACAATGCTGATTAATGATACCTAATTATATTTAATTATATTTAATAGCTCTCTTACTTTCAAAGGTGCTTCTGGTTTATCTCTGTTTATCAATCCCCACGCCCTTGTTATTCCCACAGTGCTGCTGGAGCACTGCTTAGAAAAATTGGGGTTTGACAATCTCAGGGAGAGTTCATGGCCTGAGTGCTGGGCAGCACCAGCTCAGTCACGCACAAGAAGTGTTTGGTGTCACAAGGACTTACTGGAAGTCACTGGTGCCAGCAATTTGTTTTGTTGCATAAGGAGGCAGGAAAGGCATCAGGATTTAAATTAATTTAATTGAGCTCTGACTTTAAAGAAGCATCTAAGGCAAGGCAGAGGCTGCATTTAAGTTTTGGATGACTGAGAAGTGCTGTAGAAAACACCGAAATGTTTGGTTCTGATTCCTCCCACAGTTTCTGGAATGATCCCAAAGCCCCGAAACGCAAGAATTACTTCAGTCAATCTTCACAGCACTATGCAGTGGGATCCACCAAGGTTTCCCCAAGGGAATGTCACCTACACTGTCCGATCCAAGAGGTAGGTCTGGGGTTGGGCTGGCTTTAATTCACATCTTACAGTTCTGTGTGGTTGGGATTTGTGTCCTTCCCAGAGGACAATCAGGAGCTGTCCCTTTGTTTCAGCTTGTGAGAGGCTTCTCTGCTGAGCTGAAGGGCAGGGCAGAGGCATTTTCTGGGCATTCACACCCAAGGCGGCTTTGTCCTGGTTTTTTTGGAACCACAAACGCATTTTACCATTGGATGTTATTGGCTGCACGTGTGGCTTTTCTCTCTCATGGAGCTGTTCCTGGTGATTGAAGAGACCTGGTCGTGCTGAGTGTTGCCCCTTCCCTGATCTCTTAGATGCAGCCATCCCGTCCCATCCCATCCTGTCCCATCCCGTCCCATCCCGTCCCATCATCCCGTCCCATCATCCCGTCCCATCATCCCGTCCCATCATCCCGTCCCATCATCCCGTCCCATCATCCCGTCCCATCCCATCCCGTCCCGTCCCATCCCGTCCCATCCCATCATCCCATCCTGTCCCATCCCATCTCATCCCATCCCACCCCTGCCACTTGCAGGGACACCTTCCACTATCCCAGGGTGCTCCAGCCTGGCCTGGGACACTGCCAGGGATCCAGGGGCAGCCACAGCTGCTCTGGGCACCCTGTGCCAGGGCCTGCCCACCCTCCCAGGGAACAATTCCTGCCCAATATCTCATCCAGCCCTGCCCTGTGGGAGTGGGAAGCCATTCCCTGCGTCCTGTCACTCTCTGCCCATAGAAAAGTCTCTCTCCCTCTTTTTTCAAAGCCCCTCCAGGTGTTGGAAGGAGCTCTAAGCCTTCTCCAGAGCCTTCTTTTCATGCTCAGTTGAGAAAAGATTTTTCTGGGTTCTGTAGCCATGGCGCACTACATTCCTGGGCTGGCTTTTGATGCAAACCAGAAAGAACAAAATGTATTAAATATCATCTGTCAAATCTTGTGTTGATCAAGGCCAGGTTGGACACTGGGGCTTGGAGCACCCTGGGACAGTGGAAGGTGTCCCTGCCCATTGCAGGGGTGGAATGGGATGAGCTTTGAGGTCCCTCCAACACAAACCTTCTGTGGTTCTATTCTATAACCAGTTCCTCGTCACTTCCCAGCCCTATTTTCTCTGGCTTTTCCTTGTGTGCAAATCCTGGAGACAGCTCCGAGCAAAGTCCCGGTCGGACAGCAGTGCCCTGCAGTGGCACTGGCTGAGTGTTTGCAGGCTTCTCTGAACTCCTGCCTGCTGAATGGAGTGTTGTAACCCTGCCAGGAAATGGTTACCCATCTGTTTACAGGATCAGAATTTTAATCCCCAAGTTTATCATGGATTTACAGATGGGTATAAAACCCTTAACGTGAGTCTTACACACTGGATACTTTTTTGTGTTTGTAAGCCCTAACTGCTTGCATTAACAGCTTTTGCCACTTTAAAGCCATTTCGCCAGTTACAATTGTTTCTTTTCTACACTTTGTTTGTGTTCCCTGCAGCACCAAGTTGCGTGGAGGCACCTACGTGAATGTGAGGACAAACCTGAGCCTGCCCGAGTGTGACTTGTCCTCGCTGTCGGTGTACGGGCGCTACGACCTGCAGCTCCGGGCCGAGGCAGGACAGCTCCGTTCTGCCTGGGTCACCCTCAGCTTCGAGCCCATGGATGACAGTAAGGCTTCTCCTGGTCTTCCCAAAAAGTACTGCCTGCTCTTCACACCCCTGCACAGCCTGGCTCCAGGAGAAAAGCTACAGGATGCAGGCTATTTTATAATTTAATTACACTGAGCTATAAAATTGTAGGTGTAACACTTGACAGAAAGCAGAGTAAGTTCACCATCATAATATTGGTAACCTCTTTTGAGGAGATTTTCAAATAAAGCATAATTTTCTCTTAAAATAAGGGACATCTCTATTTTCCAGCCAGGGAGAAGTTGTCTTCGAGGAGCCAGACTTCCTGTGCATATAAATAAATCCAGTTACTTCCTTCTTCATTGCTTTGCCAGACAAAAAGCTTAATTTTTATTTTTTCTTACTTCAAAAAAAACCCACTTTCACAGAGAAAGATTAATTTTCAGCCAAGAAATCTTGATTGCACAAGGCAGAAATAATTCAAATGTTTTCATTTTTCAAACTGATCTTAATCAAAACTCACAAAACCCCACATTAAAACACTTTTCTAGAGGGTCTGCTCAGGACAGACAGATGTTGTGACAGTTTGGCCCAGAAGGAGAAGTGAGTGATAGCCATGGAAATGGTCCTTCCTCTCCTGGAGTCACCACAGCTGGCAAAAGGGAACTGAGTTCATTTATAGGGTGTGGGAATGGAGCCTGCATTTGTACCTGGTGTTCAACTGCAAAAATAAAATCCCTTTCCAGAGCAATTCTGTAAGGATTTATCCATGCCTGATCCAGGAAAATAAATTACTTTCTTCTAATGCATTATTTAAAAGGTGCCTTATCATGGGCTGTATGAAATTGTGCAGCCGAGACCGTGTGAGGCTGAATTTGCTCCTCTCCTCTCTCCCATGTGCAGCAGTCATCGGCCCCCCTGAGGTGAGGCTGAAGTCGGAGTCCGGGGCCCTGCACGTGGATTTCTCGGGGCCCTTTGCCGAGCGCGAGCAGGACAGGTGGCCCCTGAGGCTGTACTATGGCTCCTGGAATTACAGGATCCTCTACTGGAAGAAAGGCAGCACAGACACAGACCTGACCTCTGCTTCCCGGGTATTGTGACTCCCTGGCTTTGATCTGTGCTCTGCCTGGAAAACACCATCCTGGGGAAGTCCTGGAAGCTCTTGGAGGGTCTGGCACAGGTTGCAGAGCTCTGGAGCCAGGCTGGGAGAGCTGGGGGTGCTCACCTGGAGAGGAGAAGGCTCCAGGGAGAGCTCAGAGCCCCTTCCAGGGCCTAAAGGGGCTCCAGGAGAGCTGGAGAGGGACTGGGGACGAGGGCTGGAGGGACAGGAGCCAGGGAATGGCTTCCCAGTGCCAGAGGGCAGGGCTGGATGGGATATTGGGCAGGAATTGTTCCCTGGGAGGGTGGGCAGGCCCTGGCACAGGGTGCCCAGAGCAGCTGGGGCTGCCCCTGGATCCCTGGCAGTGTCCCAGGCCAGGTTGGACACTGGGGCTTGGAGCAGCCTGGGACAGTGGGAGGTGTCCCTGCCCATGGCAGGGGTGGCACTGGATGGGCTTTAAGGTCCCTTCCAACCCAAACCAGTCTGGGATTCTGTGTTTCTGAGAGTAAAAATGGATCTCTATTAAGTACAATTAATCAAGTCTGGTCACTACAACTGGGACTCAGAGCAGATGCAGGAGCTGTGTAGTTAAGCAGCAGCATGGACAGAATTTTCACTTTCCATAATTATCAGTAACTCCTACCCTGTGTCTGTTTATTCCCTCTTTGTGGAACTTTGTATCCCAAAAAAGACCTTAAAATGGGTAAGGCTTTTATTCGCTGTGGTCACCTGCAGCTCTTCAGTTTGTACCCACTGCAATTCCCTTTCTCCCTCTCAGGGACAGCCTCTTCCACAGGCAGTTGTGTTACTCAGCCCAAAACACTGCTCCACACACAGTGCATGGAGAAAGATCATTAATCATGTATTAATTAGAGCATTATGGCCTCTATTTCAGGCAAACAGGAGGCCTCTGACCAGCAGACCCCAGTCACAGTTAATGAGTGCTTTGTACATCAGCGCAATTTTGTATAATGGGACTCCACCACGTACAATTCTGATTTATATCTGTTGCCTGCACAGTTCTTTGCCATTCAGTTCCAGAAAAGGAGGGGTCAGCATTTCCCACAAAGCAGCCTGGTTTTCCATTCCCAAACTCCTGGGAAATGCAGGCCTTCCTGCACGTGGGATGCACTCAGCTGGGTTTACCAGAGGAACAGAGCTGCACTTTGAGTCTGTGCTTGGAACACTTCCTAGTGCAGGTCTGGGAGATTGCCTGGGGATCAAAGAGGCAACGGGCAGAGACTGGGTAACTTCACAGGTTATTTGTGAGGTGGGTGCTTGCTCTGAGGTTGAAACCTGGCTGGAGAGTCTCCTGTTCCTGTTGAGGGATACTCTGCAGTTACAGGGACATAACTACTCCTGAACAGCAAGTTCATCTACTCAGCCACCTCACAGCTCCCAGAAATATTTTCTTTCTTTCTTTCTTTTTTGTGGTTTTGTCTAGATGACAGATCACAGAATCACAGAGTTGGGAAGGCTGGAGAAGCCCTTTGTGGTCATCAGTTCCAGCCATTATCCCAGCACCATGTGTTCACCACTAACCCATGTCCCCAAGTGCCACATCTACACGTTTTTTAACAGTTCCAGGGGTGGGGACTCCACCATTTCTCTAGGCAGCCTATTCCAGGGCTCAACAGCTTTTTCAGTGCAGAAATTTTTCCTAATGTCCAATCTAAAACTCCCCTGGCACAGCTTGAGGCCTTTTCCTCTTGTGCCGTTCCTCCATCCCACTTGTTCCCTCTCTGGTTAGATGGTGTTTGTGTGGAACAGTGCTCCTAGCTGATCTCATTTGGCTGGGGGACAGCTGCTGGCTGCCACCAGATCTCATTTATCACCTCTCATTAGCCTAGAACTTCATTAGTTCTGGAAGCAGCCCAAAGATCAGTGGTGTGAATGGTCTCACAATACAGTTGTAACTGTAATTCCTTAGTTGCTCCTTACCTAATTCCATAGCTAAGTCACTGGTCTCACACTCTTCAATTTTTTCTGTTTTTCTCTGTTTTCAGGTAACTCAGGTAGACACCAAACACAACTCTGAAATCCTGTCCCAGCTGGAGCCATGGACAGTTTATTGTGTCCAAGTGCAGGCGGTGGTTCCCGAGTGCAACAAGACAGGGGAGCTGAGCAGGGAGCTCTGTGAGCAGACCACCCACAATGGTAACGTGGGGGACTGGGAAATCATGGAATCACACACTGGGATGGCTTGGGAGGGACCTCAAAGCCCATCCAGTGCCACCCCTGCCATGGTAGGGACACCTTCCACTGTCCCAGGCTGCTCCAAGCCCCAATGTCCAGCCAGGCCTGGACTGCCAGGGATGGGACATTCCATAGAGAAGGTGATAATTTGAAAATAATGACTCAGAAATGAATCATGACAGTTTGAAATGGTTTTTTCTTTGTCTCTTGCAGGTGTAACCCCTGTGTGGATAGTTGTGACTGTTCTAATGGGATCCATGCTGGTCGTGGTCACAGCTGTCACCGTTTGTTTCTTCTCCAGTTTTTATCTGTACAGACTCACCAAACATGTTTTCTGCCCTTCCTACATTTTCCCACAACACTTGAAAGAGGTTTGTTCTCTGCCTAACACATGAAAATCAGCCTTCCCAGCAGAGCCGCTTGGTTTTTCAAGCTGTCAGTGCCAAAACATTTAGAGCTTTTTATTTTGCCTCCTTTCACTGGCACCTGATGGTCAGTGATCTGTAATTTGTAATAATCAACTTTTTATGGCTCAGAAGGAGGATGGGTTTGTTGATTTTGAAGTGAGAGAGTACCAGGTGGCAACTTCAGTTCCTCATTTAACCAGTGAGCAACAGAAATCTCTGTGTCTCCTGCCTTATTTTAGACTTAAACCAGCTCATTTGTTCTCCTGCAGCAAAGTCCTGTCACAAGTGTAATCACGAGTTTTAACTTCAGTGAAGTGTCTGAGAAGGAAGGAACCTGGACTAGATCAGCTGTACCACAGCAGCCTGGGCTGTGGAAGGTGTCCCTGCCCGTAGCAGGGGTGGGATGGGATGAGCTTTGGAGTCCCATCCAACCCAAACCATTCTGGGAATCTGTGGTTCTATGAAGTCTGAAAATTCCAGCTAAAAGGAGAGCAATGACAGCAGCCATTGCTGATGGGGACCCACTGCCCCTGTCACACACCCAGAACACAAAGAGGCTGCAGCAGAATCTCTTCCCAGAAACAACGATTTACAAAATACACTCCTGTTCCAACCTGTGCTCTCCTGAGTTCCTGCAGTTCCTCTGGGCCTTTCATTTTGACTCACTTAGAGCTCAGCACCCTCAGGTTTTCAGCTCACTTGGCTCCTGCTTTAGGTTGAACGTGTGCTCAGCACCAGGAGTGTCATGGAATCCCTGAATCCCAGAATGGTTTGGGCTGGAGGGACCTAAAAGCTCACCTCATCCCATCCCTGCCATGGCAGGGACACCTCCCACTGTCCCAGGCTGCTCCAAGCCCCAGTGTCCAACCTGGCCTGGGACACTGCCAGGGATCCAGGGGCAGCCACAGCTGCTCTGGGCACCCTGTGCCAGGGCCTGCCCACCCTCCCAGGGAACAATTCCTGCCCAATATCCCATCTAGCCCTGCCCTCTGGCACTGGGAAGCCATTCCCTGGGTCCTGTCCCTCCAGCCCTTGGTTTGCAGAACCTGGAGCTCAGCAGCTGGGCAGGCGGCACCAGATCCACACAGGATGTGCTCGAGTTTCCTTTGCTCCCTGGTGGCTCTAAAGACAGGGAGAACTTTGGGCTTGTGCTGTCCCAGGAACCAAAGGTCAGCTGTGCCTCCCTAAAATGTGCTTTGGCCAAGGCAGTGCTTTCACTTTGGGAATGTTTCAGTTGCAGGTTTGTGCCAGAACATTCCCAGTCCCAGTTTGGTAGAGAAGGGTCTGATAGTGAAGATATTTGTGCTGATTTTTGTATCTGCAGTGCACAGCGCTCCTGACAGAGCAGCTGGTTTCTTATTCCAAATTCAGTTCGGAATTGTTTCATCTGAGGGCACCAGGGTGATCAGAGGGATGGAGCAGCTCTGTGAGGAAGGGCTGGGAGAGTTGGGATTGCTCCACCTGGGGAAGGAAAAGCTCTGGAATGATGTAATTGTGGCCTCCCAGTGCCTGAAGGGTTCCAGGAGAGCTGGAGAGGGACTTTGGACAAGGGATGGAGGGACAGGACACAGAGAATGGCTTCCCACTGCCAGAGGGCAAGGTTCTTGACAAATCTCTCTGTGAACTCCCTCCCCTACAGCCCAGTTACCATTTAGTGTTTGTTCCCAATCAAAACTGTTTGATTTTCTTCAAGTAAGTTTCTATTCCAAAGAAGTCTCCGAGCCCTGGGGTTATCCTTGCATAGGAAGGCACTTCCATCTCGCCCCCTATCCTGGGACAGGATATTAGGGAGGATATGACACTGTTGGCCCTGTGGGACTTGTAAGGCCTGAGGAAGTCACTTGCTGTGTGCAAAACAATCCCAGTGTCATTTAATAATCCCAATATTTCTGAGCAAACAGGATGGGACCGCTGCAGAGATCTAACCCACATTTCTTCTTTGCTTCCCAGTTTTTGAGCAAACCTCCCAGTGCTCCGCAGCCTTTCCCTCCTCTTCCACAAGAAGAACTCCTGGTTTATGACAAGCTGACTGTGATTTCGGAAGAATCCCAAGCCCTCAGTGACGGGAGCGGGGATGAGGCCAGCAGGACCCCAGAGCACCCTCAGGACTCTGCACAAGGAGACTCCGACTCAGGATTGGGAGCAGCCTCAGGAAAAGCCTAAATATCCTCCTCATTCTTCCTTGAAAAAGGAGAAGGAAATGGACTTTTGGGTTTATCTCATTGCTGCATTCTTCAGCAGTAAAAATCCACAGACAAACACGTGGGCACAGACTTTTGACAGAGTAATTTTCTTTTTTTAAGTACAAGAAACTTGGCTGTCAATGAGGAATGAAATGATCCATAACTCTTGCCACTGTTGGTTGTGGCTCCCTGAGGAGTTGTAGCAATTCCTGGCACTGATTGTGACATTAAAAAGCAAATGTCATATATATATATATATATAAAAATATAAAAAACACTAATTATGGTAACTTTAATGAACTATTTATTGCAAAAACTAATCAAAATGGTTATAAAAGAAAATTATATTTTGTAAAGAAAGACCTGATCTGGTTTACTTTTTTCTAATGAGAAATGATGTGTTTTTAAGGATGTCCCCACTGGCATCATCTTTCTATGGAATTTATTCTTCCCTGATGCAAAGTTGTGAAGTTTTCAGGGTGGGATGAACTGATGTCTGTGGAAAACTTGGCAGCTGAAGTGGGAGCTAAATTAGGTTCATTTTAATTATCTACTGATGTGTATCCTTAATTTAAAAATTCCAGGGAGCTGTGACTCCCTGTTCCCAGTCCAGCCTCGCCTGCGCAGGTAGATAAAGGCTGTAGCCAGCACTGGGGCAGAAGTGGGACTTTTGCACTGGGCATTCCCTGGGTTTGTGTGTAACTGCATCAACGTGAGAGTGAGAAATTAAATTCTGTCACCAAAAGGAACCTTCCAGGAGTGAAGTTGTGTCTCAGCTCGATGTGGGAATTGCACCATTTTGGGGGTTGATGTTTGTTACTTGATGCATAAATATCTCCTTTTTGGGAGTGGTTCCAGGAAGAAAATAGGAATTGATTCCATCAGTTTTCATCCCTCTGAGGATGCTCAGGAGGGATCTTCCCACTGTCCCCAGCTCCCTGTCAGGAGGGGGCAGCCGGGGGGGTCGGGCTCTGCTCCCAGGGAACAGGGACAGGAGGAGAGGGAACGGCCTCAGGCTGGGCCAGGGGAGGCTCAGGGTGGGCACCAGGAGCAATTTCCCCATGGAAAGGGAGGTCAGGCCTTGGCAGGGGCTGCCCAGGGAGGTTTGGAGTGCCCATCCCTGGAGGTGTCCCAGGAAGGGCTGGAGGTGGCACTCAGTGCTCTGGGCTGGGGACAAGGTGGGCATCGGGCACAGCTGGGACTGGATGGGCTGGGAGGGCTTTTCCAGCCTCAGGCATCCCGGGATTCTGTGCTTCTATGGAATCTGCATGTGCTTTTTCTGCACTTTTAAATTGTGTCATATTCTGCTTTAGTGGGGAATATGACATTTACTGAATTGATTTTTTTCAAGGTATTTGGGTTCATTGGTGTTTTTCTCCACCTCTCCCCAAGGCTGCTCTGGTAATGCTGATCCTGTTCATCTCCCTGTGTGTTCCCTGTCCCTCCACCCACAGCAGCAGCTTCTTTCTATATTTTCTTTTTCCTACTTCCTCCCCTTTTTTTTTGGCTTTCAGAGTGGCAAAGCCGCAGGGTGTAACACGTGGAGCTGGCTGAGGAGGGGCTGGAGATACCCTGCCTTTCCCTCACTGTTCCTAGAGCTGCTTTCCTCTCTCCAGCAGCTGCTTTCCACGATAGGACAGCGAGTTCCTGTCAGCCAAATGTGGCTGGAATCCCTCAGCTGGTTCCAAGGTTCTGCTGAAGGCAGATAAGGCAGAGATAAGGCTGGGCCACTTGAGTGCAGGCTCACTGCTGAGGCAAACCAGGAGAGAACAGAAACTACAACTTTGGCTGCTCAGCGATATTGGGAGTTTAGATGGAAGCAGGAAAAGTGTCTGCAAGGACATCATGGCAGCTGTGGCCCCTGGATCCCCGGCAGTGTCCAAGGCCAGGTTGGACATTGGGGCTTGGAGCAGCCTGGGACAGTGGAAGGTGTCCCTGCCTCACAGCCTTGGACACTCCAGGATTCAGGAGCTGCTAAAATCAGCCCAGATGTGTTTTTTCAGGCTGACCTGAACTTCAGTCTGCCTCAGAAATCTTCCTGCCCCACACCCAGTCCTCCCAGGAAAGCTTTTGCAGGTGAGAGGCCTCTTCCTCAGCCACAGCTTCTGTGAGAGTCGCGACGTGAGCCAGGCCTGGGGACAAGGGGCAGCCTCTGCCTGTCCCCACATGGGCTGTGTGGCCCCACAGGTACCCCAGGAGCCTGGGACCTCTACAGGGAAGAAATAAATTAGAGGGGGAGCAATAATTTAGAGGGAAGCAGTAATTCAGAGGAGAGTTTGTCTTCAGCTGAGCTTGTGGACATTGCAGTGACAATGAATCAATAAATCAGGTGAACTTTAACCACATTCCGATGTAAACTGAAGGTACAGAGGGATGCTGGAGGCTGCTCACTCTGGTACAGCGTGTTCTGGCAAAGCCAGGAGGAAAGCAGACCCCTTGGGAGTGCTTGAAAAAAGAGTTCAGATCTGAAATGAAAAGAAGAGTGGAATGATTAAGGAATAGGGAAGAGGGGAAAACTGACAAAGAGTCTGAGCTAGTGGTCAGCAAAACAGATTCCAGAAGAGGGCAGTGAAAGACAGAAAGGGACAGTTTAGAGAATTCCAGTCAAGGGAGTGGAGAGAGAACTTCAGGGAGAAAGAAACCAGAGCCCATGAGCAAGCAAGAGGTCAGGGACAGTCACCCCCCAGCTGCCCATTTTTATCTCTCTCTTATAAATGAAGTCACGAGCTGAAATTTTAGCAGTGTAATATTGGATATTTATTGGTAGAGCAAAGGCAAACAGCGCTGGGCGCTTGGCAATTTTGCCAGAGGCGCAATTCTATTCATGTTAGTGTTAACTTAAGTACCCTTCAAACTGTTACATATTCATTAAGCTCAGGAGATAATTCACACTTTACTAAAACCCCCCTTGCGNCTTCTTTGTTTCTTTAAGATGTCTCGGACTCCGGCTTTGTGGTTTATTAACTTAGACATTTATTACTACATTACAACTATCTCATTGTTACAATTCATTTTAACTGCGTTTCTATTCATCTATATTCTACCTTGACTCTATTTCTACATAACACACTATCACTTGTAAATATTAAATTCATAAATGCGAAAGTCAACATATATCTTTTACATATTTCTCACATCTCCCTGTTGGGAACTTCGGGGTCCTCCCTGCCCAGCGGGTCCTGGAGTTTCTGAGCCCAAACCCAGAACGAGTCCCACTGAACAGCAGAGCCAGAGAGGCTTTCAGAAATATCCACCCCAAGCTCTAGAAGAGCTTTTAAATAGATTCTTAACCAGAAATACTTGTGCTTGTAAGTTCATGCCCTTTTTTTTTTCTGAGGCAGACTGGGAAAGAGCCATTATCACCTGGCAAAATGTCATTTTCTAGAGCTCATCATCCTAGAAAATTATTATTGAATAAGTGGGGTGCAAAGCGAGGCTCCTTCCCGTGAGCTTGTGCTGCTGTGAAAAACAAGGTTGCAAAGAGCTGCTTTACAGGAAGAACTGTGAATAATCCACAGGCTTTGGACAGTCTGTGTGCAATGTACTGGAAATATTTCTTCCCTAGGGACTGGAGTTCCTGAAGTTCATTCTCTCAAGCTATTACTGTGGAGCACTGAGGGCATGGAAGGATGATGGCAGCACAAAGACAAATGAGAAGCCACTGGGGAGCCCGAGAGAGGAAATCCTCGCTCCAGCATCGCTGATGTGCATGAATAACCCCAGGATTCCCCCCTGCAGAAAGCACCAAAGAATCTGATTAACAACTTTCAGTTCTTCCATTTTCCCATCAACTCTGCCACCACGTCACTCACATCTCTCGAATTTCCACTCCCTCCTCTCTGCTCCTCTGTTTCTGTGACAGGTTTTGAAACCACATTGCAGTTCCTCAGAGAGGGACTTTGCTTTCCCACCTGGATGAGTGTTGTGACAAAGGCAATGGAAATCCCACAGGATTTGCAGTGGGTTGGATTTTCAGCCGTGCTGACCTATGAGTGAAACCAGGAACTGCTCTGAACAGAGCAGAACTCACCAATCACTCTGAAATTTCAGCCTGGAGGAGAGAAGGATCCAGGGAGAGCTCAGAGCTCCTTGCAGGGCCTAAAGGGGCTCCAGGAGAGCTGGAGAGGGACTGGGGACAAGGGCTGGAGGGACAGGACCCAGGGAATGGCTTCCCAGTGCCAGAGGGCAGGGCTGGATGGGATATTGGGCAGGAATTGTTCCCTGGGAGGGTGGGCAGGCCCTGGCACAGGGTGCCCAGAGCAGCTGTGGCTGCCCCTGGATCCCTGGCAGTGTCCCAGGCCAGGCTGGACACTGGGGCTGGGAGCAGCCTGGGACAGTGGGAGGTGTCCCTGCCCATGGCAGGGGTGGCACTGGGGGGGCTTTGAGGTCCCTCCCAGCCCACATCAGTCTGGGATTCTAAATATTCTCCATGATGATGGAACTTGTAGATGTGTTCAAAATTACACATTTTGAAGGCACCACAGGCTGTAAAAAGAGGTTTATGCCAGGCTTTCCATGTTCTTTCAGCCTGGTTGATGCAACTTAGGACACTTCTGTCCTTCCAAACCTAATCCCAGAATCATCTGGGCTGGAAGAGCCCTTCGGGATCATCCAGTGCCACCCCAGCAGCAACAGCATCACCCCAAACCCTGTCCCCAAGGGCCACATCCAGACACCTCTGGGACACTCCCACAGACAGTGACTCCACCATTCCCTGGGCAGCTCTTTCCAATGCCTGACCCAAAAAATCATCCTTCCTGCTCTTCAGCACGGGTGTGGCCTTGTGGAGAGCTGTAACCAGGGCTGGGGAGAGTCAGCAGGAGGACAAGGAACAGACTCTAAGGAAGGTGATGTTATGTGGTCTGGAGATAGAAGTCTGATGGCAGAGTAATGGCAGCATTAAAAAATGGGAAAGGCTTCTGAAAGCAGGGAATGAATCACCTGCGCTCTGTGTCCCTGAGGGAGGTGAAAGCAGTTACAAGATTGCCACAAAACTGAGACAAGGAACGTTTTCTAATGATGAAACCAAAACAATGCAGGTGACATTGCCTGAGAAGGGGGATACAAAAAAAAAAATCTGTTGGGAAGGGGTAGATAGATCTGATCCCTCCTTGGGCTCCCTGAGGTCCTTCCTTCCTGAACCGCTGTTCCTAAATTTTCACACAAGATGAAATGCTGTATTTGCCCCTTTCATGCTGTTCCAGGGCTGACATGAGAAGAAACCACCAAATGATGTCTCCTTTGTCTGTCAGCCAACAGAAATAAACCCAGCAGAGCCCAAACAGCCTCGTTTCCTCCGTCACAGGAGTGTTTTGGGACAGACATCAATGGCCACAGGGACACACATCATCCTCCCCTGGCTGCCTGTGCTCTGCAGATAGTGCTTCCCTCCTCACGGGCTGGGCAACACCAGTTTCTGTTTCTTCCTTCTATAAAATCAGTGAGGAAGTTGTATTCAAAGTCTGCAGATGATAAACTGTAAATATTTAGTAGGTTATAAAATGTTTCTAGCAGTGCTATGCTGGCTCAGCCAGTTGCAGTTCATGGCCTACATGGCAAAATGGTTGCCCTGAGGTGTGGTTCCTTAAAGAACGTTGCCATAAAAATGTCTCCTTATCAACTGTTGGGGCAGGAGGTAACAAATCCTCATGGAATGACTCTGACCCAGGCTCAGCAATGCCGTGCAACACCCACCAATGTCCCTCACACGCTGTTCTAGCCTTGGACTGAGGGGCCTGGAGCATCTCCGTGCCCAGGAAGGGCTGAGGGAGCTGGGGCTGCTCAGCCTCGAGAGGAGCCCAGCTGAGAGGGGCCCTCGGGCCTGGGTGTCCCTGGGTGTCCCTGGCTGTCCCTGTCCATCCCTGGGTGTCCCTGGCTGCCCCTGTCCATCCTTGTCCATCCCTGTCCATCCCTGGCTGTCCCTGTCTGTCCCTGTCCATCCCTGGCTCTCCCTGTCCATCCCTGGCCATCCCTGGCTGTCCCTGTCCATCCCTGGCTGTCCCTGGGTGTCCCTGTCTGTCCCTGTCCATCCCTGGCTGTCCCTGGCTGTCCCTGTCCATCCCTGGCTGTCCCTATCCATCCCTGGCTGTCCCTGTCCATCCCTGGCTGTCCCTGTCCATCCCTGTCCATCCCTGGCTGTCCCTGTCCATCCCTAGCTGTCCCTGGCTGTCCCTGTCCATCCCTGGCTGTCCCTGGCTGCAGGGAGGGCTCCGAGCAGGGCCCAGCAATGGCCCCAGAGCCACGGGCAGGGCCTGAGCCCAGCAATTCCCCTGCACAGGAGGCAGAACTGCTGCCCTGGGCAGGGACCGAGCTGGGACAGAGCCCAGGGAGGGGCTGCAGTCTCCTCCCTGGGGATATTCCAGAGCCCTCTGGACACACTGCTGTGCCCTGGGCTCTGGGATGGCCCTGCTGGAGCAGGGAGCTGGGACCAGATGGGACCCACTCTGGTCCCTTCCAACCCCACCCATGCTGGGATTCTGGGAGCCTGAGATTAGCAGACGTGCTCAGAGTGCTGCAGCACCTCATGGCACAGCAGGCAGCAGCAGCCAGGAACATTTTTATCCAAAAGTCTGTCTGGAAAGCCTGTGTGCTCCCTAAGAAGCAAAACCTGTCATGTTTACAACAGCCAGGATGTTGAGGGCACGGACCTTTGCCCACCAGAGTTTCAAATCCTCCTCTGTGAAAACATTGGTCTGCCCACTGAGGAGTTTGTGTTTGAGGAGGTGGGAAGCGAAAGGTGAACACCTGACTTTACCTCCCCAAGCCCTGCAGCTGGGCAGGCCCGTGGAAAATATGAAACAAAAAAAGAGAAGAGGAGCTCTTTAATCTTGTGATCAGAACTTGTGGTTGCCAAAAGTGGAGCTGAGCCCAAGCCCCAATTCAGGGACCATAACATTCACACTGCATTTAATGTTCACTGCAGCACTCAATCAAACATTTGAGAAATGAACAAACAGCATCTAAACAGAGATTTCGCCCTTCCCAGACAATCACAGAATCTAGACTAGTTTGGGTTGGAAGGGACCCTAAAGCCCATCCAGTGCCACCCCTGCCATGGCAGGGACACCTCCCACTGTCCCAGGCTGCTCCAAGCCCCAGTGTCCAACCTGGCCTTGGGCACTGCCAGGGATCCAGGGGCAGCCACAGCTGCTCTGGGCACCCTGTGCCAGGGCCTGCCCACCCTCCCAGGGAACAATTCCTGCCCAATATCCCATCCAGCCCTGCCCTCTGGCACTGGGAAGCCATTCCCTGGCTCCTGTCCCTCCAGCCCTTGTCCCCAGTCCCTCTCCAGCTCTCCTGGAGCCCCTTTAGGCCCTGCAAGGGGCTCTGAGCTCTCCCTGGAGCCTTCTCCTCTCCAGGTGAGCACCCCCAGCTCTCCCAGCCCGGCTCCAGAGGGGCTCCAGCCCTGGAGCAGCTCCGTCACCCCGGGTTTGTGCCAAGGGCTGTGCAGGGGAAGGAAATGCACTCGCTCATCCGCGCTTGTCCCTCGAACTCGGGATACTCTGATTTTGAGACACCTCCCATTGCCTGGGGCGGCACCCGGAGCTCCGGGAGGGGCGAGCGGGTCCCGACACCGCCCTCAGAGCGCCCTTACACCGCCCTCACACAGCCCCGACCGTGCTCAGAGCGCCCGGGCCGCGCTGGCCGCGCCCGCCCCTCACAGCGCCCGGGCCGCTGCCGCGCAGGCGCCGCCGCCGGGGCTTCCGGCAGCGCTGCCCTGGATGGCGGAGGCCGGGGAGGGATGGACGGAGGAGCTGGAGGAGCCCGAGGAGGGATGGACGGAGGAGCCGAGGGGCAGATGGGTGGCGGAGCGGCGGCGGCTGTGGGTGCCGGGCGGGCTGTGGCTGGCGGCCGTGCTGCCCCTGCTGCTGGTCGCGGTGCCGCTGCCCTGCGCAGGTGGGTCCCGGGAGCCCTCAGGGAGCGGGGCCGGTGTGGGGCCCCCTCCCCGGGCCCAAGGGTGGAGCGGGGCGCGGGTGCCGCTGCGGTGCCGGAGCAGCTCGGCGGGGATGCGGGGCGGGATAGCGGTATCGGTGAGGATCTCTCGTGTTTCCGGGGTTTTCCTGAAATCACGGAACGGTTTGGGTTGGAAGGGCCCTCAAAGCCCATCCAGTGCCACCCCTGCCATGGGCAGGGACACCTCCCACTGTCCCAGGCTGCTCCAAGCCCCAGTGTCCAACCTGGCCTGGGGCACTGCCAGGGATCCAGGGGCAGCCACAGCTGCTCTGGGCACCCTGTGCCAGGGCCTGCCCACCCTCCCAGGGAACAATTCCTGCCCAATATCCCATCCAGCCCTGCTACCCTTCACCTTCAGGCCATTCCCTGTGTCCTGTCCCTCCATTCATTGTGGACAATCCCTCTCCTGCACCTCAGTCCCACCTGCTCCCGGTGAATGGCACCGGCTGCAGCCTCAGCGTGGGACGAACAGCTTTGGAATCCCGTTGTTTTCCTTGGAAGTCACAGTCTGGCAGAGCCTAAAGGACAAATGAGGAAATGAGAGGTAGACAGGGCAGGAGCTTGTGCCTTGTCATTTGTCCTTACACAGCAAAAAACAATTATTGCCCAAAACCTCTTGCTCAAGGGGAAGTATTGTGAAGTATTACAAAGGAGGGCAGAGGCACTATTTGTACAGGCAGAGAGTGACAGGGCAAGGGACAATGGTTTCAGACTGCCAGAGGGCAGGGCTGGATGGGAGATTGGGCAGGAATTGTTCCCTGGGAGGGTGGGCAGGCCCTGGCACAGGGTGCCCAGAGCAGCTGTGGCTGCCCCTGGATCCCTGGCAGTGTCCCAGGCCAGGTTGGACACTGGGGCTTGGAGCAGCCTGGGACTGGATGGGCTCTGAAATACAAACCCAAACCAGTGGGTGATTCTAACTCTGGAATTCAGAGTAATTGCTCTGCTTCAGTGACCTCTCCCCTTCCCCTGTGCCAAGCGCAGCTGTTCCCTGTGCTGGTGCTCCAGGATGTAGCTCTGGCTCATGAGTTCTCCCGGATTCTCCAGAGCCGTTCCTGGTGTCACATGTAAGGGGCCTTCTCTTCCTCCTTCTGCTGAAATGTTGACTGAAATTTTCCATTGGTTCCTGCACACAGGGATGTCGTAAGCATCGAGCATCATGTGCTCTTCCTGGGCTTTCCCCTGACAGCCGGGTTTGCTGTGTTGCCATTTCTTGCTTTCTTCTGTTGTTGGATAGATTTTTGTTATGTAATCATTATTAACTTCAACCATCATTTATTGACAATATTGCTGAACGTCTCATGAACGAAGTAGTGATGTTTATGTTTTAGAACAGTTTGGGGTTTGTTTTAGTTTATTGGAATTGGACAGAGGAAGGAGATGGACACATGTGCTAAAAGCATTTCTGGTTTTTAATCTCTTCTTTCTACGGAATTCTAATCCCTTATCATGGTTTCTGAGAACTAAAGTGTCATCATGCTTAAGTGAACAAACAGCAATTAGTTTTAAATGGCTGGCTTTTAATCATTAATAAAATAAGCTGGGAAGAAGTCTTGATTTTTAGGTATTTCTTTGCATATCGAGTTACTACGTAAATCACAAAGTTTCTCTGCTGATTAAACATCACTGAGTTTGCTCCTTACTTCTTGCACAGCTGTTCATTGGGAAATTAATGACTTGTGGAATTAATTTAGGGAAGCAAGTACAAAATTCACTGGAAATAGGGAAACACGTGAAAGGGTGGATGACTGGATAACATATTCCTGTCTGTAGTGTGGAGGATCAAGAAGTATCCTGAAAAATTGAATGAATACCCCAGGAAACAAGTGGAGTGGAATTGAACAGGAAAATGTGCAGGGCAAAGAGAGGAGGGTTAAAGTATCAGATCTGGAAAAAATAAAACTTCTACACACCAATTACAAGACATTGTTTTGTTGGTTTTTTTAGAAAACCCCAAAAGTATCAGGGCAGTGCTAATTCGATGGAAAATATTAGGTCATGTCTCTTATAAATTAGACTTCTGTTAATTAATCTCAGCCAGTTTATTGTGAATTTTTCTTTTTACACCGCTTCAAGCAAGTTGAACCATTTGGAAAGAATACGAAAGAGAGCAATAAAAATTCCTTCAGGAAGCTGGAAATTTGGCTTAAAGGAAAACTTAAAGAATTGGTGCTGCCATTCAGCTTTCTCTTGGTTGTGAGTTGTGTTGAATGTAATTTTCAAGTATGTCTGAAATAAAAAATAAGGTGCTTGACATCCAGGGAGAGAAGGGACTGCGGAGGGCATATCCCAGGTGGGATATTGGGCAGGAATTGTTCCCTGGGAGGGTGGGCAGGCCCTGGCACAGGGTGCCCAGAGCAGCTGGGGCTGCCCCTGGATCCCTGGCAGTGTCCCAGGCCAGGCTGGACACTGGGGCTGGGAGCAGCCTGGGACAGTGGGAGGTGTCCCTGCCCATGGCAGGGGTGGCACTGGATGGGCTTTGAGGTCCCTCCCAACTCAAACCAGTCTGGGATTCTGGGATTTGACTCATTGTGTGTGCTCCTGCTCCAGGACTGGATTGCTGTAGCGTCTCCCAGTGCCATCTTGTAATTAAAATGTTGTGTTGTAACAACATTGTTCGTATCCAGAGCAGGATATTTGTGTTTCCCGGGGTATTTCCCAGCTTTACAAAACACTGACCTGGCTTAAAACATGGCTTAAAACAGATGTCTTCTGTCTCCCTGTTCTTGGCACTGGGGAGAAAACCTCTGCTGAGAACATGGATCTCGACAGGATTTTCTTCCTGCTCCCAGACTTCCTTTTTCCCATCTAACCTGCTGAGGTCTAACAAGGAATATTGTAAAGCTTCATTTGTAAAGGTGGGAAAGATAACCTGAATATTTGAATTTCTACCCAAGGCAAAGAAAAATACTATAATAATTGAAACCTAGTAGCATTTTTATCAGTTGGAGTCTCTGGGGCCCTTGTTGTCACAAATTTTTTGGCTGAATTGTAGCCATCTGTTGGATAAATATCTGGGGAAAAAAAATCTGGTTTTTCTTTTGTTTTTTTTATTTTCTGAGCAAATGTCCTTTGGCATTCTCTGGGTTTGTCTTAGTCTGTCAGAAGAGTAACAAATTCCTGCCTTGTGGGAATAAATTCTGTAGTGGGAGCCACAAGGTTTTATTGAATTATTTGGCTTTCATGTTTTTTGTGCTTTCAGGAGTTATTTCCCTAAATCTGCAGCCTGTGGATCCCACTTAATTCTCCAAAAGGATTTTGCAGAATTCAGTGTGTTTGTTTTCCACATCTTCCCTTTGTGGAAAGAGAACTTGTGTGGAATAAGAAATAACATTTGCAATGAAGAGCCTCTCCCAAAGTCAGATTCAGGATAAGCCATTATTGTCCAGAGACTTTGACTGCCCAGCTGAAATAGGATTTATTTGTTCTGATTTCTTCTTAATACAATCAAATATCAGGCTGACATCAAACAGCAATTTCAGGGGTTTCAGATATGGTTTAGAAATTATAACCATTGGAAAGTAATTAATAACACAACACACAACAGATAAAATAGAAAGTCAAAGCCAAGAGGTGTATTTTGTTTTATTTTATTTTACTTTGATTTGATTTGATTTGATTTTGATTTTATTTTAAATTTTTTTATTTTAAAATTTTTTAAATTTTATTTTTTAGTTTTTATTTTGTTTATTTATATTTTACTTTATTTAAACTTGATTGTATTTTATTTTAATTTTGACTCGATTTAAAATTTTTATTTTAATATTTTATTTTTATTGTGTTTTACTTCTTTTATGTGTTTTTGTTATTTTTATTTTTATTAATTTT
>VXBT01011004.1:0-26791 GCA_013400235.1 Oriolus oriolus
TTGTCATGTACAATGGTAAAGGTGTTATACAAACTCATCACTGTGTCTCTAGTTTCTCAACATAAATCCATGTGTAAAGCCTGAAGTAAAATGTCACGCCTGCCCTTGTTCCATCAATAGTAACTTTTATCTCTTAACATAGACTTATTAAGGACTGAGATAAAATGAAATTTACACACAATCCATGTTCTAAAAGTGTCTCTGGTGCCACTACACAGGAAATGAGACTTTATCCTTTGCTTCTACAAATATTTCACAAGGCCTCTACCTTTCCAACATCAGTAATAGCTACTTCATCAAAACTTGCAAGCAGCTGGGTAACATCTTTATAATTTTTACCCGTACAGCTTCTTATTTCAGCCTTTAAATTTTATCATCGGTCATATGGCACAAGTGATAGTTGTATCACATTTTAAGAGCTGCTGGAGTGTTCAACCACTTACTCTCTGTTGGTTATTTCATTGCTTCACGTGCTGGAGAGCTTTTTTGTACATTCCCTGTTATCTTCTCTAAGCCTCTCATTTTCTCAGGAGCATCCCATGATTTAGTATTGCCAATCACTGCACCAACTTTCTCCTCTCACCCAAGTGATCCATTCACGGTGCCGAGTGCAGTCTGCAGGTAAATCCATGGCTTGCTCAAAAGCTGCCACCAGTGTGCTATAAATGGCACTGGCATAAGCAGACTGACCACTGAATCCAGACAGGAGCCTGTGATGCTGCCCCAAAACTGACACACACACAGTAGATCGGAAAACTTAGGATGTCTGCTCCTTCCTTATTATTCCAATATGCACCTCTATTTCTGACTTGAGTGGTGAGGGAACTGCAAAATTCCTCAGGGACTGATATGAGAATTTTGCACCTTTTATTTGGAATGCCTCTAATTCTAGTGGAAAACCTAGAATGATTTAATAACTTTTTGCATACCTTATGTGTAGTGGGTTGAAATTGAGTTGATGGACAGAGTTTTAGACCAATCCCTTCTCGCTATTTTGCATATAAAAAGCAGCATGGGCACAGGAAATACAGGTTTCTGGTTTCCGTTTTTTCTTGGGGGGTGGCTGGGCCGGGGCCCCTGTGCCCTCCCCTCCCCCGGGACACTGCAAAAGAACCCCCTCAGAGCCGTGGTCAGCTAAGAAACAACTATAGCTGCTGCATAGCCAAGACCACCCGGAGCAGCTTTTTAAGGAACTAGTGGGCTCCCCTCCCGCCTCTACGTGGTCCTGCACAGACCTGTAGGGAGCCAATACAGCTTTTTGCAACAAACACAGCCTATATCGAACTGGAAAAACATCAAGCAGCTGGCAGCATAAAGGAAAAGAGGCTTTTCTCCAGCGTAAAGCCCAAAAAGAAAATCAGGTCTTCAACATGGAGGCATCAAAGTCTGAGAGAAAGAGAAAGTAAGGTCACATGGGACGAAGCCAAGATGGCTGCAGGAGAAAAGGAGGAGGTGCTTCGGCGTGCAACTTAAAAAGACTTCTTGCATGCCGTGGTAAGAGACTGTAATATCACAAACTGTTTTATTTCTCTTTTGAAAGACATGGGGGGAAGAAAATTCTGTGTGCAGCCTGTGGAAAAAAGAAAGGTGGCCATGCCAGGTCACCTAGGAGCTGTGAGAGACTGTAAGAGTCTTCGTGAAGAAGTGAACCATTGCTTTTAAGGCTGGAATTCACTTATCCTTAAAAAAGAAATGCCCCCATGTGAGCGCATGATGGCAGTTTGGGACGACTGCAAAATTCGTGGGAGATATAAATTTCTTTTGGCAGCAGATTTCTGGCCGAGTCTGTTGCTAGTGGCAGTTTGGGAACCACACGAAGCAGAAAAAAATCCTTTTTTTTTCCTTAAGTATAAGAAAGAGACTTTTAAGAACTGTAATACTGACCAAAATCATATGTTTGTTATCCTTTGTGCGAGTTGGGTGAAGGGGGAGGTGCTGAAGGAAAAAGGGAGTTTGCTTTAATTTCTTATTGTTTTGTTTTTACTTTTAACTCTGTTAATAAATTTCTGTATATTCTTTAAAGTTTCAAGCCTGCTTCGAGCTTCTTCTAATCGTTATCTCACAGAAAGCAAAAAATGCGAATGAAACCACTACATTATGCAAGAACAATATTTGTCTCTCAAGTGGAAGGAATCTGCATAACGGATATAAAATTTTTGGTTGTATTCTCATATTATGTATTGAGCCTTAAAATATGAATATAAGGCATCAGTTTGATAATTTCATTATTTGTAGTCTTTTTAAGACTTTCCAGTGAAATGCCACTTGACTGTTGATATTCACAAAAAAAAAATGAAGAGATAAACTTATCAAGTTGTATGGTCAGTCCATCTTCCTGACACTGTATGTTTGTGCATTTTATAGTGGATTTTGAAAGCTAGTACATAACTATTCAGATATTAATAATCAGCTGTGCTGGAAAGTAATAAATGTGTCGGCAAGTAAGCCTCTCCCTAATACTCCCTTTTCTGAGTTCCCTCCAACCTGCTGCTTCTTCTTTCTTAATCACTGGTGTGCGTATGTCTAAATATATATTAAAATATATATGTATATATATAGTTGTTTGGGTTTTTATCCTCATTTATACTTTCAATATAGTTATAGACTTCAGGTGTTGCTTAGGTAATCTAAAATTTCATTTGTTAGCTTCATAAACCAGACAATGGCTTTTCTGTTGGCTGTGTTACAGTGTTACTCTTAAGAACAAAACATTTTTGCAGCTAAAGCTTGATGCATCTTGCTTCAAAATTATGGCATTCTGAAAGAAAATGTGTGTGTTGTCAGCTACCATAAGTCAGATAGTGAGAGAGGATTTCATAAAAAAATTAGTGCTTCTGATTGTTTCTTCACTCCTTTTTAGTGAGGTCTCGGTGATAAAAATCCCTGATCATTGATGAAAAGCATAAAGCCAGATATGAGCTTGAAAATTTTGCTCGAAATATACATGAAAAAAATTTTGAATTTTCTCTACTCCTATTCGTAACATATTCATAATATGTAATGGCCAAAGCTTTTATAATGTTTACAATTAATGGCACTTTTAAAAACTATGAAGTTTGATTGTACTCTAGTTTTATTTTTACCTGTGAACAGCTACAGAAATATTAGACTAACGGCTAATTTGACAGGCTTGACAAATAAATTCTGTTAAAATCCAGGTGCATTTTACTGTGATAAGTGTGAGATCACATTATGAAAACTAAGATTTTTATTTTGTATATTGACTCTGGAAGCCAGTAAAAACTGGTTTGCTCATTTTCTTTTGTAAGCTGAGCAAAATTTGTATGGAAAATTTATTCATATTTATAGAGTTAAAAACCGAACATGTTTCCTCTGGAAATTCAGTGATTTCCCAGTAGTGAAGGTTGTGCTGCTCTTACATGATGGTGGCCAGTATGAAAAAGGAATAATAATTAAACGAGAGACCATATTCAATGCAGAATGATGATGGAAACAGCATTAGGTATTCCACAAGAAATATGTTTTCAGTTTATAAAAACTTGCTGCTCTCCAATGTGCAATAAAACTTATTACATTGAACACATGCATTCCAAGGCTGTTATTTCTTCATAAGTTTGAAGGGATGGGGTGAGTGATACGATATTCTCACGCTGGCCAGAATAAGAATAACTGAAAAAGTTTAGTTACTTATTACTAAAATAATTTAAATGTCCTTTCCGATATTTATGTAAGGAATTTCAAGAAGAAATCTCCCTTTGGTACCATGTTTCCAGAGGACTCCAGTGACACCCAGCTTTTCTCCTATGACTCTTAGGCATGACTTAAACTGACTTCTCTCATCACCTTCACCCTATCTCTCTCATCAGTTATTCTTCACAAATACCTATAGATCCAATAACCTTCCAGAAGATTTCAGAACTTATATAAAAGCGTGGTACCCTTTTTTTGTAATTGAAACAAGGTACAGAAGCTCAAAGGAACTGTGGTTCAAAGTTTACAGAAAGGAGGGAATATCTGAAATATTTCAGTCTATATAAATATTTGGAAAGCCTATTTGTACACTTTTCCAAATGGAAGATAACCTGTCAGCATAAGTTTTATTCCTCCACAATAAGGAAATATAAGGCGATGTTGGTGTACACTTTTGGGTAGGAGGTGACTTTCAGGACAAAACACAGGAACTCACAAAGGGCCTACATGAACCCAAAGTTGATCTGCTCAAGCAGCCCCTGGCCAGATATGGCCTTTTTAAAGCACAGCCGGGCAAAAAAATTTATAGCATTTCCCCAGACTTCCCTATCATCTTCTGCGAATCTTCAGTCGAGTGAAGATGGCCATATAAAACCCTCTGGGTGCGAGTTACACCACACAGCTGCATCTTTAATTTAGGAACTGGAAATGAATACACCAAACTGAAGGGAGGGAAACATTATGTGTCAGTATCTTGGGAAAAGAAAACAAGAGGAAAAAATTGCAGTAGGAAGAGAAACACACAATAGGAGTTGAACTTCTGTGTGTTCTATCAGTTTGTTTGTTAATATTCTATTGTTATTTTGGTATTGTTCATCTGTAACTTTTATTAAGATTTGAAGTTCCTGTGCCTCTTTATTTCCCAAAAGTCAAGCACTTGTCCAGCAAGGGATTAAAAAGTAGGAAAAAAAACCCCTAAAAATAACACAGTTTGTCTACCAAAAGAAAACTTGAAGCAGTGTGAAAAAAACAATATTAAAGTGTAAAAAGGAAGGATAGGGAAGACAACAAGCCTCCAAAAGTTCAATATGTCATCTAATAAAAATGAAATGTACCAGTTTTTATCTCCTTCACAGAGCTGAGGAATCAGACTGGCACATTTATATGAAATTTCACCATAGGTTACATTGAATGGTTTAATTTTAAGCTGGAATTACCTGGGAGATACAGAAAAGCTGGTGTGGTGAGAAAAGACTTAAAACAACACAAACTGGGGCTGAGGAAGGGTATTTCTTTCTTGCTGGAGTCAACAAGTAGATCTTTCTGCACTTGATGGCCTTGGTACCTCTCTACTCGTCATCCTGAAGGTAAATTTTATGTCTCTGCCTTTCACAGCATGATCCATACTATGGCTCTCTCCAGTAACTATAGTTTTTAGGATTGATTGTACTTTATTAATTTCCTTCCTAATTAATCTGCATGTTCTTGTAAAGGTGATGAGCAGCATTTGAGTAAAATTCAGAGTAAAAATCTGTAAAATGTACAAGACACACAGTCTGTAATACCCAGTTATAATGGTGTTAGGTGTTGGAGTGAGAGATCCTCTGGACTCAGGCCCAGAGGAAAGCCAAGGCATAGAGTTTGAATTAAAACCTCTAGAAAAGCTGAGATACATGAAGTCACACCAAAGTGAAATAAAAATACAGGTTTTTAACCTTTAGTAGAAAAATATGCTATGCACTTTAAACATTTGAAAAGCTGCAGCAAAGAGACCTAAAACACAGTTCTTACTGTAGCAGTTTTACCCTTTCACAGAATTTCTTTACTTTAGACAAAACATAGATAGAACTACACTGCTCACATTTTTTAGATAGAGTGTTCACATAAACAATAAGAAACTGATAGAAACTATGTACGCAAATTAGGGTAATACCTATGCAATATTTACGAATGTTAGAACTAAGCCAGGATAGGTTAAAGTGAAACTAGAATCGTGTGTTAGTTTTATTGGTTAATTAACAAATGTAATTCTCTGCTTCTGTAAGTTTAATATATAGAAGATATAGAAACTATACAAGAAGAGAGACTGTTTTGCTTGCTGTTTTGCTTGCTGCTGCTGCTGCTATTACCATCTATCCCGTTTGGACTCTGCCTTCGGAAGAATATGAGACTATGGAATAAAGTACCTTAGCAACTCGCAACCATCCTCTGCTCTTTCACCCTTGGCTGCAAGGGAGGGTCTCCCATACAAGCCCAACAGTTAGGGTTGTGCTTCATCATTCTGTTCTTTTCTATTTTTAATGAAAGCGAAGCATTTCATTTTAAGCATATGGCTACAAGAGAAATATAGATGTATAACGTCTTTCTTCTGGGACAAAATCCAAGGGAAAACTGAGGTACAGAAATTCCCCACCTGCACAATGTTTTGTGCATTTACACTAAAAAAAATATTTTCCAACATAGCTATTTCTTTTTCAGGGATGACAGCTGTCAAAGACATGATGTGGTCTTGGAGTAAACATTGACTTAAATATATTTTTTCTTTCAGTTATCAATTGTTCAAATGTTTTAAATCCTTTCTTTAAAAGATAAGATTTTTAACAGACAGAAGATGAAGATGAAAGGCCATATCTACATGAAATACTAGATGCTTACAGATTTTATAGACATACCAGATCAATTTGCGTGCCTACAAAACCTCCTGGCATGCACTTAGATGCAAGCACACAAGTGGGCCAGGAATGTGTCTTGCTTATGTATCTTGCTGTTCAAATATAAGATATAAATAAAAATTCAAACCAAAGTAATTGAGAGCTTGTACTTCTGGAGTTCTTCTACATCAGAGAATTGGCATTTGTTCATAAGAAGTAATTTTATGAATAAGGGCTTTTTGTCTAGCAAAATACATTGTTAAGATATTTCAGGGTTGCTTTAATTTTCCAGTCTGGAGAGTGCTAGAAAAAATAATAGCAACTTTTTCTTTCTTATAACTTTGAACAAATTTTTTCCTTATTTTCATCTAAAATAGTTTTGCACAGTTTATTTATGATGGAAATTTTGAATCATGAACAAGAATTATAAGCTATTTACAGAAATGAGATTTCAAATTCTTAAGCTATATCTTTACAGAAATTTTATTTGAAATAGCTTAATTTAATTAAAAAACAAACATGCCACAAGACATGTGCTAAATGAAAAACATTATAAATTAATCTAGTGAACAATAAATATAATTTATAAATTAATTTATGCAGTAACTATCTATCAGAAATTCTAAAATATTATTTTTTTCTAGTTTTCAGAATTTATTTTATTTTATTTTATTTTATTAAGGAGGATATGTCCATTTAGGAAAGATACAGCGTTGTCTAAAGTGGCATAAATGAGCAGAATGGACAGCAAAGGTTTGCAATATTGATGGCAGTAGCATCTACTAGGGCAATATAATTAGTGAAAATCTGTTTCCAAATGGCAAGGTATTTAAGAAAGTCAAAGAGAAACAAATGACACCTTTGTATTCTAATTCAAGGATCTTTAGCTTCAAAGTGATACAAAACCTAATGGCATCACTGGGAAAATAATACATTATAGGAAGGAGAGAGCATAATAAATTAAAGAAGCAATCAGGACTTGTACTGTCTACAGGTTTGACAAGAATATTGTTCGGAAAATTTTGAAAATTAGATATTCAATAGAATTGAGAACTAAAAAAAACAATAATAAGAGATTTAACATGAATGATTTTGGAGAGTGAAAATATGAATAAGACCTGAATATGGAATGCAAAACTATTTTATGAGATGAGTGTTAAAGACTTCCTGATAGCCCCTGAATTTTGATAAAGGCAAACGAAATGTGATGGCAGTGTCAGACTCTTAGTCCAGTACTCATTGAACTACCCTAGTTGCTTCTATTTTTGTCTTGATTTTGGAAAGAGCAAAGGTTGTTTTGAGATTTTCATGACACATGAATGTATAAGATTAAAGAGACCATGAATTGATTTATTTTTAAAAGAAATAGAAGGATGATTAACAGTGCAAATAACATTTTCCTGTTCAAATAAGAAACATTGAAAATGCTATAATGCTAAAGACCACTGGATAAAGGTGACCTAACTATGAGAAGGTTTGGAGTCTCTTTCTTCAGTCTGTACAACAGATGCTAGGGATAAACTTACATGTCAAAGAACTGGGGAGGATGAAGTCCAAGTCTGATTTAAGGTTATCCAGATTAAGCAGTCAAATGAGGCCTGCTGGTAAAAAACCCATGATTTTTAAAATGAATTACACTTTTAGAGAATATGTAAGTTTATGTACTGCTTTCTTTAATGCATTTTAATTGGATTATTATTTTTAGAAGTACCACAGTTGACTTATACTCCTTGAGACATTGCAGACTTCTGTTAAGAATCACAGTCATAGGAGAAAGGGGCTACGACAGAAAAAGATATATAAAGATACTGTATGTTTAATGGTCAGTTTAGATTATCTTTCCAAAAGATGGATGTAAAACTAAATTTGAACTTCTGTGTCCACCATTAAAACACCAGGGAAAACAACACAAGAGAATTCAAGTTTTTTTTCCAGTCGGGCAATCTGTCGTCACTGTAAGCACTGCTGTCTGCTCTGCGGTTTTCTACTGCCAGTCCTGTGCTCAGCTGCCATCTGCCAGTCCCCTCTAATTGCTATCCACCTTACACCACTAGCCACTCACTCCTCTTTCAGGTAACTATCTGAAAACTTGCTGTTTGTGAAATTCTCTGGTTTGAAAACTCCTCATAGAGAGAAACTGGAATCTATTAAATTTAGGCTTCTGGAATAATGGTCAGGGTTTTTTTGTGTTTCATAGAATGAGAAAAAGGGATTCTAAAGTTGCTCTAATTTCAAGTCACTTTAACATGTTAGGAGTCATACTATAAAGAACAGACTTGAGTTCCAGAGTCTCGCTGTGCATGTGTGTTATATTTGCTTCCCAGAACAGACAACTAGGTACTCCCAATATATGAGGAAACCCTCACAGGCCAGCAGGACACACCTGACAACCTGTCTTATCCAGTAAAAACAGGCTTAGTATGAGTTTTTGTAAGGAGTCAATTTGTGGGTTTAAGAGCTGCTCCTGTGCTGCTGCAATTCCAGTTTGAGAAAACAACCCTTAAGGAGATATTGTTACTTGGCAAAAGATTAAGAAGCCCATGGATTTGTTTCATTTATCCCAAAAGCCAGATACAGACTTGTCTTACCTGCCAGGTACTCAGAAATTCAGAATCTGTGCCTAGATTGCACAGCAGGATTTTCTATTTCAATTGTGCCTATGATTTTGACAACTTGAGGTCAACAATAATAATGTTTTGGTCACTTGCCTCTACTTTTCATACCCAGCAACTGCAAAAGAGAAAGTCTGTTTTATTTCCTGTGTAATATTCAAATGAAGTTTTGAATAGTTTTTAGCAAAAGCACACATTTTATATTTCTCCCGTGTAAGAGGCAAACCAATACATTTTTGCGTGCTTGATCAGGACTGTGCTGCATGTAATAAACATGGTTTAAGTTAGACAGTCCAAGAGCTCTAAAATAGGAATTGAATTTCTGCATAACTAGTTCTCTAACTTTCATGCATGGATAGTATAATACTATGAGCTTTTATGCAATTATTTTGCTTTAAACCAGAATCAAATTAAACTTACACTTTCCAGTACAAATGGTCTTTGCTAATGTGCCCTTCAGTCTATCCAAGCAGAAGTTGAAGACCTAGTTGCAGAGGTCAGCACCCCAGCCTCTAGTTAGAAGCCCTTTACCATCTCTATCATGCTTAAACCAACAGTCCATAGTAAATAATGGCCTTTTCATGCTCTCTGTTGTGAGAATTGAATATTGTCTTGACTTTTAAACACAAATTATTAATGTCTCTGTAGGTTAAATTAGATTGAAACAGGGGAGTTAAACACTTAAGTGAAATTTTCACTTGTGTAGCAAAGCCAGTTTTTCTCCTTACTTGATAGATGTTTTGGCAGAATTAAAAAAACAAAAATTTAAAAAGAAAGGACTTGTAGATTTTTTGCAAGGCAGTGTCTGAAAATATGGTAGCATTCATTTTTACTGTGCCTAATCACTGAGATGGGGTCAAATATCTTTGATATTCTGAGGTACCTGGAGATGAACACTCATCTAAACTCTCAGAAAAAGCTTGACTCAATTTCACTCTTACCAGCTTAGGTCAACAAATATTTGCAGCTAACTTTGTGGTGCAACCCAAGCTCTTTCCTCTTTCCAGAGATCACTAGGCTGAAAATTCCAGCCTTACTTTCCCTTTCCTCAACTAAAGAAGTAACTTGGTCATCAGTTCATATAACCAATACTTGGGACATTCCATTAGTAGCTCTTAATCTCTGCTATATTGTTGAGATATCTGTGAAGATACTAATTTAAAGGATTTGAGACTTTCTTTTACTTTCTCTTTGATAATGTAAACATATCAAGCTTTTTATAGCTTTTACTATGAATATTTTCTTTAAGCCATTATACTGTCTGTCAGTGCGTTTTCTCCACTGATTTTAATCTTTCATAGTGCTTCTCAAAGTATGGATGCTAGGTGACTACTTCACTACTTCCAATAACACTTTCAACAATTTAGCATGTTTTATTGAATCTTTCTTCCTATTCATTGACCTTTTTCTCCAGGTCTGCAGGATCCTACTTTGTGAAGTCGTCCAGTTGTCTACTTATGATCACCACTCTGAAGGATATCCCATAATCTTCTGCATCAAATGGTTTGTCCTTTTGCAAGATATTACCCTAGGGATTGAAGTAAAAAAGTATAAAGCAGACAACAATGAATTAAATAAATACTTCTTATTGGATTTGAAAATTAATAGCTCAAATAGGATAGAAAGCTTTGGAAATATATATAGCCCCTAATTGTCTGAGAGATGCATTCAGTTTGCTTAGAGCTATCTGTAAAAGATTGCTCAGACAGACCCTTTGAAATATTTTGGCAGAATTTAACAGAAAAACAAAGAAGAATTATTTTGGTTTTCTGGGCTCATGTGCTTTAAAATTGTACTTATAAATAGCCTCAAAAAGAACTTACTGCTTGTCTTTTTCATGATGTAATTATTTTTTTTTTCCGTGCAAGATACTACGATGGAAACAGTAACAGACCAAGCATTTAAACAAAGCCCTTGCTATCATTTAAAAACTTTCAATTACCTGGAACAATAGGACACTGAAGCATTTAAATACACTCTGGATTAGTTCCTTCATGCACCTACTAAACAGTTTGGAATGACCAACCTTTTAAAATTGTGGGTACTATGGTAACTGGATATTTCAAGGTGTCATGGAGACAGAACTACTCTTCTGAGATGCCAGTCTATTTGAGCCTGCTGTGAAAAAGCACACGAGAGGCTTTTTTGTTCTCTTCTAAATCCAACTGCTTATAAAATGTAACTCATACAAGGGTTGAATGATGCTGGTGTTTTTAATACATTGTTTTTATAACTATGAAATCAATTTTTAAGTGAAATAAATGCAGTTCTCACACAATTAAACCTTCTTTGCAGAAAGAAGAGCAAAATTTTCTTGGCTGAATAAAAAAAAGTAATGATAAAAAAGACCTATCACAAGTGAAAAACAGTAAGATGCTCTGACATGTGTTTCTATTATCTGTCTAAAATTTAACAGATTTAGTATACGATAATTCCAGCTTAATCCAGAGGTGTAGTTTGGGCACTTGCTCACTTCTATCTTTGTTAACGAATAAAGTAAATATGTTTAAACTCAAGGTGGCTTGTTCTGTAATAGATTTAAATTAGATTATTGTTTTTTCTAACTTCCCCCAAATTACTATGCCAATAAACATTTTGCTTTTCCTAGGAGAATGAGATTCTGTTGATGTAATGATATTTGTTTCAAACAAGCAAACAGATACAGATATGAAAAAAGAGATCCCTTCCATTGCTGCTGATGTCTGATCTTAGGTTAGTATGCAGTTATGCCTTGTTACTCCAGTTTTTTACATCAGTTTTGAGAATCACAACATTGGTACCCAGAATCTTTTAGCATCATATTTGTAGGGTTGACATTTTTCAAACAAAATACCCCTCTGAAAACTGACACTAATAATTTTGTGACAATTTTGTCAGTGGTGCTTTGAGGAATATTTTCTATCATTTTTATTATTACATACATTGTCCTTATCTTTAGAGTCCACGGCACAAAAATTTTGTTTGCACAAATAAAATTCACCGGCTAAATTTTTTTGCCTGAACCTCACTCCCACCAATTTCTCTCCCTCCTTTATCTTCAAGCAGTCATTGGTCTTCTCTTTCATTTTCTTCCAAAATTCTGTTTTTTTCTTCTCTTCTATGGCTCCCTGGTATGACTTTAAAGACTCTTTCATGACTTCTTTTTGCAGCTTCAAGTGTCCTGCCAGTCCCTTTTTATCTTACATTTATTTCATGTCATATGGCAAGTGCGGGGTTGTTGACCTTCCCCAGGACTCATTAGCACACTCCTAATATTCTGGAAGCTTCTGGTTTTAGGTTAACTTGTTTAATTAGCAGCAGAAATAACTTGTGAAATAAACATTTTCCAGATGTTACCTTAAACTTGGCTTGTTGTGTGTTCTGACTTTGCAACTGTTTCCATCTCTCTGCAGGAGAGTGCGTGGAAGTTTATTGGTAGCAATGTGCTACAAAAATTAATGTAATGAAGGAGTTGAAGTCAATTTACATTTCCCGCAGAAGGAAGAGGAAAAAAGAAGAAGGGCAATGTCTGTATGAGCTTTTGACTTACTATTTTTAAAAATAAAATTAACATTCCTTTAAAATTGCTTATTTATGCATTGTTTTTGGCTTCCTGACTAAATAAAATTCAAACACTGATTCATTTGGGGACCAGGCTCTTTTTGCCACAGAGATTTTTTGGCGTTTATGAAAAAATCAAACCATAAACAGATAGTTTCACAAAAGCAACACAATAAAACGAAAAATAAAGATTCAAAAAGGTTGTGAAAATTTTCTTGCTCAGTACACAAAGACATTAATTCAAAGAGTCATTGTCAGATGTATGTAAGGTTTCTAGAAAGGAACATTAAACTCAGGAATAATTAACTTTTCTTCTGGGTTGATCATCACATAAACAAATCTGCAAGTAAAAGAATGGCAGCAATAGGATATAAAAAGAAAATATCTTGTGAAAAACAAGAATTTTTACCTTCTTCCTGGAAGTTTTGTCTTTTATAAGGACAGAAAATGACATCAAGCACAGCAGGAGACTATTGAGAAATCAATTTTAGCTACATTATCTGAGAGCTGATGACCTTGATACAGCTATAAAATGTGCAGAAACTCAAAAGCTGGAAAAAATCCACATTAACTGCAAGTCTTGTGTTCCTTTCTGTATTTTATTAATGTTAATATGTAATTAAAACAGTAATAATATTTGTAATGTAAAAGATGCTATATTTCAAGAATTTATTGTTAATATTATTAATATGATATTGTCTTCATTTAGTTTAATTAACAGGGAAAAACTCCTTTGATAATTGTTTGACAGCCAAATCTGGTAGTTTTCAATAACAGGAGCCTGTGCTTTTTCTGTAACCTAAATGAACTAATCATGATCATGAAATAATTAAGTTGCCTACAAAGTCATCGGTATTTTAATTTCTGAGATAGGGTTAACTAGAGTATCTAGAACGTGAATCTCTTTCAGTGGCTCTAATATCACTGAAAATCAAGTGTTATGACCTCTAACTCCGAATAAAAGGAAAGGTAAACTCTGATCTGCTTTTTAGATTTGAACATATTTTTTCTTTCTATTTAAGCTGGAAAGTCTGAACAATTTATTTCAGATGTTTCCACAATTCTTAAAAAAATACAAAAATATGTATCTTTGTACTAAGTTTTCTTTCTATCAGTTATTAAAAAGACTTTAAAAAAGTTTGCTTTATTTGTTACTTTATTATTCCACTGAGAATCAATACTTATCAATTGATATTGATTCTGGAAACCTGGGATAAAATCCAAATGTTCTGATGCCTTAAGCACAAGACCATCGAATGCTCTGAAGTTACTATTTTAAGACCAGTTTAAAAAAAATTAAAATAGACATTTTATATCTGGTACAGCAAAAACACAGGAACCATTGTTTAGACTAAAACTATTCTGCAAGTAGGAGAGAGAAGATAGCAGCCTCAGTTATTCGAGATGTTACCAGAGATGGAGACATCCAGAAATGATCCTGAAACAATCCTTTGAAGATTACTTCTCTCTTTTGAAGGTAAAGAAATGTGATATTAGATGATATCATATTAGATTATTAGATGCCTTTCTCCCCTTAAGATTTACTCTACCTAGGTCTCTCCTGAAATAAAAGAGGAAGAGGGCTGCCTCTTTTTAGAACATATAATGCTAGAGCCAGCTATGCTCTCATTCCATGTGGAATAGTCAGGATGGAAAAGATGTTGAGCAAAAGGAAATTTTACTCCTCATTCTGTGCCAGTCCAGGAAGGAAAAGGAAATTGAACAGAGGAGGGGGAAAAGGGCAGCCTCCCACTGCTAATCCTATGAATTCAGTACAGTTTGTTACCAGAGGAAAAAGAGTGATGACAATAACAGGAAGAAAAACCCCTTTCTAGCACAACAGAGTGGACATATCAGTTAAAGATATAGAGCCTCAAAATGGTTCTTCAACTCAAATTTCCCATGCCACGGATGAACCTCCTCACCAGCAAATTATGCAGAAGTCCATTGATACCACCCTGTGTGGCTGATTGTCTTAAAAAACCCCCCCCAAACATACTCCCCCTTGACCATTTCTCATATCCAATACCATTATACTACAATAACTTTATAACCTATTTCAAAAATAAACCTTAATTTTAGTATCAGTGACCGAGGCTATCGCAGAAATCTTCTTATTTTAACTATTTTTTAGAGCTTCTACAGTAACGTTGTGCTGGTTTTCAGATTTTCATATCGTCTCTCAGAAGCTTAAATTCCATGTAAGAAAAATATGCTTTTGTTTTGAGGAGAATGGTCATGCCTAGTCAAAACAAAAGAATAAGTTCAGAATTATACTGGTTTACAAGCTAGAGGTTGTCATGGGAATGTCCAGGGCTCTCTGAATGTGGTTTATTTTAGTTAGGAGGAAATGCACCTTGCTTCAAGGATCTGGTGCTTGTACCATGACTATTTGTCTTTGTTTTCCACCACTACAATTTTTTTTAATTTTACTGATGGACACCCATCAGGAATCAAAGAAGAGTGTATGAAAGTCCTGTAGTTTTTACAGTAGAAATTCTCATAAACAGCCAGATTCAGGATTTTGACAAAAGTATTTGCTATGATTGCAGATGCATATTATGCTCTGTACAAACTGCAATACCAGACAGGGTGCATGATGTCAGGGCCCCAGCGAGTAAGGGTGAATTCTTTGCTCACTTTAAAGCCTAAAAAAATTAACTTTTAATGGGTAAGTCATGGGACAGAAAGTGTTGCAGTGTGAGGCAGGAGAGGGAGAGAAAATTATCACTTTTCACCCTAGCCTGTTCTCTTTCTGAGTGATTAATTTCTCAGTTTAACAAGTTAAACTTTCTATTTTTCTGATTTTCCATGCGTTGCTGAGCAGAACTTGAATGTGGTGTTGACACTGCTCACACTCTGTTTACACAGCTATTACTTTATATTTAAATTCAGCTATTGCCATACAAGCAGTGATAAAGATTAGTAATAGCAATGAATAGCCTTGCATTGCAATGACTTGGACAATCAGTGTATTGCAGTGACCTGGAGTGAACAGATTCATCTTCACATGTAATTGTTCATGTCACTCCCAAAAGAAAGAATAATTTTTTTTTGATTTTGACTGCACTACTAAGAGAAAGAAAATGAACCATTTCCAATAAAATTTTTTTGTCTATTGCACCAAAATTTCAGATGAGAATGAAAAAAAATCATTAAAGAGTGGTTATTTTCTTTTTTTGATTGCAATGACCACAGACAATTATTTTCTCTGAGATGAAGAAGTAAAGAAATTTGTGGCAATTTCTCCAGGCTGTGAAAGTTTGCTTTATATTCGTTTCCTTCCTCTCCCTCAAAACACCGATTTTTGAGAAGCCAGTTCTATGTAAAAGGGAACACAAAAAGAAATAGTGTGTTCAAAAATGCCCTCTTAGAAAGGCTGCAAGGTTTTAAGATCACTTTTTAAAAGTATGGAAAGTAGACGACAGAGGAGAAGAATTTAAAGCATAGGAGCTACAGTGTATGCCAGGAGGCATCAGAGAAAACAGCTGAAAAAACCATAGAAGGAGTGGGATGAAGAATGAGGTAGAAGACATCAGTGACCTGGTAGGAGTGATGAGAAAATGGGCAACCAGAGAGGATGAAGAGCAGCAGGAGAAGGAAAATAAGTGAGAGATAAAGTAGGGGGAGAAAAAGAAGGAGAGGAAAAAGAAACAAGAATGAGAAAAAGAAGAGAGGAAAGCGATTAAGAAAAAATCAATTGCACAAAGCTTGAAGGAAGAAGATACTGAGACACTACAGTGATATAAAAGCTGTAGAAGTGATTGTATGGACTATATAAGAAATTAAAGGAAGGAAAGTGAGACAATCTCAAGGGAAAAGAATGAAACATCAGAAAGGAAAGGAGAAAGAAGCAATTAGGACAAGAGAAATTACACTGGGTTGCAAAGGCCAAGAGGATGGACCAAGGTACAGTGGCAGAGTCAGTCAAGTCTGAACTGTCTTACTTTTTGTCAGAGATTCCCACCTAATTCTCTGTGAGTTTTGTGTTTGAGCTATGAAATTGAAAAATGGAGAGGGAAGAATTAATTTAAACTGAAAAATAAGTTTCTCAACAGAAGAAAAAACCTGAATCTGTATGCAAACAAGATGTTCTGTTTTTTCCCAAATGCTTTTTATTTTATTGAGCAACTGCTTTCTATAACTACATAAGATGTACCTTGGAGTGAAGCACCTGAGGATTTATATCATCTCAGATATACTCCCCTGCAGCATCCTAATCACAGCTGTGCTCCCTCTGACTCAGCCAGTCCTTACATGAGGCAGAAAGCATCCCCACCTCAGTGCATTCAGAATTTTTAATCTATGTAATGCTATAGCACATATCAATTCTGTGAGTTCTTTCACCTTTCAATGTTTTTCTCAAAGATATTTGGGAAAATCAACTTGAGTTTGCATATCATCTCCAGGCAAACTTTGTAAAACAACAGGGAGACAGCCAAATATATACCAAAATTCAAGAACCGCAGCACAAAAATCAAATATTTTGAGCAAATACAGTTATTTATAGCAATGACATCACAGAGTACCTGAATAATATGGGAGTAAATGATTCTGTAGAAATTGTAAGAATCTACTGTCATGAATTTCTTTATTCTAGAAGCAGTCTTAGCTGAAGATAGAGAAAGTGAGTTAAGGGGTTTTTTTAATCAGTTGACTTGTGCCCATAAGAATATATTATTGACTGTCAAAATGTCAAGCTATTTGATTTCATGACAAATGGAAAGCAAGAGAACAGAGATAAACCAAAAAAGAACATTTATTTGCATGTATTTCTCCTGTCCTCTAGTCAAACAGAAGAAAATGCAAATGTGCTGTAGCTTGGATGTTACTGGAGCCATGAATTATGTAAGACAAAAAATAGATAAGCATATTGAGAATAATGCTTTTAGCTGTGCAGTTCACGCCTTCACTAGAACCCCCTCAATGGAAATACTGCCCCACAATTCATCATAACCTGTTTTGTATTCCACACATCAAGACTCGTACTCCAATTCCATTGTTGTGGATAATACAAACTTTTATTGTTCACTCTTTATTATCCTACAGGAATGTCTGGGCCAGCTGATGTGGGGATTATTTTTCGATGTCCTTCGTGTTGCCCTCTAGCACTCTCCCATGTCTGTGTTCCTAGATATGAGTTAGGCAAATTGAATTTTCTGTTTGAGCTCTATAGTGCAAGAATAACTGCTTGGCATTTGCTTTGTACATAAAGAAGATATTGCATTTTATTTTCTGACACATTTTTTTTCTGGATAAAACACTGGAATCACAGGGAATTTTCTGGGAAATGGTTAAGATATGGCTGACTGCAGTAGGACTCTTGTGCACTACATAATATACCCCACAGGTCTGATTAAAGTATTTCCAAGATGAAGATTCTGAAAAATAGCCATGGTCAGTGCCATCAGGTTTGTAAAGAAAGAATTTAAAACTGGCCTGTACATCTTTATGTAAAGATTAATCACTTTCTGTCATGGGACACAGGGCAGAGAAGAAGAATTTTAAAATAGAAAGACTTACAAATAATGAAAATCCAAAGGCATATGCTCAGTTAAGTATAACACAGAAGTAAAATAAATAGGATGCAATAAGTAAAAGACAAAAGAGGGCAGGTGATGTCTTAGGGAAAGTGCACTGAGTGTAGGCGAGGAAAATGTAATGTATTCTTAAGATTTAAGGGTAAAGTCCAATCTCCATTACACTGATGAAAATACTGACTAACATCATTGCCAGTTTCATAAAAAACTTGGAATGACTGGTGAACATAAAGAGAGGAGTTAGCAGCAGGAGCAGTTATTCCACTCAAAACAAATTAGAAGCAATTTTGTTCCAATAACCAGTTCATTTCTATAGGAGGACTCCAACTGAAATAACAATTTTTCATCAGATAAAAGAAGAGAGCTAGAAAGTACATGGCCTACATGGCCTAGTAGTCTCAGGCACAGTGGATACGCTTGGAGGAAACACAAATATAATTTCTATGACTATCGTAACAGAGAGGCAATAAGATGAAAAGTACTGATAATGAAAATCAGTTGTCCAGAAAAAAAATGCAAAATATATATATTTATGTAAAAATTACCCAAACTAATAGAAATAAAAAAGTAAATACCAGTAACTTAAAAATGTGCAAAATATAAAGGCTTGTAAAGATTTGCATGGGCAAATGGGCATACACTGGCATGGCAAAAAATATGGTAAGCATCTGCAGATAAAATGAAAGGAAAGTTAAGAAAAATAAGTTGATATTGCTGGGAAATAATTGGAGTCTTTTCCTGAGAATGCGGATCCACTGCAAAGAAGGAAAAAGTCAGAAACTGATGAATTCTCTGGTGGAGGAAATGAAAAAATATTGTATTTAAGATGATGCCAAGTATTGTAGGTATATAAGTTAAAAAAAATGAAAAGGACTATTAAGTACAGAAAAATTTTAGAACAAATGGTCTGCTAGGAAAATAACTTGTTAACTATGCTGAAAGAAGGGAGAAATCACACTGTGGCTGAACATTTCCTATGAACACAAAAGCACTCTGTAAGTGAAAATGAGGTAGTATGTAAACAGGAACTGTTGTAAAAGTGTAGAGAAAACCTGCATCATGAATATCATTTCATGTCCTGTTCTCTGTCTAGAGTCCTATCGGTATCAACACAAGGTTTCTTACATCCTCACATGTTAAATCAAGCCTAAAATAAATAGATGCCTGGAAAGCAAAAGAATAAAACTAAAATTGGGGATAAATTGCTAGGAAAATGGATTATTTGAGTTTTTAATGTAATAGTAACTCTGCATGCAAAAATTAACCTCTGAAAAGTGAGCATTTCCAAAGAACATTATTTGATGGTGCAAAATCACTACACTACTGCATGAATTAGGAAAAGAGTCTCACACCCAGACTCTTGTTCTGTAGTTCTTATCTACTATGAATAGATTTAACTTAGACTAAAATCCTGCCTGTACACAGATTATCCTCATTAGCAATTCCTAAATGTTTTCTGGAGCTTCAACCCCTTAAGAGGGGGAGGGAAGCATAATGTGCAGCATTAAATTCAGGTTTAAGTTAGAGTTTCATTTTTTTTAAGCTATTGTATTTTTTCAAGGAATTTAATTTTCAGCAAAATAGTCAGTTTGACAGCTTTGAAGACTTAAGTGTGTGTCTTAGTACAGAAACATACTGTCTGTAATTAGAACCGAGGAACTCATTCACAAACATTTTGGAAATTGTTGAATTAGGAAAATTCATTCGTTCGCTGTCATCATCTAAGTTTGCTGCAGAGGGTACAGACATCACAGACAGCACAGTGAACAATTCCACTGACTGGGGATCTTCCATACCTACCTATTAATTCTATTCAAAATTGTCCAGGCATGTAATAATACTAAAAAGTTTTAGTTATCAAAATAACTAAAATGTTTAGCCTGTACCTTTTCAAAGTCTTACTCCAGCACTCTGTAATATGTAGTATATGGGGTTGGAATTACTGTAATTTGGAAAACTCTTGGGAAATAAATTGTTTTCTGAGAAAATTTTGTGTATGATAGTGTGTCCTTCAAAGGACTGGTTAAAGATGGTTTCCCTGACCTTCAATACTTATAGAACTGCCTTTCATTTACAATATATTTTTCAGTGTTTATGAAAGTGTGAGGAAAGATAGGATGCTTTTGCATTCTAGTGCACATGAAAACAATTTTTTCCAGTAAGTTATAGCCGCAGATTGAACTTTAAATGCCATTTATCTATTTTTAAGAACCTGTATACGGACCAATATCCCAGAAAGTGAGTTTACATGTTTAAATGTTAATACTTTCCAACTCATTTAAAATGAACTTCTGTTCTTGGATGTGCCAGCTGTACCTAAAATCTGTTTTTCAGTTAACTACCCAGAAAATTAGGCACAACATTGAAAAACTGTAAACTTTGCCAATATTTAGACATGTAAGGGGGGCAAAGGGGGAAGAGTTTGGGTGGTTTGAGGTGGTTTCTTCCTACAAAACAAAACATGAGAACCATTTTCATAGTGTTTGGTCCACCCATATTTATCTCTACAGCTTTAATGCTGCGGGAAGCTGAGAGAATTTGTGTATTCCTGTGGGCAAGCACTTGTTTCACAGGAGGCATTGAACAAAATGCAGGAGCAGCTATTGTCACACCCTGCAACAACACAGCCCAGCACTGAAGCTATCAGCATACATGAAAATCTGACAGAATTCTTGATTTCAAGAAGCATTTGAACAATGCTCTCAGGCACAAAGTGTGATGCTTGGGGTTGTTCTGTAGAGACACCAGGAGCTGGACTTCAGTGATCCTTGTGGAGTCTTTCCAGTTCTGATTCTGTGGTTGATTCTATGATCTGTTTCTCGTGTCTTCTGTTTGTCACTGATCCCAAATTTTTGCTAAAGTGTGCATGTGTGTCTATCTGTCTGTCTTTTAACAAAGAGGCAGGCTTTGTTTCCATTCCTTTCTGGCTGTTTATTGCAGAGGGATAAGAAACTGAGGTTGTTCATGGTGTTTGAACTGAATGCAATTGGTAAAGTTCCAAGCTGTTGACAAGAAATTCTGCAGACTGATGTTGCTGTCTTACTTTCTTCTTTTGATTTTTCTATTGTCTGTGGGATATTCTGCAGGTTTCATTTCAGTCAGGCTGTGAAATATTGATGTCCATTTCCTTCTCTTTAAGAACTATGTGTCTTCAGCTGAATTGACACATTATTGTGACACTGCTTAAACTAAAGGCAAGGCCATTAATAATCCAAATGCAAATAAGATGATTACATGAGTCACTACAATTGATTTAAGTTCAGCTCAACTAAGCAGTCAGTTTATTCTTTTCTCCTTAGGTTTAATTTCTTCTTAGCTCCTACCTTATTTGTTTGTTTCTTTTGTTTTTTTTATAAAATATCATACAGTGTCCTTAGGGCACTAATTCGAAGCTCTAGATCTGAAGCTGCAAACAACTGTAAAGAGAACTGGTGCAACTCAGAAATTCAGAGAAATGCCACAGGAACATCTGTTGTACACACAGGAGGACCACCAACTCAAGAGAGAGGAAAGAGTTATTTGAGGCTCTAGTAAAATTCAAGTCTCTTGTATATTAAATTCTAAAGTTGCTCTTAAAAACCTGAGCCTTATGTGTCTCACCTGTACCATTTCCTGTACCATTGCTTAGCTTACGTTATCAATCAGCCTGGGATAAAAGCGGTTCCTGTTCCTACAGATATAAAATGTTTTCTCATATTCAGGGAGTGGCATTTTTATTTGTTTCAGACTGAAAAAAAAACGAACCAACCTAGCTATTGTCTCCAAATGCTTTCAGGGAGATAAATATATCAAAATTAAGTGGAAAATACTCTGCTGCTGCAGAATTGGAGGTGGGGGGGAGGGGGGGAATCTTATGAGTCAGATATTTACTCTTTCTGTTTTGTTCCTGTAGTGAAGGTCAAACACTTCAAATGAAAGAGTTCAAGTAGCTGAGACTGAGTGAGGAACAAACTGTGCATAATTAGAATGCTCTGTTTTGAACAGCTCCTATATTTTTGACACAAGTGAATATTTATGCTATAAAACCGTATTTTGTGTTGTGCAGCCCTACTGCTTGTCATACAGGTTTTCAGTATTTCACTTTACAGCATATATTTGCATTCAGAATTCATTATGCACACATCACAAACACTACACAATGGCTGAGTTTAAACAAGTCTGTTTCTGTACTTTTGGATCAGATACAGCTGGCAGACTAAAGTATAATGAAAGCAGCAAACCTCAATGATAACTGAGCAGCATATTCTGAAACCTACAGACACTTCCAATTACAGGGTTTCCAAACCATTCTTTAACTCTTACAGCTGTTTTAAGGTGCCCATGTTTTTACAACAGAGCCTTGCAAAAAAATGTCAGTCAGAAAGTAATGAGGGAAATTTTTCTTTCCTCTTGCTTAAAGGCACTCCTTTTTAAAACATCAAAAATTAAAGGAAATTAAGTGAACTCCCAACATTTCTGCTTTTAGTCTTCGAAAATCTGCCTGTCTTGAAAAGGATTTTTGTCGTAAAAACGATAATAATTTTAAAAAAAGGGGAATAAACACCTGATCTGGGTTTTCAAAAGCAGTTATTGAGTAGGTTTTATTTGAATTTCTGTATGAGATGAGCAGTCCTAAACCTTTTCAGAGCTCCAAAGGAAAAACCAAAATCATTTGACATTTTGGGGAAGGAGAAAAGAATGTAATTGTGATTTCTTACATTAGCAGATGGCACCATTCTTCTCTGGATGGTTCTTTCACTAAGAAATTATAATATGAACATTTCTGTTGAATGAGTTGAAACCGAAGGTCAGTACTTAAATTCACCTTGAATTAATTCATCCTGTTGTGTCAAGCCATCTCATTTTGCACATTTCCCTCCTTCCTGCTCTTTCAATCAGCAGTGCTTCAAGTCACAAAGCAGAGCCACTCAAAAGACCATGACTAAAAAGGAGCAACTGTCATCAAAGAAAAATAAAACCAACATTAAATGAAATAGAATTCATTAGAATCATAAAAGTAATCCTACAAGTTTTTCAAACCTTAAATATTTGAGTAGTAATTTGAGGACAGCAGGTGAGCAGTCCATATGAAAAGGTTATTCAATGGTTACCAGACTGAAAATCAGTACGTGCCTAACTTCTTGTCTCCATGTGCTTAACTGCTTGTCTACATCAAGGCCTCTTCTGTGATCAGGCAAGAAAATCAAAACAATTAGCTGGTCATGTTTAAGAAGAAGCTTCTTTTTCCTTATGGCCATTCTGGCTGCAGCACACAAGGATATATATTCAAAAATAAGTCCTTTTTGATAACAAGGTGGGTTTTCTTCTTTTTTATGGACACTTAGTGTTCAGACTTTATGAAGTTGGCATTTGAGCTATGAACTACCCTCCTCCTGCAGTTACTGAGCTATACAAACAGTCTCAATTTATAATCTTCCCCAGAAACTCATAAAAATAAATAATTTAATAAAAGGATGAAGCTGATGAGTTTCTTTAACACAGCAGATACTGTTCTGCTACCACAGCTGAATGTCCTGTACATGGCACAGCTCACTGTAGGAGGAAATCACAACAGAATAAGATGACAGAAACAAAACTGGAAACCACAGCAGAGAATATTCTTTCAGCTCAGCTCTTCTGGAAAACTCTCTGACCTCACTGAAAATGACACAGTTAGTCCAGACTTTAAAATATCACACTCTTCTGTGAAGGCCAAATTGAAGATGTTGTTGTTCCATTTTGGTTAGCAAAATCTGATTTAAGGACTAGGTCCTCAAAGGAGAAACTTTGTTCACCATAGTGAACCATAAGTACCAGATATCAAAGACACATGTAGGGTCCAGAAATACCATTTCATGGTCACTTTGCTGGGAAAAAAAGACCAAAACCAAATCCTCATGAAGATAATCATCCCAGAGCACACTAGATTTCCCACTGTCTCTACCACTCCCAAAGAATCACACCTAAGTCAATAAAATGTGTTGAGTACTAATGGAAATGGGCAATTAAAATGCTTTTCTTTAGAATTTAGTGCACGCAGCAAAAGGATAGCATAAAGAAATCCAGCAGCTGTCTTTTGCCCCTCTTTCTCTCTGAGAGCAGGAAAGCTTTTCAGGCAGAACAATGACAAAGGAATGTTCTTCCTACATGAAGGTAGAGCACGTATTTAATGAAATTATTACCTTTAAAAAGATTCTTCAGAAACATTATTTTTGCACTGTTTTATTGTTTCACAAAGAAAAAAAAAGAATACACATATTTCAGCTATTTTGAAATATGAAAAATAAAGCATTTCTGGCTACTTAAACGAGAGGAATTATATAATTTAATTGTGAATGACAGTTAAAAACATCCATATCTGGGTTTTCATCCTGTAAATTACATTTCCCTACCTGTCTTGGGAAACATAAGATAAATAATGCATTTTTGCTTTATTTGCATATTGGCTTGCTATGAAACTAGTGACTGTGATTCACAAATAAGTCTTGTGTCTGTTTGTGGAGGGGACTCATGCATTATGTGCTGTGTGCAGCATTTTAATTGTAGTGGACATTAACATTCAAGATTGTGAAATACACCCAGCATCTATCCTTATGTAGCAATAGATTTATATCTCAGAATATGTACTGAAGTGGTTTTCAAGGGCTGTATGAAGTGGTGTTGCTGGAGGGATTTTACTAATAGCTGGAAAACAGACAGCTTATTCTGATGATTTCAGCTGTAAAACAGTGACAAGCAAGAAAATTGGAAACATATTCAAATTTCATTCTAATGCCCTATATAGAAAGTCACTGTTATTTTATTCATTCAAGTATAGTTAAAAAGTGCAGCAAAGAAGATTGAATATAACTACACATAAAACCCCCCACAGGATTTATGAGTTGTTCTAGAAGATTTTAGCCATTTTTTTCCCAGCTGAAGGAAAAGTGAAATCCTTTTTCTTCCCCAAAGCAACACGTAACCTGGCTCTTTTTTATTTTACATTTTACAGGCAAATATTGAAAGTATGGTATTGAAAGATCTTTATCAGAGATACATAAGGACAAAGCCACACATTAAACCTATGATAAAATCCTTGATTTATTCTAGATTTATTTTTATACTTTTGCGTTATTACTCTTTCTGACTTTATTTTGGAAAAAGACCATTGAAAAATGTCCTACTGATGAACTTCTGTTACTGGACTACTTGCAGAATATAATTTCCTAATTATGCCCATGGAAGTGATCGGAAAACATCCTCCAGGATCCTCTGGATCTCTTGAATTTGAGACTGGCTTTTCAGAGAAATTACACTTTACAAGACTGTAAAAGTGTTTTTAATTCTGAATCCTGAGAAGCTCTGGCAAGATTATAGACACACAGAGAGACACACAAGTGGTTCAAACATGGAGATTTGAAAGAGCCCTTGTGTATGGGCGAGGCTGTGACTTTCAGTATAAGATGCAAAATGGCATTCTACCACATATTGAATAGAAAATTAGTTATATTTGAAGAAACTGAAGAAAATTTGTGTTTGGGCTTTGTTTTGGTTTTACAGTTGTTGAACCAAAAGCTTTGCTGGTTTGGTTTTACTGCTTTACTTATTCAATAATTCAATATCTACGGTGAACATGGCAGCATTTACTTACATTTCTCTGAACTTGCCGGGAGGTGAGAGAGAGTTGGTTTTAGTATATTATATATTTGGCAGAAACCATTGTGATAAGGAAGATCCTACTCAGATAGAAGACTGTGCCTTGGAGAACCAGATGTGAAGGACTGGATTGCTTCAGCTCCCCCTGCCCTTATTCACAGCCTAGAGTGAGCAGAAACCAGCCCTGTGTTTAGACTCAGACAAAAAATACCATGTGTCTTGTTCCTGCAGAAGGATAACAACTTCTACAGCTCCCAAAACTTTCCTTGGGTCAATGGCAGGATTTATTTCACAGCTGACAGAAAGCCTGTAACGTTCTCATGAGGAGAACACTCTGCCAGTTTTGTCCTTTAGATTTCAAAAGCCTTCCTTTTTAAAAAGTCAGTTTGCTTTTTATGATTTAGAAGGTGGCACAGCAATTTATAATAATTCTTGAATGCCACCAGAAGTCCAGGGCAATGACATTTCAGGTGTGACACTGCACTTTGCTATAAAGTGAAAATGTTTAATTTTATGGACTCTAGCAGTGCTTACTTTACAGTTTAAATACTGGAATCAGTAAATCAAGGTTGTCTTTTTTATAATATGTGGTTACAATAATGAATAGTCTATTATTGAATATGGTTAATAGTCACTAGAATTGTTGATAATCTGTTTTCAACACTTTCTAGAAATTGTGGTATGATTATTTTTTATTCTTAGGCAATATGAAGCATTTTTGGTTACCACTATGCTGAAATGCTGCATTGGCTTTGCACAGCCCGGTTTTTGGTAGCAGAGGGGTCACAGATGTGGCTCCTCTGAGAAGCTCCTGGAAGCTTCCACCATGTCTGGCAGAGCCAATGGCTGATGGCTCTGAAGATGGACATGCTGCTGGCCAGAGCCAGGCCAATGAGAGAGGCTGGTAACGCCTCTGTGGTGACATATTTAAGAAGAAAATTGAAACAAAGGTCACGAGTTTTTGCTCCTAGTCATAGAACAGGAGGAGGTGAGAACATGTGAGGGAAACAACATGGTGACACCAAGGTCAGTGGAGAAGGAGGGGGAGGAGGTGCTCCAGGTGCCGGAGCCGAGGTTCCTCTGCGGGCCGTGGTGCAGCCCATGGTGAAGCAGCTGTGCCCCTGCAGCCCCTGGGCCCACGGGGAAAGCAGAGATCCACCCACAGCCCGTGGGGGAGGTGCCC
>VXBT01011004.1:26923-115901 GCA_013400235.1 Oriolus oriolus
CGGCCTCACAGGGAAGGACTCTTCTCCCGGAGCAGTGGAAGAAAATCTTGGTGATGGACTGACCAAAACCCCCCTGCCCTGCCTCCCTGCGCTGTCGGTGGGAAGGAGGGAGGGGTTGGGGGAAAAGGTGTTTTAAGGGCTTATGTTACTTCTCATTCTCCTCCTCTGATTCTGTTAGCAATAAATTCACTTTGTAACTTTAAGATAAGCTTGTTTTGCCCTTGAAGTGTTTCCTCCTGGTCCTTATCTCAACTCATGAAGCCTTCGTTAATTTTTTTTCTCTCCTCTGCCCAGCTGTGGCAGGGGAGGGTGAGTGAGCAACTCTTGTGTGTGCCTGGCATTGGGCCAGTGTCAAGCCACGACAAATGCTCCTTCTGGGAGGCACACTGAGGTAACTTCTTTGATGACTGTTACTGTATCTGGAATTTTCAAAGGACTTTTGTAGCCAATCCACCTTGGCTAAATGGGTTCGTGAAATTCCCTGACCAAACAGACTTACTGAGCAGAGGACAGATTTTCTCAGTGGATGAAATATCCATACCACTTCAGAGGCCCCTCTGTGTTTCTGTCCCTCTCACACATCTATGCATACACTGAAATCAACCCTTAAGTGTATCAGATTAATTTTTTGTTTTTATGAGTGCATAATCTGAGTCAGTTTATGTTATTTTTGGTTTTATAAAATAACCTACTTTATAAACAGTATTTTGAATCAAGTAAGTAGGGTTTGGGCAGTCTATGCATGAAAGAATCTGGTCATTCCCATAAGAGTACCTGCAAAATCCCTCCCTTATTGTAGAAGATACCATATAAGGTACTGAATTGCTTATGTCATATTCAAGAAGGATGATCTTAATCAGAAGGTTGGAATTTTCCTCTCAGATCTGCAAGACAGATCTCCACTCCAATATTATTCTTTCCCCATATGCATGGAACTTCAAAGGATTATGTTTGTAAAAAGAGAAGAATATCTTAATCAAGATCAGCCATGCACATCTTGAGAGCAGAGTTTGCATCCAAATGAGGACTGACTGAAAAGTGAAATGTTCATTACTATGACTAGAATTGTGTGCAAAATTGAGAAAGTAATTTATGCTGTCAAGTTCAAAAAGGAAATGGACAAAGCGTTCCAGAATACATGAAAGGGAGCCCTCTCCTGTTGGCGTAGGAGAGGACGAGGCAACTCAGCAGGCAACTCAAATAACTGCGAGCTAAACTGTGCCTGTGAGCACAGCCCTGAGCAAGGAACAGTGTGTATGATGAACCATCCTGAGAGATACATGCCTCCAGGTACAAGTCTCTGAGATGTACTTGCCTCCTTGTTGCTAGTTTAGAACAGAGGAAATTCATACCAGCACTGATTGGCAGACATGTTGGAATACAGTCTAAAGCTGATGAAATAAAAAACCTCTCAGTCCTCTCCTCCAGCTCTACATTCCTTTCCTGAATGCAAATATGTCCCTTTTTTTTGTTTCTTCGAGGAAGAAAACCAGACTGTGTCTGTCTTTAATAGGCAGCTATCATGGACAATTGGTTAATTGGAAATGCAAACTGCTGTAGATGTGGATATTTTTAACTGCAGTGCCTCAAAAAGATCCTGTCACTATTGCAGAAGTTATAGGACAAATCTGGCCAAATTAATTCAGGTATGTTCCAGATTAGTCACGAAGGCAGAGTCAGTGAGGCCATCTAACCATCTATGGCGGGAGCAGCATATGGGCACAGCCTGCTGTCTCCCCTCAGAGACTGTTTAAGGAAGCAGGCCAGGAATGCAACTTATGCTTCTGGAAGGGCAGACAGGATTCACTAAAACCTGATGGCTGGGTTTTAAATAGCTAGTTTAATATATTCAGAATGAAAAAGTTGTTCAATTAGTGTACAATTTGGTATTGAACAGCATAGCTACATGCATGAAATACATTTCTGCATTAAGGTAGTCAGAACACTGTTGGATTAAAAAAAAAAGGGGGGGCGGGAAATAAGCCTTGTTCTTTAAAGTAGTAAAGCATTTATGTCCCTTAGCTCTGTGTTCAGTTGCATGCAGTTCAACAGGTAGTTGCATACCAAGAGACCGTCTGCTATGCAAAATGTAATCAATCTCATTTTTTTAAAGGATAACAAAGCTCCCCTTTTTTGTAACTGGCACTCATAGCATAAACAAGGGCATCCTGTGTCCTTTCTGCTCGGCCACAAGGAAGAAGAAGAAATTATCCCTTCCAAAAATAATTTGCCCAGTAGAGGTTGAAGGCATGTGGGTATACCCCACTGATGTCCAGAGACTTTTGGAAGACAGAGGTCTCTTTTCAGAGCCAAGAAGCAGTGAGGTGTCACCCTCGGTGCCAGTGCTGTGCGTGAAGAGAGGGCATACATACAGTGCAAATTTTGGTTACATAAAGCTTTTGTGACAACCCATGCCCAACGATGAAATAGAAAGTGACATCTTAAGGTAAAAATCATAAAAGAAAAATACTCGGAGGAAGCAGCTGTTCTCCCACTGCTGCCTCATCCTTCTTCTGTCAGTCATAAACCTTTCTTCCTGTTCTGTTTGAGAAATACATTTGGTTTATGTTAACCACATCAAATTATCTTTTTGATAACTAAACAAGAGATTAAGCAAAATACTCAGAAGCATCTGTGTGAGCTCAGAATTCAAAATGCAATTTCTTTTTTTCGATCAATTTTTTATTTCACAGAAGCTTAAATTTTGAAAATACAACAAGCTCACTTCCATGACATGCAATATATGTAACCTGGTCATAAAACATTTTTCCAGATTTCTTTTTAAATTACTCATTTATTTTATTTCATGTTGTGAGGACAATAAATTAGTTCAAAATCATTTAAGTGAACAGCATACTGTTACAGATGTTCACATATGAAATGGAGCCTTCTCTTAAAACACTAAACTACCAGTATAAATGTGTTTTTCCAAAGCTGACCAAAAAACTATCTTCTTAGCCACATAGAGAAGTTTGGAGGGCATTTCTGTGCTCTGAAAACACCTAAGATGAACTGAAAAATAATGTTTAGGATCTAGCCTGCTACGTCTAAGTGACAGCAAAACACATATGTTTTGGGATTTAAACTTCACAGGCTGATACACCTTTATCCCAAAAGGCTTTTTATTATGATTACTAATAATTTGTGTGTACACAATGGAAATATTGTACTCTATTATAGGACTTTCCCTAATGATAGGAAGAGTGATGTCTGTGTGGGCTGCAGTGTGTGTTCTTCTGCAAGGAGTAGGCTTTATGTTAAGAAAAGGAAAAAGAAAAGAAAATGTATCTGTTCCTGCTCAGTTGCTCCATGTTGTGGTTTCTGGGATTCCAGGGCAGGTTTGAACTGCTGCATCCTGAGCCCTTTGGCTGTCCACTGGCCCAGAGAAGGCCAGACTTTCAAGCCTTTGTGCTTCTGGGGTGTAAGTACCCCCATTATTTTGTGCTCAGTTTTTCTCTTACACCCTTGTTCTGAAAATAGTCAAGGAAGTATAATAGTATCTACCTTGTCTATAGTTTCTAGTTACGGGGATGCTAAATGTTACACAGTGGTGGATACAGATCAGATATCACATTTTTAATTTTAGTCCAAGGGGATTAATATAATAGTCTCTTCCTCTTTCTAGAAGGAAGAGAGAAAACTCTTGAAGGGTGGGGAGAAGAACAGCTTTTTCCTGGTTAATGAATATCCTGCTTTGTACTCAAATGTGTCTGCTCTGTAGATGAAGACCAGTGAAATCCAGGAGAAACTCACAGTACATACATGCTCTAGGCTACCTGCTCCAGTTTACCTAATGAATCTTAGCACTGCACTCAATGGATGCTACAAAACAGTGTAAAACACGGCAAAGTTAATGACTCCAGCACCATCAAAGACACTAGAATTTTATTGTGGTTATAGAATCATAAAATCATTTACGTTAGAAAAGACTTTAAGGTCATAAAGTGCAACTCTTATTGTGTATTTAAAAATTAAGAAGAACTCTAAAGATTTGCAGAGGAAGAGGAGTGCTGACGAAAAAGGATTTGCTTCTGCCTCAAAGTAACATAGTGACTATTTACTAAATATTCATAGAAGATTTGGAGCTGTACTGCACTGCTAATATTCCTGTGTGAAAGAGCTGTGTACTTGAGGCAGTATCAGTCTCCAAGCCATCAAATTCCTTTGGCCTTTCTGCTGTGACTGTGGATTGCAGTGCTATAATTTTCACCAAAGATATGGGGGATGGAGTTTCCCATAACTTTTTTTCTTCACGAAAAGTGTGGCTGCAGCATTATATCAAAGGTGACAGGGAATGTGGGCACACATTAACATATCCATCAGATCCATCCATGTACATCCCTCACATGTATTCCCATTTCTGTAATTCTTTAAATGTCACTGCAGTAGAGTCAAGAGCACAAATACTCACTTTATTAGAAGCTTTTTTCTATAAGCTTGACCATACATTCTCCCTCCCAACTCAAAGCATGCATTTCTACTGGGGAACTTGATTACCATTTGCCTGCATATTGCAATGAAATCTAGGTCAGAAACATCTCAAGACCCAATTTCAGTTGAAATAAAACCTGGATGTGTGGGCAGCAAAGCACCTGTGGTCTGCTCCAACACCTCTGAATAGGGAGATAAAACTTCAGGGGCCACCATGAAGCACAAATATTGCACATTTAGAAGAAGATTTGCTGTAACTAGTAAGTATGCAATCCAACAGACCCTGTGTAGTGGGAAAGATTGGTGTTTCCATGCCAGTTTCCATGATGGAATTCTTAGTGGCTACACTGTTTCCCACTTTTCTTATGTCGTACTTTCTTGGCCTACTTCAAAGAAGGGGCACAAGGTCTTTTTCACCCTATTGGAGATGTCCAAGCACTTCTTAAAGGATGGCCCTCACTTGCTGTGTTTATCTAGTTTGTTCTTCATTGATTTTTCTTTTCATTTGAAAATGAAACATTTCCTACAGAATGAAATTGCAGTTTGACATGACACAGTGTAGGGTGTTTTTGGTTTTGTTTTGTTTTATTTTTTCCCAGTACAGAAAAAATAAAAAATAAATGAAATTCAATTTGAACAGATATTACAGTTCATCACGGCAACCAAAGTGGGGAACAAAAAAATCAATTATTCATTTAGTTTTAAAGGAGCTTTTTTTAAGTAGAAAGCTCAGATTTCTAGTGGATGCCTTCTCTATTTGGAGTGCCTAATGGCTTTGGATTAAAAGCAATCCCTAATTCAAGACATGTTCAGGAGAAAAATGAAATCATCCTCTAGTTTTTATGCCCTGAAAATTACAAAACAACAAATACCAAGACCATAGATTTTCTTTCAGTTTTAGAACTTTTGGAGAAGCTCAGGGACGGTGAAGGATGAAATTTTCCTACATATATCATAAGATGCTTGCTTCAAGCACCAGCAATTAAGTAGGCATTAGGAAAATGCTACAAAAAAACCCCAATTCTGACTAAGTCCACTAAAACAATATATTAAGGTTTATGTGATGACCTGTGAAGGATACAATGTGGAGGTAGAAATGAAATTAGGATGAACAAATAAATACTGTGTCCCAAAAGACAACAGAAACTTGAAGCTATATAAGAAAAAAATAAATCAGTTGTGCCTCTATTGAAAGAAAACTACCAACTAAATAATCAAAGTTGCTACAAAACCACTGTTGCGTAATAATTTTAATCTTTTGTCTTCCAGAAGATTAAATCCTTATTTCAGCACCCAGGAACTTGAATTCACTGTGAAAAACTGACATGAAAAAGAGAAATGTAATTCATATTCAGAGCAGCTATAATTGTAGAAGTGGTAACAAGTATAATCATGTTCACAGAAGCAAAGAACTTGCAGGAAAAGTTGGTGGCTAGTGTCAGAAATTATTTTGTTCTGTTCCCATTTCAATAGGAAATGTTCAAATAAATAGTTTTACTAAGAATATATGATAGCAGAAAAAAAATTCTATTTCTCTGGATTAAAACCAAGCTGAATTTTTTTCTGAATACTCTCTGTGTCGTACTCCTGTTGAGAGAATGACAGAGTTATTCACTGAAGCTGTTCAATTAATGAATATATATTAAAGAAAATTGCAATCTACTCAATTTGAGGAAGAGGTGAAATCACTGAATAGATGATTTGTTATGAATTATTCATGTGCATCTAGCAAATATGCAATTCCCTCTATTTTTTAGTAAACACTACAACATTTGGTTTTCAAAAGACATTAAGTAATCAGTCAATGTATCAGCTGCTGTCATTTCTCAGTTGAGGGCTATGAAGAGGTCTATGGGCCAAATTCAGAGCTCTTTCCCTTAAAAGAAGGTTTATATTTATGTCAAAGTCATTAGAGTGTCCCTGAATTTATACCTTCTAAATGAAACTAAAGTCTTTCCTTTTCTCTAAACAGTTTAATCACTTCAGATAATTAAACATTTTTTTTTATTTTGTTGCAAGCACAGCTTATATGATTAATATATTTTTAAAGACTTTTCCTATTTGCTTCTTTTTTTTTAAATAAAAATGTCAGTAAATAATGAGAGTCAATGCAAAATGGGAAATGAGACAGTTATACAGTTGTCCACTTCAAAAGTTTGCTGGTTTCTTTTGACAGTGCTGTAAGAGCCTATCAAGATTTTATGGAAGTTACAAAATAGCCACACTTTTGCCCACTTATAAAGAGATTCAGACAACTACAACAAGGAATTCTATGCCTTTGAAAAGCAAACAATCCACAGGGACTACTTAGGACAGGTCTAAGAAGAAACTCGTTGACACTTTACTGCAAAGAGAATAACAACTTCTGGTAGAAAGCACCCCATTTTAAGAAATTCTATGCTCACACCTGAGAACATAGAGCATCTATAAAGATAGAAGTACCTATCTGAAAACACACAGTATTCTGGAAAATTTCCATGCTCAGAACTTCTGTGGAAAAAAAAAAGACGACTTCCACAAGAGAGACTTTGTGAAATAGGCCTGTGATTTCATTTAATCTTGTGTACAAAAATGCGTCAGTAGGAAAACTTCATTTCTCTGGTGACATTCCTTGCTCAGTTATGCATTAATTAGCATTATAAATTCTTACCTTGTAGCTATTAGATCTGCTCAGCATTACAATGCCCTGTACTTACCACATTTTTTTGTCCTTTCTCCACCAGTTTCATCTGTTGGCTGGTTTATCCTGGGATGTTCTTGAAGGGAAGTGGGAAATCTGCCAACAGCTTGATTTCCTGGTGGAACATGGGGAAATTGAAATTACATGTTTTGCTAAGTGGCAACGATGTTTTCACTTTAAAACAACAGAATATAATTTGTTCATTTCTTAGAACTTTATAAGCAAACTTTTACTTTTTAACATGCACCATGTCACTTCAATTCACTGGGAAGCAAAACAGTAGCACGGTATTAACTGTAGAAATATGTCATATGCATTAGTCTGTCCTGGAAACAAGGTGCTCACATGACCTCCCGGCACCAGATAAGTAATTAGCTTTGCCTGTTTGGGATTACTGACTCCAGCTACAGTACTTATCTTGACTAATTACATGTTTTCTCTCTTCCATGCCAGCATCAATTGTGTAAGCAGAGAGCTCTCATAATGATGCTCCATACTGGCAAGGAACAGATTGATTTCAAGAAATCTAGAGGATGTATTTTTTTGAAAATTAAAGCAATACAGTGACTTCAAACATAGCACATAGTAGATGTTAAACTGGGTCATCATGTACAAATCATATCAGATACTTGACTCCAGCTATTTCTTTATCTGATTCTCTGCTTTCCAAACTTACCTGGAGTATGGAACCACTGTCCATAGTCACTCTCAAGGCTGTGCTCCACGGAGGTCTTCTCCCATACATCTGTGGCTAGCCTACAGTCCCTCCATCTCAAAAAGTTCATCAGAACCTCTTTCCTCTGCCTTTTGTTGCACAGCCAATCCCATGTCATTAACACTATCCAATGCCTCCTGGGCTGTTTCTGTCAAAATGTGTGCGGGATGGGGAAACATTTGGGAAAGAATGGTCGACTGTTGTTGCTGAGCTACAAACCAGCATTAAGGCTTCCTGTCCTTGATGCTGCAGAGCATTAAAAAGGGATCAGAGGTGCCAGCTGCTGCTAGAAATGTTCATTGCTGCCTCTCATTTCCAAAGAGAAAAGCCACAGTCCCACTCAACCTGCTGCCCACTCAACCTGCTGTCTGGGGCAGGAGTCAGAGGCTCACTGGTTTAGTAGTATTCATTCTATGAATTAAATGGCTGAGTCTTCTGGTACAAGCAAAACAAGGAGTAGAACTGTGATTCTTCCATCATACTGCTGTCCTGTGAAAAGATCTGATTTTTGTACACCTAAGGTCAGTTTTGCACTGTGTTAATAATTGCATCACTCCAGATTTGGATCCTACAATCCATAAAAATAAAACTCACTTTGAGAACATCCTTTTACTGCTATGATGGGATATCATTACATGTTTTTATATTCTGTCCCCAACTAAACTGTGAGTGACTTTTAACATAATTAGACCTGCTCAGTCTGTCCCCTAAACTAGAGTCCTTCTTTATACTGGCTCTCTCAATTAAGCACATTTCACTTACTTCCTAAACTCAGACGTAATTTTTTCCTGTATATTCAGTCCAATTTAAATGTATTGTGAGTGATACACAGAAAATGTGACTTATCTGTTAATAACTCAAGTTAAAGAAATTCTTTGTCCACCCTGTTAGATTTCATGGCAACCTTTGTCATTTGTTTCAGATAAACATTTTTCTACTAGAACTTGCTTTCATTTCTGACAGTTTTGCCAGCATTTTCCTTTTAAAACTCATGATCAGTGACCCAGAAGAAGTTCAGACACACATTAACAAAGTAGGGCGTGGCCTTACTTTATGCAGATCTACTGGCTTTACTCTTTACTCTAACTAAAAAGCTGAATCATCTTCAGAGATATACTTGGAAACCTTTCAGTGGGGTACTCTTGGAAAGTTTTATCTGTTTGGCCCTCATCCCCTTTACACAGGTTTGCAGATATTCTGAGTCACTGTAAGATAGTTCTAGAAGGATTCGAGGGGTCTCCGTACTCTAAGTGACTTTAATTTGAAGGGAATATCACCCTAAGAAAGAATAATGTCAAAAATGTTATTCATTCTCATAAAAGAGATGAGGAAAACATTTGACTACTTCTGCATAGAACGGTTTATGATTATGTTTGTTTGTTTGTTTGTTTTAATGTAAACTTTGCCTGCCATGGGACTGAAGTTCAACACCTTGGCATAACTCAGGCCAGACTAGGCAAGATTTTGCGGTGTCAGCAACATGTGAGTCAATTATATTTTTAAGGCTATTTTTCCAGTGTTTGAAGAATGATGACATCAACCCCTGTAATATCAGTGACCCTTACTTTTAGGAGAGGTGCAGAGAGATAAGGAAACATCAACGGAAATGGAAGTAGCCATGTTGCAATGAATGAAATTTACTTGTAATTTCTATAAAATACCAGTGTTCCCACATTCACAAATGCCATTTCTCTAAAATCTACAATGAGATAGGCTCACATTTCACTTTCCTTCAACCCTTTTACTTCTCCCAACTGAAATCCAGATGAACACAAGTTAGGATGAGCATGCTGCATAATCAATTTTTATTATAGGATGAACTAATTCATGGGGATGATCACATCTTCTTAAAATATGATAAGCAAGGAGCTCATAAGCACAAATTTTTTCATAGGAAGAAATAACAGCTGCTACCAGTGAAGAAAAAAAAAAGATCTCTTTGGACAGTCTTACTGTGGATCTGTGGATAAATTTAGACCTGACTACAAAATAAAGAGATTACGAAGTTCCTGTATTACTTAGCACCTGCATAATATCTTTCAGTGTGTCCTGGAATTTTTTGCCTACAGCTAAAACAGTTGATTTTTTTTTTTTAATATTCATAAAATAAGACAATATCAAGAACATTCAAGAATTTTTAGTTTATTTAGGAATATTAAACTGGAGCTGAGCTTTCATTCCTTTTAATGTAGATTAGAATAATGAACGGAATTTTAGAGTGAAATCAGTGGTATTCATTTCATTCTTCTGTATAAATAAAATAGCTAAACTAAACCAAATTTGTTTATGAAGAGATTTTTGTAGCATTGAACTTCATAATAACATGTGGTTAGACATGAGACATGATGCATGACTGCAGAACTCTGTGGCAGGAGCTGAAAAAGAAATGTACTTCTGCCCCAGCATCAAAAACATGACACAAGATGCCCTGGTCTTAGGCATCTGAATCCCATTCCATGTGTGAAAATGAGAGACAAAGATCCAAGTTGTCTTCACTTAGATCTCCAGTATGATTTCAGGTGCTCAGGAGCACCCAGCCAGGCCTTCTGATAAAGTGTTGGGTTTCAGCATGAATGAGCTGTAATGGCCAGTGGAGTTTGTGGCTGCTAAGGATCTTCTCAACTCAAAGACACCACTACAGGGCCGGTTAGATGACTCTAGGGTCCCCCTAGCTTTCCTGACCAAAGACTTGTCATTTGACTGCACTTAGGCAGCCAGGGCTACTTGAAATTCTTTAGGGTACCTGAGAAGTCTGCCTCAGTCTGATAAATATGATGGCACATTCAACCCATTGCTCTCTGGAAATGGGTCATAAGTACATCTAATGCATCTCGAATGGCAGTGGATGTCCGTGTGTAAATAACTTAATCAAGAAGAAAAATTACTGAGCTGTAACTATCCAAGAAAGCTAATAAGACAATAAAACCATATTGCTCACAATTCTGGACTCATGATTTCTTTTTTACGCACTCTTTCTGTCCAACTCCATATGAATATTTGGCTTGGTATCTACCTCATGCTGCTATAAAACATTTTCTTGCTCAAGATCCTTTGAATAATTAAACTTAATCAGTCTTCCTTTGTCAACAAAATGGAAGACAAGAACTTTTAAGTACGGAATGATATGTAATAATCTTATGGTCACTTCTTATTTTTTGTTTCTGAGTCATCAGAATAGCTCTGAGACATTTTGCTTTATGTTTTGCTGAACAGCCTGAGCATAATGTTGTAAGTGCACAAAAGAAAATTATAAGCATTGGACAGCGAAGAAGAACCTGATCTTGCATTAATGAGACTTCAGTTATTGCTTACCAAATTAACCTTGAGTAGGAGCAGTAAGGGCAAGGCCAGAGAGATATCAAGCAGCTAATTGTATGTTTTTAGTGCAGATATTCACCAAAAACCTAAGATGCTTTTATTGCATCTGGCCTACCCATCTTTTTGTAACTTAACAGCCCAGAGAGAAAGGCAACAATCTATAAATGCATTAAGAACTGTCATGTGAGAATGATGTTTTTGTAGAGCGCTGTTATAGGTTCACCTAGGAGGAGAAAATATAAAAAATCCAAAATCTGTGTCTAAGTTTTAGACATTTTAGGGGGTTACTTTGTAGCTGCAATGCTGTTATGATTCAAGGCACCTTCTTCCTGCACTTTAAAGCTACTTTAAATTTACTTTAGTACACCAAAACTAGCTTAGAAATTAACTATCTAATCATAAGCAGTTATGCTCATATTTCTACACTCAAGCAAGTGACTCCCTTTATGAGTTCAGAACCTTGTCATAAAGTCTAACATTTGAAATGTAAAAAGCAGTATATTTGATAGGCATAAATGAGTCCAGTCCATCAGCCCCTTTAGGAAAATTTGCTTCTTTGACCTCATGCATCTTACAGATCTTGGCTTTCACAGAAGCTGAATCCAGGGATCATTAAAAAAAGAAAAAGGTAAAAAGGATAACACCAGTATTTTAAAAATACCTGATGGTCTCCTCTTTCTGTTGCAGGAATATGTTATCGAGCTACTACCATACCCATGGTTCTGTCCTTGCAAGATACCACTGATCAACTGGAAGAATGGAAACTGAATAGAGGTAAATTACCATAGTGAGAATCCAAGAATTTTCAAACTGAAAAGCCAGTTGACACACTGAAAATTCAGGTACGTCTTCATACTTATAAGCAGGGAAGAATGGGTCAGGAATGTGAAAGCTGATGTCACCCTGGGCTACCAGTGTTAATGGGATGTTGGATTTCAGAAAAAATGACAGCAGGGAGCAAAAATCAGCATAATAACTCTGGATTTCAGGAGAACAGACTGTCCAAAGATTTGCCTGGAAGAATCCCACAGAAAACACACTAGCAGAGAATCCTAGAATGAAAGTGGCCTCTAAAACCTAGTTCCAACTCTCCTGCCATTGGCAGGGACACTTCCAATGATAAGGAATCCACAGCTTCCCTGGGTTACCTGATACTGAGGACTTTCCCAAACCAGGTGCAGGACCTTGTTCAGTTTGGCCTTATTGAATGAAGTTCACATAGACCCACTCCTCAGGCCTGTCACGTCCCTCTGAACAGCACTCCTTCCCTCAAGCAATTCGACTGAACTGCTCAACTTGGGATTGTCTGCAGACTTGCTGAGGTTCCACTCAGTCACAATATGTCACTAATAAGGATACTGAACAATACTGGTGCCACTACAGATTCTTAAGAGCCACCATGAGCCACTGGTTTCCACTTAGACATTTTGTCACTGTCTGCAGCATTTTAGACATGGACACCCAACTGACTCCTTATCCATCTAAAAGTCATCCACCAAACCCATATCTCATCAGCTTAGGAGCCAGGACTGTATCAAAGACCTTACAGGAGTCCAGGTAGATGACATCCATAGCTCTTCCCTTCTCTACTGGTGGAGTCACTCCACTCTAGAAGGCAAATTGATGAGTCAGGTGGATCTGCCCCTAGTGAAGCCATGTTTCTGTCTCTAATAACCATCCTGTCTTCCAGATGTTTTGACATATCTTTCATGAGGACGTGTTCCATGATCTTAGCAGGCATGGGGGAGAGGCTGATTGGTGGATAGTTTCCAGGATTTTCTTTTTAACATTTTCTTTGTTAACTGGGAACTTTACCTGACTGGCATGACTTTGCAGATATGATGGAGAGTCACTTAGCAACTGCATCTGATAATTCCCTCAAGGCTCTGGAAGGCATCTTATCAGGTCCCATAAATGAGATCAGGTTTCCCTACCAAAAAGACATTGAGCTGCTGGAGCGTGTCCAGAGAAGAGCAATGAAGCTGATGGAGGGTCTGGAGCACAAGCTTTATGAGGAGTGGCTGAGGGAGCTGTGGATGTTAAGCGTCAAGAAAAAAAAGGTTTAGGGGAGACCTTATCAGTCTCTAAACCTACCTGAAAGGAGGGTTTAGCCAGGTGGGGGTCAGTCTTTTCTCCCAAATAACAAATGGTAAGACAAGAGGAATTTGCCTCCAGTTGCAACAAGAGATTTAGATTTCTTCATTAACAGGGTGGTCAGGAATTGGAATAATCTGCCCAGGAAAGTGGTGGAGTCACCACCCCGAAAAGTATTTAAAAGATGTGTAGATGTGGTCTCTAGGGACATGGTTTAGTGGTGGAGTTGGCAGTGCTGGGTTGGTGATTGGACATGATGATCTTACAGTTCTTTTCCAATCAAAAAGATTCTATGATTTTATGATTCTATGATTTGTTTGGTAAAAGACTTTAAAAGACTTGCCCTAAACTTTGTACCTAGGCTTACTTTTATTTTTAGCTCCTTTGAAAGAAGAGTTTACTTCTTCTAAAGCTATTTAGTTACAGCATAACCTAACAGTAATATTCCCCGGACTAGAAGAAAACCAAGAAAATTGGAAAAGTATGGCTTCAATATACATATTAACATGATTAAATCATTAGTGTGCAAAAGGGTGGAATAAACTCTGACAGACAATATGTTATCATCTTGAGGTTATTTAACCATAGTCAAATATAGACTATCAAATGGAAGTCAAGTCCATAGGTGTAGAATGCATTTTGGCTTTTCAGGTCTAATTAGCCAATTTGGACTAGAGGAGCAGCAAAATTTATAGTTTTTATTTTCTGAGCTAAATATAGCTTTGTGATTTTTCAAAAATACTGTATATAGCAGCTGATGTACAAATTAAGCTATGCAATTAGACATCTGTTCTGGTATAATAATAACACCATAAAATATAAATATACCTGGCATGTTTTTAAACAGGAATGGAAGAGTTCCTGTCCAAACAGGTCTTATTCAGACCTTCTTTACCCAGGAAGGATGAACTACACTTGAAGAAGAATACAGAAAAGTGATATGTAAATTAACTCTTGGTTTTGTTTTCACAAACTGGTTACCCTCCAGTAGAGGCATAGAACCACAAAAGGTTAAAAATCATTTTCCACTGATCCATCAGGGTATCATCAGTGGTGGAAAATTTTCTGAGGAAAAAAAACCCCCATATTAAGAAATGTTTGCAGAGAAGACACTTTTTTCCAGCATGAGAAATTTCACCTCAGCATGAGGAAGAACCTTTTTCCGTTGACACTGGGAAAGCACCGGAGCAGGCTGCCCAGGGAGGTTGTGGAGTCTCCCTCTCTGCAGACATTCCAAACCCACCTGGAAGAATTCTTGTGTCACCTGCTCTAGGTGACCCTGTATTGGCAGGGGGGGGTTGGACTGGATGGTATCCAGAGGTCCCTTCCAAGCCTAACAATTCTGAGATTCTGTGATTCTGTAATAATATATGTTCACCTGTACCTTTACATTTTCAAATATGTCAGCCCAAAATGACCATGGTAATGGAAAAGAATGCTTAACTTTGATTTCATAATTAATTAAAAGATCAATGACTGTTTCACACAGCTGGGTATTAAGCTGTCCTAGAATCTAATTCCAGCCTTCTGATACACAGTTTGGGGCCTTTTCTTTTTTTTCAAATGTCACATAAAACTGACCGAGTAAGTTTACAGAATACCTAATGAGAAAACACTACATCATTCTTAACACAGAGCACAAGCAAACAGTTTTATTCCTGTTTGTGCAGCTTAACCTTCTGCAAAAGTAATTAGTTCTATAATTAAAAAGCTATTTGGAATGATTAAAACCCTGTTATCTACTGGCATTTAAAGACAAATGCAAATGTCAGAAAGGATGAATTAATTAAAATTACTATTTAAAAGGAAAAAAGTATATTAGTGTAAGAACTAGAGGATGTTATTTACTGAAATGTTACAATATGAGGTGAAGTTAGATGTTCAGAGGATAAAGAGAAGGTTGAAACAATTTTATCTGGCATTTTGTAATGTGATCTGCTGCCATTCATTAATATATACTGTTACGTACATGCACAGCTGTATGCCTCCGTCACTATCTGTAGTTTAGGAACTATAGGGTTGCTCACAGAAATCCTGTCTTTTATCTGTGCTTTCCAGCCCAGATCCATGTTGAAATGCCAAGGAAGAATCATTGCAACAAGGTGTGCCAGCTAACAGCAGATCTTCCAGGGAAAGTGTAGACATGCTGTGAGAATGTCTTCCTTCCTTCCTTCTTCTCTCCCTCCCTTCGCCCCTTCTTTCATCCCTCCTCACCTCTCATTCCTCCCATGCAATTAACACAAAATAATAGTGAAGTAGCATCAAGAAGCCTCTTTCATAAAGTTGATTTCCCACAGCTACCTATACTGAATAGATTTAGTATAATAATTTACCAAATCCACAAAACAGACACAGTGAGGGAGGCATGTTGGCAGTGTGTGTGCTGTGTAACTTGGGTGACTTTTTCAAAAGCCCCTAAAGAGTTAATCTGTATAAAGACATGTCACTGTGTGAAAGGGATGTCTTTCAGGAGCATTTCAGCATGCACACCTACAGTAGATGTTTTGCATCAGCCCCTGGGAGGAAGCTGTCTTTCTTCTCTGATAATAGAAAATGAACCTAAGGAGATAAGTTTAATCTTCGATTACTATGAATGCCCTTTCTTGTGCCAAGAGGACTTGTGATTTTCTTTACCAGCCTCAATATACAATCACGACAGCATTTTTTCTTCATAGAAGATTCTTTTTTCAGAACATGAAACTTTCTTCTTTTTATCTTATCCAATTAACTACATAAGAGCATAATAGAGACAACATTGCTTTGCCCTCCCATTAATGACAAACCACACAGTCAAAACATTTGAGACAATTATTACCCGGAAACTTCATATTTTAAGGAAGTGGGCTTGGTCTCAAATATTTGTATGCTTGAACAATTGCTGTAATTTGCTTCTGGATTTATCACTATCACCTTGAATCTTTAGATTATGCTAAATTTATGGCTAGGATGGCTATTTTTCAAACTGGTTTTTAAAGACAGTGAAGCTGATTGCAAGGTAAATTCTCTTCCCACTGCATTGTTAAAGCACTATGGCCAGCAAAGATTAATTTTCAGTGCACACTCCCACATGTTCGCACAAAAATCATGCAAGTTTATATTACTCACTCAGAGACAGCAACCTCTATTAATTCATATGACTTAATTTGACAAATCTCTGTTTATAAGGCTTGTGTCTTTTCAACTTCATTATAAGGAGTTCAAGAGACACTTAAGAAATTGCTCTGTGAGGAAAAAAATCCCTGTGAAATACGAATGATCAATTAGCTACAGCACAGCATATCTCTGTGTCTTCAAGAAACATTGTAGCAATGGCTCATTAGTTTTAAAAAGTAGGATATTCATTAAAAAAAAAGAACTCTAAGTTTAAACGATTTGAATAAAATTACAAATTTCAGATTTAAGAAGATAATTATCTTTTGGAGTGAAAATTTCAGGATGTTTCCTCTTCACTTTAAAGGGCACAGGAAAGCTCAGCCAAAATCGTTTGCATAAAAGACATTACCAATTATCCATAGTTCTACAACAAACATTTTGTATTGATTAAAGTGCATAACCTCTGAAAAGCATGGAAAAAGAGCATTGTTGAAGAATTTTTTTCTTTGTTTTAATGTGTTTAAGGCAGCATAAAGTAGAAGGAAAATGCATCACTAATTCACTAATTTCTAATATTACTGTCCTGATATTAGTTTTTTAATGTGTCTTCATTTAGTCCTTGTTTATGTCGTCAGTTTACACTCTAAGCCCTTTGAGACTGAAGCTGGGACTATAAAGTACAATGTGTTTTCACATTTCATTGTGACTCAGGTTAGGGCATTTAGATAATACTGTAATATAAACTGAACCATTTTAATGTAATAAATTAGTTAACTAATTTCAGATCTCTCAGAAAAAAGGTTAGCCAAAGTGTGTTTCTTCATTTTTCCTTGCTATGTTATCAAATAATTTGATTAAATTATTTGCATGTTAAATGTATTACAGTTTATGTGTACCAAAGCCTTTTTTGCTGCAGCTCTTTGTACAGAGCACAGCAGGGAACACAGTGTCATTAAATTTCAACCCCAGTGTGAGTTACTGCTTTATCTGAACATAAGAAAGGTTATGCTCTAGGCATAATCCTCTGCAGTGAGGTCTTGATTCATAAACTCACTGCACAGTTCACAGTAAACAGAGAAAACATCAGAGCTGGTTAGCTTAGTCTTCATGTGGGAGTAAGAGGTTAGACAGAAAGCACTTGTAAATCTCAAGGTACTTGTGCTTTTGCTCCTTCATCATGAAAAAAACAAGGTTAGAAGAGACAACAGGGAGTGATTGAAATGCGGATGGAAAATCTTTGAAAGTCACTCTCCACATGTGCAGATGCTGGAGAAAAGTTCCTTTGTTTGGCCTCATTACTTTGTGTAGAAAGGAGTAGTTCTGTGGGGTTTTTTCCCCTAATCCCACTCCAGATCATCACTTCTTTTTTATCATTTTAGGCAGGCAGTTATTCTTACTGATTGTGTATTGTACATCTGAGCTTATGTCCTCTTTATGTGAGAAGGGGATGAAATAAAAGAAATTCACACAACCAAGGGCCTGTTTTGACAAAGTGTGCTTTGTCTGTGCAAGAATTTCTTTTTTAATTTTCCTCCACATTACAGGTGTTGACTTATCTAATATGAACTATTCTACATGCCTTTTCATATTATCAGTCTTATAGACTTCCAAACAGCAGAGTATTGTGGAAATTACAAATCTTATTTGTTCACTGGTTTTTAACATAATAGACATAATATACCCTGCTATGGATGTTACTTTTTTTGGTCATGGGGTTTGCTGCTGTTAATAAGCCTCTTGGCCTCCCAAAATATGCATCATATCACATATGTTATCACATCAGACTTGGTGTGGTTAGTTTGGTTATTTCTGTTGGATATATATATATATTCACATGTGATAGGATAATTAATTCTTAAACTAATAAAACTGACAGACCTCTACGTTACATGAAGGCCTCACTATGGTGTTCAGTGCTGGCCATTTAGTGTTATATCTATATGAATTCTTCAGAGCTGAGTGTTGTATTAAGGTTATTGTTCTTCATTTTCATTTCCAGTTTCCTTCTGAAAAATTTGAATGTAACTGATCTTGTTCCCTCTGACTCTTTGATCTTTTCAAGGAAAATAAGACATATGGGTGATTGCAGCAGAAATTCTTTCAGTGAAGGAAAAAGGTACAGTAAATAGCTATCAGTGAAGTTCTTCGGCCGTGGTCACTCTTGCTTCAGCATTTGTATTTCCTTTGTTGCATCCTCCTCTGCTACAAGTCACTTGCAACTCCTACCCTTACATGGGTCCATTCTCTAAAACATCTTCTACATGGAGACAGAGTCAGTGCCTAGCAGCCCTTGAAATACATGCACTCACCTTTTTTTCTGGTAGGTGAAGAGCCAATGGATAAACAAATCACTGCCTTACACTGAGGGAAGAGAATAAATTTGGCCAAATGCTTACTCTGGCAGGTGGGCTTTTAAATGAAATGCATCTCATCTGCCTTCTGGAGCCAACAGTTTAAATGGCATTAGAAACAGACCTATGTAAACCTATGTCAGAAAGACACAAGGTAAGATAATGAGAAATAAGATCTAGACCTATTTCAGGAAATGTCTGTACTGAAAATCTGATGTTTAGAATCCTAAACCATCTCTTTAGTACATTCTTGATGACTTTCATTACGATGTCACAAGGAACAGCATAATAATAATGCAAATGACCATCAACAACAGATGAGGTCTAAATCATCTATTTTCACCAACCACCCAAATTAAATCTAAATATAGTGCCGCTCCAGTATGGTACCTTCTTAATGATCTGAGCTACATTCCAAATTTTCACTCAGTCAGACACTTACAAAATTATGTTCTTAACTGCAAGGCAGCAGACTGGAGATAAATGTTGAAGAATGATTTAAAAATATAAAAATAAAGGAGGTAACTATTTTAAAAGATAGAAATGTGATGATTTATTCAAATCCGAAAAAGAAGGCTTAAGAATCTAAATAAATTATAAATAGGCAGGCTCTATGACTCTAAAGTCATCAACGAAATCAGTTAACTTATCAAGCAACCTCAGTTCTGTATGAGATGCAATTAATGTTTTAGTTCCCTATGTGCCTTGTGCACAAGTGCCCTATTTTGAATACAGGTGAGTTCAGTGAGGATCACCAGAGCAGGCGCTTGAACTACTGGTATTGAGGAGCATACACAAATCTCTGTAGAGAGACCTGTCATTTTAGTTTATATCACTGCTTGAGGTGAAAGGGGAATCCTCCTTCCTTCCTATCTTCTCCCCTTTTTTAAGCATTAAAGTAACTCACCACTGTAGCCTAGTAAGCAAAGTCTCACTAATAGGAACCTGCATTTACTATGTGACCCAATCCCAAAATATTGAAAGTAACTTCTCTGGAGGATGTCTAACTTAGTCGGAATGTGGGAGCACTCCCCACTCATCTCATTCCTTACTATGCCATTCAGGTGTCAGTCAAACTGTCCTGTGCTCCAGAGAAAGGAAGAGAACAGTTCCCAGGCAGAGTGCAGACAAGGTACTCCAGTCCACCCAGAGGAAAGAAGTGACCTGAGGGTGCAGGGGGCTTAGGCAAGTTAGGCAGTGCTGCTGCAGCCGATCCAGTTGAATCTCCTCATACTAGAGGAATTACAGAATCAGAAAGGTTGAAGCTGGTAAAACCTTCTGCAGGTCACCTGATCCACCAATGCTGCTCAAGCAGGACCACCTAGAGCCCAGGAGCATGTACAGAAGGCTTTTGAGTATCTCCACAACCTCTCTGGGCAGCCTGTGACATTGCTCTGTCATCCTGACAGGGATAAAAGCTTTCCTGATGTTTACAGGGACGAGCCTATGTTTCAGTTTGTGCCCATTTCTTCTCACCCTTTCACTGGGTACCACTGAAAAGAGCCTGGGTCTGTTCTGTGTGCATCCTCCCTTCATGTATATAGATACGTATTATTATTTATATACTATACATGATATACATTATTTTATATATATATTTATATATATATATGTATGAATGTATATAATTTATGTACTCATCATTTAATAATAAGTTCCTCCCTGAGCCTTCTCTTCTCTTGGCTAAACAGTCCCACATGTCTAAGCCTATCCTCAGTAGCTACTCCAGTATCTCATCATCTTTGTGGCCCTTCACNTCTGTGTGCATCCTCCCTTCATGTATAGAGATACGTATTATTATTTATATACTATACATGATATACATTATTTTATATATATATTTATATATATATATGTATGAATGTATATAATTTATGTACTCATCATTTAATAATAAGTTCCTCCCTGAGCCTTCTCTTCTCTTGGCTAAACAGTCCCACATGTCTAAGCCTATCCTCAGTAGCTACTCCAGTATCTCATCATCTTTGTGGCCCTTCATTGGGCTCTCCAGTATGTCCAGGTCTGTCCTGTAGAGGAGCCCAGAACTGGACATAGCACTCCATGTGTGGGCTCTCCAGGGCTGAGCAGGTGGGAAGGATCATTTCCCTTGACCATATGTTGGGCAATACGATGTCTAATGCAGGCCAGTGTACAAATGCATTGGCCTTGTTTGTGGCAAGGGCACATCCTTGGCTCAAGTTCAACTTCCCACATTGCCAGCTGTCCTCATGTTACTGTAAAGCTCCTTATTTTCTCATGACCTGTTCCCAAACCGCACACATGTCCAGATGTCCCAGGCTGTGTCCAGGTGCTGATGGCACCAGCAGGTTCTGCAGCCTCCCCACCTCCCTGGGGGCTGGCAGCTGCTGTGCAAAGTCAGCTCTGTTACTGTGCAGCTGTGACCCTGGATCAGGCTGCTGTGAAAACAGCTACATTGGGAGAAGGAGCTGTTGGAAGCTCTTCTGGTGCCTCCCCACCTGTCTTGGGGGCTGGTCAGGTCCTGGCCCTTGCCCTCTGCCTGAATTCTCCTTGCTGAGTTGGTCCTGGGTTTGTATGGAGATCTGGGCTGTGCCTGACACTGACACGGCCAAACCTCCCGTGCTCTCCTTGTTGGGGTGCCTTGGGACTGCATTCCATATGAGCGAGGGCACTGCTCTGCCAAGGATTCTCCCAGCTCCCCAAAGCCTGCACTTGAAGACCCTGCAGTTCCCTGACTCTAGGTTAGCCTTCTCAGGGCCAGAGAGCTGATGTGCCACACTCAGGAGGCCTCTATGCTTCCTGCCTTCTCTGCTCACACCTTTAATGCAAAAGACAGGGACTACTGGACTTGCATCACATTTAACATACAAATACTTCTGAATGGTTTTGTCATGGACTGCTCATATGTTATAACATTGGAAGAGCTTCAACTGAACCATGTTCTTTTAGGAAGTAAAATGATGACATTGAAGAATACTTAATTTATTTTCATATATGTTTGATCACTACTGTGATAATGGCTACAGGTCTTTGTGAGAATTATTGTATCTTTAAAAATAGCATTTGCGGAGGAGAATGTGCCAAAATGTACCTGAAACAGTACTAAATGTAGCAGATTGCTGATAAGAATAAATCTGACCTGCCAATTTTATTGAAGTCAAACTGGTATTCAGCAATCTTGTCTAGATTTCACTTTTCCAGTTGGATTTACTATATGTTATTTGCTTAAATATCTAAAATATTAATCTGTAATACTGGCTACAAACAGAGTCCTTTGTCATGTCAGCATTCAAACTACCTTTACACTGAAGATATTTTTATGAGTAAAGGAATCAGAGTTTATTGACAGAAATATAATTTTTTTTTCCTAGTTAAGCAGATGGCAAATCTAGACACAATCAGTAAGTGTCTCTAAGGCAGTCAGACAAAATCAGCTCTTGTCATTTTGGCATACCACTCAGCTTTCTTTGGCTGAGTATCTAATGCTGTTGTATGGTCGTAACAACTTGTTTAACAAGACATAGCCATTGCAACCCTTTCTTTGATTTGGAAAAAAAAAAAGATCACATGACTTTTTTCTACTTAGTGAAAGCAACCACTTTTCTCATCAGATTTTAATAAATTTTAATAGACCATTGAAATCAGTATTGTATGACATTATTCAATTCTGTGCAAGAACTTCTGAAATGGCATACAGTTTCCTCAATGCAGTGTATATTATCCTGGCCCAGCATCAGTTATTCCCTTAAAATGAAGCTGCCTTTTGCACTAGCAGATCTAAGACTCACTGGACAGGTGCTGAAACACCAGTCAAGAAGCCCTGTTTCAGTGGCTTCAGTGCAGTCAGCATTTTACCACTTTTTTTTTTTTTTAACCTTCCTATCCTATGATCAGGGAAACTTCCCCTGCCTACCTTGAGCACAGCTTTATTCATATGTGCTATTTCTCTCTGTGTCTCTCGGAATCTTGCCAGAATGGTAACATGGTTAATATACTTTTTTACATTGAAACAAACACAGGAATATGCTGTAGATGAAAGAAGAACAAAGATTTGCACTGCAGGGTTTTTTTTCTACAGAACTTCTTAACTGTTATTCCAGAAGTACTTCCCTGATTTGCATGACTATCATGCTTCTAATGTCCAAATGTCAAAAAAATAATATTGGACTGATGTCATTCCCCCAGTGAATATGACAGAAATCTTAGCTGTGAAAATTTCTATGATTTTATATTTGCATTTAGGGAAGCTTTTTAAAATGGAGCCAACTCAGGTTTCAGGGTATAAAATCAAAGAGAGATTTATATTACATCTTTGGTTATTGTCTCTTCCAATTGAATATTTAGCAAAGGTTTTTGGAAAATTATCCTGTAGTTTATATCAAACAAAAATCAGTATCTTGACAGGTTTTAGACAGAACCTAGACATGTTCACATCTTGGTTCAAGCTGTTCCTTACCTAAAGTAAAAGACAGTTTGGATATATGAGAATTCTTATTGATCTATTAATGTCTTATTAAATTAGTACTCTCTTTTCATAACACCTTCTGAAGTTTCAGACACTGTCACTGAAAAAATTGGCAAGTCTCCCAAGTTGTGACTAGGCAGTGAAGTATCAGAACTGTTTTTTTCAAGAGTGTAGGGATTATATCAGAATTTTTGAAGTTAGAAAGTTGTATTTAGGTTTGAACAGACAAGTTTTGGTAATGGGGGGCTACAGCGGTGGCTTCTGTGAGAATCTGGTAGAAGTTTCCCCTATGTCTGACAGAACCAATGCTGGCTGGCTCCAAAACGGACCCACCGCTGGCCAAGGTCGAGACCATCCCCGGTGGTGGGAGCAGCTCAGGGCTTAACAAAGCTATGGACAGAAAAAAAACCCCAAGCAACCCTGCACAAAAGCAAATTGAAGATTGAGAAAGGAGTGGGAATATGTAAAAGAAACAGCCCTGCAGATACCAAAGTCAGTGAAGGAGGGGGATGAGGTGCTCCAGGAGCTGAAGCAGAGGGAACCCACACTAAAGCAGCCTGTTCCTGAAGGACTGTACCCTGTAGAAGGGACTCATGCTTGAGCAGTTCATGAAGAGCTACAGCCTGGGGGAAGGATCCATGTTGGAGAAGTTCATAGAGAACTGTCTCCCATCAGAGGGGCTCCATTTTGGAGAAGGAGAAGAGTATGAGGAGTCCTACCCCTGTCCTTCCATGCTGCTGGAGGGGAGGAGGTCAAGAAAATCAGTAATGAAATTGAGCCCAGGAAGATGGGAAGGGTTGGCGGAAGATGTCAGAAGACTTGGTTTTATTTCTTATTATCCTACACTGCTCTGATTGGTTTTCCTAAGTCAAGTCTCTTTTGCCCATGACAGTAATTTGTGAGGGATCTCTCCCTGCCCTTATCTCGACACATGAGCCTTTTGTTAAATTCTCTCTCCCATTCCCAGCTGCGGAGGGGAGTGATAGAGCAACACCTGGCATTCAGCCAGGATCAACCCACCGTGGAAGAACACATTCCCATTTCAGTTTAGGCTACATAATTATGTTCTGAATGGAAATACAGAAGAGAACTGCAGTTCTAGATCTCCACAGAAATCCAAGTATTCTTCAAAAGAGTAGCAGCATCTGTGGCAATGAAGGGCCTCACTGAAGCCTTAAAAGCAGAAAGCTATTCCAGTACCTGTTCATTCATAAATGTATTGCCAGTTGTGGAGTATGGATAGATGAAATGATCAGTTACATATCTTCAGTATAAGAATATGGCCCTCCTAATTTATCAGTGTAAAATTAATGGAATGGCCTTCATAGGCCATTTTAATAAAAAACAAAAAAATGGAGAAAAAAACCCATCCTAAACTTCTGCTAAAAAATGCCAACAAAAAAGTTTTAGCTTGCTATGTCTTTTAAGAATTTTATTTATAGTATACTGTTTGTAGCTTAGTTGAACTTTCTATTAAAAAAAAAAATCAATTTCACATTAGGAATCATTTAAATTAAACACATTTTTCAATGCCTACTAGATCTTATTTCCAAATGTCACAGTCAAAATCAAACACTGAGGGCAAAGAGTCCATGCCTACAAAATAATGGATTTCTTCATGTATATTTCCAATAACATTTAACAGAAATCAATGTCCACGGTGATTGTTTAGAGATTGACAAAAATAATACATTGTTCATACTTCAGTAATCAATATTATTCTCCTAAAAATCAAAAGAATTCTGCATTTTTTTCTTTTGCTCACAACACAGTTTTATTCTCAGTTTTATGATGAAAAGAAAATTAAAATGTAAGGTATATATGTACTGCTGCCAGAAGATTTCTGAATCTGGTGAAATGAATTGCTTATGCTAACAGTCAGTTAAAAGGAACATAAATCTAAATTTACAGTGGCTGACACCTGAGCCTTGGTGAGGGATTCAATTTATATATACTCACTATGCATTTCATTACTGTAAGCTCTCTTTGTCAAAGACCTCAAAAAAAAAAAGGCAATCCTCTTTCTGACTTAGTAAACATCCACACCTAACTCCTCCTTTCAAAAGCACTGGCCATGCCCATGGAAATTGCTGTTCTCTGTATAATCACTGGCTCATGCTAAAAATCCATGCTTCTTTGTGATAATGCTTCCTGCATCATCAAACAATGTGACATGACAGGATGTGTGTCATCTTGCCTCAGGTGGCCTATTAGGTTTAAAGCTGAAGGCCAAGCAACTCGGCCATCTGTGCATTGGTACTGTTTCTGTCTTGATACTTTCCCCCATGCCTCTAGTCTAAGGACTTATCTTGGTTACCAAATGTCCCTGAATAATATATATATAATTAAAAATAGAATGGAAAGTGATGTATTAAACTTACCGCAGCAACTCTCAGAGGTTGAACAGACTTGATGCCTATACACAAACTCGCAGTTTTCTTAGAGTGTGCATAGCCTCAAGATCTTTGGACCTTAAATGCACACTGTAATATTTAATACACATGTAACAGAAAGTGTAACATCTAACTAGTTTTGTTTTCATTATGTAGTTTATGTACATATGTAAGTATAGTTTTGGGGTTTTGATAATCAAACAGAGCAAAGAGGTCAGATGGATGAGACAGAAGAAATTTCTTTTATTTATTATTTTATTTATTCCTTTTTTTATCTTTTTTTAATGCATAATTACCCATCCTCATTACCAAAATATGACACAAGCACGGAGTGCATCAAATGCAGGTTACAATGAATGAACTCCTCAGGAGCAAGCATAAACCTTCAATGACTGAATCCCACCCATCATTTTGCTCCCAATGGGAATATCTTAGCCATGCATGCAAGATGATGTGTACTGTTACTCCAGGCGAGAATGAAAACAAGTATCATTCATCCCCCCATCCCAGGGCACCTTCTATCCAGCCTGATGGCTAAAACAGTCAAGTAAATGTTTTGGAGTTTTTTTTCACAGGGACCCAAATCTCTCCAGGAGAACAAGTGAACTGAATGTGCATCTCACAGAGTCTCAGAGAGAGTATCGCCCACAGGGCTACTGTAAAAAGAATCAATTCTGAAAAATGAGACTGCCTCTTGGTCTTTCGCAAGTACAAGTTGACAAGTAGAATTGTCCAACATCCAGACATTGCCTAAATGCTAAAACTTTTTTTTTGGTATGTGTATATTGAGCAGTGTCAACCTTTGAGGTAAAACTAAAGTTCTGTTTGGCACACCAGGGTCTCATTCATGTGCCTACTTACCCTATGAAAAATGTATACATTGGCCTACTCATTGGGAAAGGGAAAATGTAGTATTACTTTACTGCATGGGTGAACACTTTAAAAGCACTTTGCCAGCTTTTTCTGATATCTAAGTTATTCTTAGGGTAAGTGAGAGGACCTGATCTTTAGCCAGCCAGGCTTTGGACCGATACAATAGGCACAACACAAATCTTTGGCCCTTGTGATCCAAGGGGAGTTGCAAATTCTGGTCTAGTTCCTCCTTAGCAATCCTTTGAGTGATCTCCCTTTTACTTTTTACCATAATTATTAAGTCTCTTGTTCATCAAAATTAATTTATCAGGTATTTTTATCAAATTTGTGCTTCTTAGCACCAGAAAATACATTTCTTTGCAAGAACAGATGTCTTTTTATGTCACAGTTTTTATTTTTGTACTCTTTTTAGTCTTCTGTTATCTTCATTCATAGAATGTTTTATCTGGAAAATTTAGAGTTAGACAGAAAAAAAGCTTCCAGCAGTGTATGGTGCAATGCTTATTTTAAAAATTATAGTAATCTCTATAGTCTGTTATGATACTGTGGGTTTCAGTCTACAACATTGACAAAAAAACCATTTAAACAGCCCTTAGAAAAGAGAGCTGCTCTCACATATGCTTCCCTGACATATTTCTCTCTTTTTTTCCTTCTAGAAATAGCACCCAATCTCAAGTCAAATTTAATGACAAAATGTCATACATGAAGCCATAAAAACTTAGCCAACGGGACTTCTTTCCTTGCAAAATGTCAGAAATGAAACTCTGTAGCCTCAAATCTGATTTCCCATTCATACCATCTCGTTCTACTGACATAAAGTTCCCCAGCTAACAGAAACATGATGAAACTTTTTTTGTGTGTGCTTTGGGAATAAAACACTAATAAAGACAGATAGAAAGAGCTAATATCATCAACATTTTATTCAGGACACCAAGGAATAGTTTCTGAAGCACTTGCTGTTTTGTTTGTTGGGGAGAAGTGTAGTACAGTACAAAATGTTACCTGCTACAGTTCCTTCCTCAGCTGCAGATCTCCCCAGGCATCAGAGAGCTTTTGCTGAAAAGAGAAAATCTGAAGCTTTGCTGATTGCCAGTGGAAAGCACAGTGCTGTAAATCACAGTCTTAATGTTTCCTTTCTCTGCCTTGACCACATAACCTCAAAGAAACAGTCTGAAAAAGAGCTGGAGGATTTTTTTTTAAGAGACATACCTTAAGAAATAGTCTGTAAAAAGAAAAAGAAAGGCCCTCAAAAGTAAGAATCACATACAAGAAATGAGGGCTGTTTCTAATGGGCATGTAAGAGGCTCATTAAGCTGCACCTCTACAGCAGGAAGACAGGTAAGACCCTTTTCCCCCCAGGCCACCACTAAGAGAGAACAGAGAGGAAGCCCCAGAGAATTTCAGCAGTTGCAGAAGAACAACTGTTTAAGGAAGAAAGAAAATAAGGACATGATGGTGTCATAAAAGGCTAACAAAGGTACATGGTGCAGGTTGCAGGAAGGTAATACATTCGTGTAGACACAGATAATTTGATTTGAGAAGGGTATATATCCGTCTTACAGCCAAAGTGAGAGAAATCCTGAAATATTTGTTGTTGTCTTATCCATTCACTCTGTTTATATTGTAACTGCAGTTTGTACATTTGGGATTTTTTGGGGTTTTTTGTTCAGACCACTCATATCATAGCAAAGTCATATATTCAGTTCCTGTTGCTATATTGCTAGGACTTCATGGCTACATCTGCAGACATAGAATGAGGTCTCTCTGTCACAGAATCAGAATCTTTAAGGCTGGAATAGACCTCCAAGGTCATCGAGTTCAACCTTTCACCAAGCAGTACCTTGTCAAGAAGCCCACAGCACTAAGTGCCACATGCAGTTATTTCTTGAACATCTCCACGGATGGTGATCGTACCATCTCCCTAGGCAATCCATTCCAATGCTTGACCACCCTTCCAGTGAAGAAATTCTTTCTGATGTCCAGTCTGAACTTTCCCCAGTGCAGGTTGAGACCATGTCCTCATGTTCTGTAGCTGGTTGCCTGGGGGAAGAGACCAAGCCCTACCTGGTTACACCCTCCTTTCAGGGAGTTGTAGAGAGTGATAAGGTTCCCCCTGAGCCTCCTTTTCTCCAAGCTGAACAATTCCTGTTCCCTCAACTGCTTCTCACAGGACTTACTCTCTAGACCCTTTACCAGCTCCACTTCCCTTTTCTGGACACGCTCTAGCCTCTCAATGTCCTCTTGTAGTGAACACAGCCCTCGAGGTGCAGCCTCACCAGTGCTGAGTACAGGGGGACAATCACTGCCCTAGTCCTTCTGGCCACACTACTCTGAACACAGGCCAGGATGCCACTGGCCTTCTTGGCCAGCTGGGCACGTCTGACTCATGTTCAGCCAGCCATCGACCAGCACTCCCAAGTCCTTTTCCACTGGGCATCTTTCCAGCCACTCTTCCCCCTGCCTGTAGCATTGCATGGGGTTACTGTGACCCAAGTGCAGGACACAGCACTTGGCCTTGCTGAACCTCATACTGTTGGCCTTGTCTTATCAATCCATATTTCTTGTCTCTTTTCCAATACTCCTTCTTTTTCAATACTCTTTATGAAGGCATTCATCTCACATTTAGCTATAGTAAGTTAATTGTTTAAACACTTATACAGCCAAGAAGGGAAAGGGGAGACTGAGGAAAGAAAGAGGCAAACAACTATTCTTATCCTAAAAAGGTGCATAAAATGGGTATCATGAGTAATTCTTTAATGGGTCTTTTCTATGTTAAGTGTTCTATGTCTTATGAATCACCTATGGATTATTTGCAGGTCCTACTGGTCTTCGATACTTTCAGCCAGACAAAAAAAAAATTGCCCACAATAAAACCAGCATGGTGATGTTTGGAAGGCCTGATTCGCTATGAATGCTGGTATTTTTAACAGATAGTCTCGGAAGTGAGCGTCATGTGAGTCAGAGCCCATGCATGGGTGAGCAAATTTTGCAGTCATAATGAAATGCAACAGGATGGTGTTGATAGGTTGGCTGTTCAGATATGGGTAGATCTCTAAAGATTACTTCAAGATTAATTCTATTATCTGTCCAGTGTTGAAATATCTCCGGAGAACCAAAAGCAAGTGATTTGCAGGTGTTAACTGCATGGAACTGTAATGCAAATGCACTCAATCTGTGTTACAATCATTTTCCCTTTCTACATGAATATGAAGAATGGAAAATGGGAAAATAGGGCACATTAACAAGTCTGGGTTTGGAGATTAGAATGATCTTTAAAGCTTCATAGTGCGATAACAAAAAATATCACTAACAACTTACCATTACAGCACATCCGTATCTTGATTCACTAAGGAACTTTATCAGATCTTAATTTTGGTAACAAAACAATATTATTTGTGCACCTTGTTGTTCTGGTGCTGCTCTTTGCCTCCTGTGCTACTTACAACTCAAGCAGTAAAGCTAAAAATTATGTATTTGGAAAAATTGAATCTCTGAGTCACTCCAAGGTACTAAAGCAAATTAAATGAAAATTGGAAGAGCTAGAATTTTTTCACATGAGTGAATAGTTTCTCACAGAATAAATACAAGGCTGTTTGAGTGGAAAAAAACCCTGATTGCCAAAAGACAGGAGAAAAGCTGTTCTATTTTACATATAAATGAAACAGAGTAAATAAAAAAAATTGTATTTAAGTCACAGAAACAAATTGAAATCTGGTTTAAAAAATGCAAGCAAACATAACCAACAAAACCCTCAAAAGCAACTTTTGATCTAAATAACCTGTGTCCTGTTCAGTTTGTTACTGTGAAGGATTCTCTATAAAAGACCATGTAATATGCATCCAATCAAACTTCCTCTGAAATTAATAGGAAGATTCGCATTTTCACTTGTTTTTGTTTAAGACTAAAACTTTAGGGTTTTAGCTAAGGCCTGATTCAAACTCTTCTAAAGAGAGTTAGAATCTGCCTTACCTTCCTGGTCTTTAGATTACATCTTCAAAAATACTGAAGTGATCTAAAATAGGAAGTGGAAAAATTACATTTCTAAATGTCATAAATGTTTTATCTGTGATATGTATTTTACTCCTACCAACACTTCTTTTCCTTGACATTGATTGAGATCTTATTTCTACACTATTTTATAAGTTTTTATCCAGCACCTGTAGCAAATCGGTTACAACATGCTGCCATTTTCCCTGGACCAGTGCATTTGTCTCAGAGTATCTTTGTGACAGTTTCGTGTTTCTTTTGATCCATAACAGTAATGTTAGGAACATTCAAGTGTGTGATTGTATTTGTGCAGAGCCTAGTTGTGAGACTGATGCAGAGCTGTGTACTTCTCTTTTACATTCTTTGCTCTTTTTTGTGTTGAGGGTGATGTCCAGCTGAGCTTTTGTGATTATGATTACGTTAACAATATGCTGTAATTCTGCAATGCTTTGAAAAGTTGGCAACATAGTGAGAGATTTAGAAGGAAGAAGTTGGTCCATTGTCTCCCAGGCAGTGCAGTTCTTCTGAAGTAATTATTTCTTTTTTTCCCCAGATTTCCATCATGCCACAAACCTTTTACGTCATGTTTTGCTGAATTATATTACTACATATCAAGTCATATGACACAAAATACAAGCTAATGTGACAATTCATTGGGCAGTAGAATGAAACTTCCCAGAGTTTTGAGTTACTTTTTTTTAAACTTTTAATCCACTGCCCCAAAACAAAGACTGGTCAAAACTACCTTGCCATGGTCCAGATCTAATACACATATAAACTTTTTGAAAAAATTGCACAGTTTCACTTGCCAACTCTTCCATGCTTTTTCATTGAAACTTTATCCCCCTCTCATACTGCAAGATATTTACCTTTCATTAAAAAGTACAAATGGAAGATTTAATCTTCCAGTTTTAAAGCTGTACGGCAGAAATCATTTTCTCATTCTGCCTCTTAGACCTTTCTGCCAGAATTTGCATTTAGATTCAACAGTCAGTGAAATGAATCCAGAGCCTCAACATCTCCAAATAGCATTTCATATTGCTATTAAGGCTCTTACTGTTTGTGGGGCAATTTTTTTTTCATCTGCACTTTTGAAAGGATCTTTGGCTTCTATCAGGTAATATTTCGAAAGAGATTTTTTTCATAATTAATTTAATTATGTCTTCTTAATGTTTATTGAAATGGTAGAGACCAAACTGTAATCAACCTGTGAATACATTTTATTCCAACTTCACAGAGGGTCCAAGCTGCTTGCTATCTCTCACATTCCTATGTTTTTTCTAGGAAGCAGCTACAGATTTGTCACACTTCTCAGGCAGAAGGCAGTATTTTCCTCTTTTCTGTAATAGTTTGTATACTTCCCTATGTCTGAAGATACAACTTCTTCCTGAAATAACTTCAATTAAAGTTATCTAGAAGATGTCAACAAAAGTAAACTAAGGAGACTTGAGCAAAATGAATGCATTTTTATAAACTGATAATGATGGGAAGAAGTTTATGAGAAAATGGAAGCCTAAGTCTTTTTTTGAAGCACGCTCAATGAGAACAAGCTAAAAGTCTTTTCACAGATGTAGTTCCTCAGACTTGTTCAGATGAGGCATCTGAAATTTCTTTTTCAACCCCCTCAATCATGGAAGGTCTAGATTAGATATTAGGAAAAAATTCTTCATTGGAACAGACTGCCTGGGGAAGTGGTAGAATCACCATCCCTGGAAGTACTCAAAAAAACAAAAAAGGCAAATGGTTGGGCTCATTAGTGTCTGAATTCCCTTCAGCCAGTCAGAACACTAGATATCATGTATTTCCCCTACAGATCTGATTTTTCAACACAAGTAAAATATTGGACAATCACTAAAAATAAGCCAGAATGTAACCCCCAAAACCTTCTCTCCCCTTCTCCCTCACCAAGTCTAGATGCTTCAGTGAGCTAATTATCATTACGTTTAAAATAGAAGGCCAGCCATTTCCATTTTTATGAACTGTCTTGCTGCTACTCCTCAAGGTATGTAATCTTCAAAACTCTTTGCCTGTGAGATCAAAATGACCAATTTTCACTCCTCAAAGGCTGTAGAGCCTGCAACTTGTTGGGTTTTGAAACAGAAAAAGTTCAGTGTCTAATATGTTTTGACCATCTGTAGCAATGGATATAAAGAAGGGAGGCTGGGTGGGGAGATAAATATGGCTGCTTAGGTTTAGGTTGAGCACTTGGGCCACGAAGCTTGAAGAAATCCAATTTTTCAGTTCATCTCTTCCCATTATTCAAAGGTCTCCTAGCTCTGCAATCTCTCTGGTTCATACTCCAGTGAAACCACGTTAAACTAAAAAATGCAAAGGCCAGAACCCAAAACAAGAGTTAGAGAAAAGGTTTATGAAAGCAGCCTGTGTTATCAGACATTGGCTTGGGCTGCACTCCTATCCAGTGGTTTTAGTTTGTAATCTGCAGTGACAAGTTAGGTGCTCCTACAGAAGTGACACAGTGAAAATGCCCTACTGAAATACGTTGTGTATATTTGTATGCTTCTGAAGGCTATCCATTGGAAACACATAAATTAGGTTTCTTGTCTGTGTTTGTCAAGCATTAATGTAGGAACAGGCAATAAAGCTATATTAAGAAAACTCGGGGCTGGTTACGTTGATCAATAGGTGCCGCAAGTTTAGACATCAGTATTGACCCCTGCATAGCTGTGTTTTCCCAACTTTACAGCCTATGATATCAAGACCAAACCATCTTTAAAACACTTTCACAATCAAGGAAAAAGGCAGAGGGAAAGGCAGTCTCCACAATTTCAAGCTGGAGTGTAAGTCCCTTTTGGGATATTACTGCTCCGTCCCTGCACCTATAAGACTCTTCATAGTGTACAGCTGTTTCTTTAAATTTCCTGATTAGGTTTTTTAATATATCATAAGGCTTGATTGTTCCCAATGAAATCAGTGAAAATATTGATACTGATTCCACTGGACACATGTCAAGCTCATACACAGTTTCTCTTTCAAGGCCTAGAGAAATTTAATTAAAGGGCAAGTTAGCAACAAGGGAAATTGAGAGGACAAGCAGACTTGACGACCTTACGGATGGAGATCAAATGGGTTTGCACCAATAGCACAATAATTTCTAAAAGTAAATTACAATATACTTCCTACATTCAGCTCTGGGGCAGATGATGGCACCTTTTTGCCTTCCTGGATGTGAACTTTGCAATCAGTGGCCTATTTTCTTGTAAGAGTAAAAATATTTCATGGCAATAGCTCAATATAATGTTAATTTCTAATTATTTGATTAGTTTTGGTGAGACTTTAAAATCTTACAGAGTAAAGTTGCTAGAAACTTTTAATGGCTTTTACAGGACCTAATAAACTGCTTGGCTTTTATTTTTTTTAAAGGGTTTTTTTTGCATTTCTATACTCCACTTAAATGCAGCAAGGTAAGCCTGCTTCTTAGCCATTCAACTTGCTACATATCAGCCTGAGAATTCAAACAACAGCAGTAGCAATTCTGTTAGAAATAGTTACACAAACTCGTTCTGTGAAGCAGATATTTTCAATACAGATTTAATGAAATGCCTACTTTGAACTTGGATTTGCAAGGAATGTGCAAATGGCTGGAGCAGCCTCGATCTGAACACTATTATGCGTGTTAGGCTTGTAGGTGACTTGCCTGTTAGCCTATGTGTGTGTGTTTGTGTGTGTGTGTTTAGCTTTAAGTGTACAGGGGTAATTTAGCAGGCAAAGAATTTAAAAATGCAAGTGCTTATCAACTGGGCTGGCAGAATGGCTCCATTAGCACATCTGGTAGAGCTGCTGCTTTGAGATGTGACGTGGAGATGGATGAGCTCCAGAGTAACCCCACTTCCCACAGGCTGCACGAGCCAGCAGGACTGCCTGCCAAGCCCACTAGGTTCATTAAGCTCAGTAGAACCCTGCAGGAAAAACCAATTTTAAAAATAGCTTTCAAAGGCTCCCTGGGTTTAAAAGTTCTGGATTCTTTTCCATTGCACCATGCAGAGAAATCTTTGCTTCTAAAGCACAATTTACATCCCCTGAATAAAGAGAGAAAATACCTTTTTGGTTTGTTTGATGCACATGATCTGGCACTTCTCTTGGAAATAATTTTCCCTATTTTTCAGCTTTGGTCACCTAATCCTTGATGGGAGACTTATGAGTGACCGAAAGGTGGTAGCTTTGTTGAAAAAAATCTCTTTCTCTCTGCACTTCCAGAAGTGCTTCATTTCCACATCATGAAATGCCAGGCTGGATTTCCAGGGGCATTCTTTCTCACCACAGTATTTTTGGAGGTGTTGAGAGCTCAGGATTTTATTGTTGTTGATGCTGTGGTGATGGGAAAGAGGTTATCAGCCTGGTGTCAGGAAAAAGAATCTCTTTTCAAATTCACAAAATGTGTCATCTAAGGTATGCAGATCTTTTCTGCTTTCTTATTTTATTATCCACGTTGACTACTAAATTCTTCCTGTTCTTCCCTGCAATGAGGTAAATATTTAGACTTTCTTTGACTAAGTATGGATGTGATCTTGTCGTGCTGAGTACCCTTTTAGTTTTACTTCCAGGAGGATGCAATTCTATAAATTGCCCACCTTCATCACAGCAAAGCAAAATGTCATTGAACACCTCAGGTAATGAAAGATTAAAATCTTATTAATAGTTCTAGACCCCACTCTCAATACTACATTGACAGTCTGTGCTATAGGAATTGTTCATGCATATCGGAAAAATGATGGCAGAAATTTTTAAAATATACAGGTTCTGCCAAAACTCAGTCAATAATATCCCAGTGTGTAAATTCAGTGTTTTAACACTGGGGTGCTGTTAAATGTTAATGCTGGTATGCTGTTGCTAACCACCCTCCAACTAATTTCTTTTTAAAACACTATCTTTTGTGATATCTTCTAGAAGATGGTTTATTTTCTTCTTAGTATTTGAGTTTGCTAAATAGGGAAAAATTGATTTTAAGATAAAATTTTCCTCGAACATATTGCACATTCATAAAAGTTACATGATGCAAGTTTTTTGTGAACTTGAGTGAAAAGATATATGTCTGGCCAGTGAAACACTAAATAAGAAATGGAAATAACAAATTGAGATGACCTATGACACAGATGTATGGCAATATTGAACCTTGTCATGCAGCAGAGATCCTTGGATTTATTGACCTCAAGAGCAGCAAAAGGAGTTGTTGACCAGAAGGACCAGATACAGGGTTTAGAAAATTGCACACTTGTAAATTTCAGTTCTTTACACCAAGTTTCTGTGAACAACTGTGAGTAAAAAACTTGGTTCTTCTAAAGTTAATTTGGTTAAGAAAGAAAGAAAGAAGGAAAGAAAAAGAGAGAGAGAGAGAGAGAGAATGAGCTACTTTCAGGCAAGTATAACTGTATTAAAACTCTTAATATGTAAAGAAAAAATTTTAAAATTAAGAGCATATGTAAAAGAACAAGTCACTCATGAAAAATGACTCACAGAGTTTGCAGCACTACTAGAAGGTGCTGACATGTTGTAATGATGACTCTGGCAGAAGAGAATGTATAGGACAGAACAGAATGGATGTTCAAAGCTGTGTGTGGAAAATGAATCACATGATGCCCATTAGTGTCGCTGAGAATTTTGCTGTGAAAGCCCCATGCATTTTTGAAAATGTACTTTTAAATGTTTAATACAACACTTATAAGCAAAATTTAGCACAGGCGCAGGGAATCTATGCTAATTCTCTGTACCTTCTCTGTCCTTATGCTTTTGTTAGTAGAAATTAAGTCTTCATCACCAGGCCAGACCTTCTCTCATCATGCTTGCTTAAGGTTGATGGATTTGGCTGAACTTTGGGTACTTTAAAGTAGGATCGAATGTCAGAACAAGTTTGTGCTAGCAAAGTTATTGTTTCATCCCTGGAAGCTTCTGCTAAAATATCAAATTTTAAAAGTGTTTCTGTCTTACAAAAGCGTTTGACAGCTGTCAGGTCAGACACTGAGAGTGCAAGGAGTGAAATCAAAGCTATCTTCCTGTTCTTCTTTCTCCATAGATTCTGTCTGATTAAATGACTACCTAGATATGCAAGTAGTACACAGAAGAATCTCTTCTTGTAACACATATTTTTAGTCAAAGTGAAAAAAAAATTGGACTTTCACAATTCTCAGTTTTGTGCAATAAACTAAATCCCACTTCTTAGCTCAGCACGATGTGAGGGACAATGTCATCTTAGGTAAGCACAAGTCTTTACCCAGCTCCATGAAATCTGATGCTTACATTTGTGAAATGTGAACCCCACTCGAATCAGGTGGGCTTGTTAAGGATGACACTGACTGCTGCACCTTGCAGGATTAAAGTCAGTTTATATGTAAAAAATATTGGATGAGATACATTCCTTTTTATTGACAGGAAAGGAAGAGTTTGAGCAGACTGGAAGGACTAGGAGATATGAGGCTGATGAGCCTTGAACTAATTAACTTGCCCTACCTTGAAAGAAAAAGAGAGGGAGGAGGCAACAACCATGAGAGAGGGATTTATCTTCCAGATTTGGAGCATGGGAGTAATCCAAAAAGAAAAAGGGTATCAGCAAGGGTCTCTCATTAAATAGACAAAACCAATATTATATCACCTGTAAAGGCCAAGGAAGGTAGAAGACTGAAGATAAAGAGTCGTAGTAAAAGAATTAATATTACAATTTCTCAGGTAGGATTCCTTGGTACTGCCAGTATTATGCTCTGTCCTGGGAATTGTTCAAGACAAGGCTGGATGGGCCTTTGAGAAATCTGTTCTAGGGGAAGGTGTCCCTGCCCATGGCAGTGAGGTTGGAACTGGATGGTCTGTAAAGGTTCTGTGAGACCCAAACCATTCTGTGATTCTATGACTGGGAGAGGACACTGGTGACAAGTTGTTTCCTGTGTGCCAAGATGAAGCCAGGCATATGAAAGTACTTCTACTAGTTGAACTGTAGAGGAAATTTTGTTACTTATGGCCCATTGTGAAGTAGCTCAGATGAGAACTAACAGATTTGACATCAGAGGAAGAAGATTTCTGTCAGACGGCTTTGCTGTAGAGGAGAAGGTTGGAGGGGTTCAAATCTGATTTAATCTACTTTAATATTCAATCAAAACCCAAATTTTTTCTACCAGCAAGAAGGGGATTCAAAAAAAAAAAAAAAAAGGCAGCTGTTCATGCTTTATTTACCCAGGATATTTTATTCTGAAGAGCATGGTGGGTTTAATAATTTTCATTCACTTCTGGCAGAAAGGGTAAATATAAAAAGATTGCAAACAATTATGAAAGAAATTAGTACTGTATATTGATGAAATATAAATATGTAGTTAGAAACTAAATGCAATGGTGACTGTAAGCAGAAAAAGTTGCTGTTACGGTGATTAGAAAGTTTATTATTGAACAGAAAATTTTTTCAGTCTTTAAAGTCATAAAATCAGTCTTAAAATCTTGAAAGAATAAGGATACCACACAAAGACACCCTGTAATCATTGAGATCCTGGGCTATATGACAGGTTGGTGGAAAGATACAGAATTAAAAATTAATAGATGATCTTCAATTACTTGAGAAAAAAAAAGATCACCAGTCTTCTGCCTGAAGGATTAAGGGAGAGAAGCAATGGTCTTTTACAGTTAATGCAACTGGTAACACAGAGGGACTAAAACAGCCGGGAAAGTGGGGCTCTGAGTGTGAACCAATGTGACACCACATAAGTTCCCCTGCTGTGGACATTCTCAAAAAGTAAGTGGCTGTCTGACATCTGGGAAAATTAAAAAAAAAAAACAAGGAAAGGCTGCAAGAAGATCCATCAAAAGTAAAACTGAGCAGGAGTTGTCACGTGCCAGAAAACTGTGCACAGTAGGAAGAGAGGATTGATAACAGCATGATTAGCACAGAGAAATTTTTCATGGAACAAGTGGAAAGCACTGCAGCTGAAGATGAATGGGTTACTACTCTGGAAAGAAATGGAGCATATATTAATTAAGTCAGAAACAGGTGCAGTGGAAAATATGGTAGTCAAAACCACAATTAGCATCGGCAGAACGGCCAGACACACTATTTAAGATACTCTGGATAGAAGAATAGCTTCTGCCCCAAAGCCAAACCCATCAGGCAAAAGTGCCAATAGTTAATAAATTGGGAAGGGAAGAGGAAGAGAAGAATGTCTTTGAAGTGTATTAGAGGGATGAAGAAAGCACAAATAAATCAAAATTTGTCAGATCTTCAGAGTCACCAGGAACGACTCTGAACTGAAATAGTTAAGAAAATGTTAGGAGATCTCTTCCAGGGAAAGAAAGATTCCTAAAAGAGCAGAGAATTGAGCTGGAAAAAAAAATCCCAGTTATCCCAAATTATTCCTATCCTTAGCATTATAGAGTAGGAAAGAGAGAGAACACAAAAATGAACACAAGTAATGCCTGAGAGTAGGAAGACATGTTTGGCCAACAAACCATCAATATCCCTTTCTTTTAGGAAAAAAGGAAGTAGGCTTAATTTATTTATGTCAGGAAAAAAAAACCAAAACAATAAAAGACAGAAAATCCAAGCTGTTCTGAAAACTGCTAGATCTCATATTCAAAGCTATAAAATTAATTGGAATTGCATCCCACATTGTCTGAGGAAGACGGTCAAGTAGACATAGGCTGCCTGCACAGGGAATAAGCAAAAAAATATCCATGGAGGGTAGGCTGACCTACCCTGATGGCTGACGAAATGAAGAGGGTAAAATGATGCTTCACAAACATGTCCAGCAAATATGTGATTCAAATCTTATTACGGAGTTGAAAGAACTTCTTTCTTTAATCCCAAGAAACACAGTAAGTCTCCAGGATATTTTGCCATCAAACACTTGTCCTTTCTGAAATCTTCAACAGCATTCCGTTAGCTCTTCTTTACAGAAACTATTTTAATCTGGTTTTTTTCTCACTTATTATAGTATTTTTGATATGACAGCATCTTCCATTAGTCATCAAATCTGGATAATCCAGAATAATATTGATATATTTGTATTTCATTTTATATTTTTATCGGTGCTGACTCAGGATGGCCATTAAAATTTTTCAACAAGCATCTTTTTCAAAGACAAAACAGCATATAATTGCTTTAAAAAGTGTGTAACTATATTTGCATATATGTATAATTACTAAAGTTGTAAGGAAAAAATACTTTATCTGCAGTCAGGTCAGAAGATAAAATAGGTAGATTGTATAATGTTGCCAACATAAATGGCAAAATTTGAAGAAGAACATCACAAAACCTGATTTAAAACTATCATATTGAAACTATGTTATTTTAGCATGAATATTCTTAAGATTCTATTTATTTTACCTTTTCTTTTCAGCATTAAGACTTTGGATGGAGGGCTTATAATGAAAAGGTTTTTCCAGGAATTCAATGAATAGAAAGGTATCAAAATGATAATATCATATGAAAGGTATCAAAATGATAATATCACATTAAATGTTGATATGAAATATATTTCCACAGCCAAAAACATCCAACCTGAGTCTTCAGGCTAGGGTCAGTAAATTTTTCTGACAATTTTCAAGGCTGATTTAATGTTCCTACAAGAAGGAATAACAATGAATGTCTGTGTTAACATCTAATACAACTCTAAGCATGTCTATTCGTGAGGCGAGATGCTTCCATAAGCTTCAGCAAACTCAGAGAGTTTACTTTATCTGTTTATGTAGTCAACAGTAAGCTCTATTCCCTTCCTTCCTGCCAAACTTGACTACTAATTGCTTTCTGAACATTTACACATTGTCAGAAGTTGTATGAGACCGAAGATGGAGCAATTATTTTCTACAGGTTATTTTCGAAGAAACCTTACAGAGAAATGTCACCCATTAAAGCAGCACGGAAAATATCTTCAGAACAACAGGGACTGCTGAAAAAAACACCTGAAAGGCACACAGTTATGTCAAGCCCAGGAGCTCAAAGGCTTTGGATAATATTTAAAAAGGATAAAGAAGGAAATAAAAAGCTTTTGGGACTCTTTGAATACACATATGAGAGACACAGTGACCACATAAATTGCTATTTATAAAAGTAGATTCATCTTATGAACGAGCTGGTCAAACTGTGGTATGTGGCACTGAAGTTATGCTAAAGAGCCATTTGCTATTTTAACTCCATAATTTATTGTGATCCCATAATCCATTCTTAATCCATTCTGAGACCAATAAAAATGAGTAACAGAACCTGAACAAGAAAGCACCAGTAAGAATTTATGAGTCAAGCATCTTTCAGCCTACAGAACCCACTGCAGTCCTGCAATGGGCTTTTGTGGTCCCTACAACGTACTGGGGCACTCATAGGGAGAGATTAGAGCAGATGCTGAGTGATGTAATCCAGAAGAAAAAACAAGCCCACAGGATTAAGTGGAAACACAGTGTCATAACTGTTTTGGAAGAAAAAAAAAGTCCTTTAGCCAAATAAAAATTATATATCCAAATAAAAATGATATATCCAAATAGCTTCCCTGTTCTAGGGGAGACAGGAAATCTCTGTCAAGAGAAATCCTTACATAGTCAAAGAATAGAGGTGGTTATTCTGCACCAAATCTAATCTCTTTTATCTTATTTAATTATCACATAAAATGTTATTATAATTTTAATTTTATTTTAATTATCACATAAAATTAAAACTGCTATTGATATTCAAAAAGAAGACCAGGAACTTGCTTAGATTATTTTCTAAGAATTTATATAGTATTCATTCTGAATTTCCATCTGAGCCACAACTGCAAAATAAAAGGCCATTTGTGTGCACCTTGTGCACATGTTTTCAAAGGCAATTTCAGTGCATTATGTGAACAAGAAGTCCTGCAGTTCCGCAGGCTTCTTATGTTGCCAACAGAGCAAAATGTATTGAAAAAAGATGTGAATCATAACTCCCTGGTGAATGACATTCAAACACTGGCACCATTTATGAAATGATGACTGTAAGTTTCAACACTTTTTTAACCACAGGAACCTGGCCTTTGTCACTTCCATAAATCTGTTCTATGTCTTTACCATTAATATTTCAAAAAGAGGGATTTTTCACTCAAATATACTCATTCTGATTTTGAAGGAAGATGGGGGTTCAAAATTTCAGACAGTGAAACAAAACTTAAAATATTTAATCAATTGATCTCAAACCTTTATTTTGCTGTATTTAAAGAATTCAGTGGACAATTCATCAGGGAGAAAACTGCTGATTCCTGTGATAACATTCCCATAGCTGAAAACATCCTCCATCTTTGCTTACATCTTAATTGAAAAAATGGAGGCTTCAAATTCAGATGGGATAAGAAAAGCAGTGGGTCAAGTAAATAATGAAGAGGTTTTATGTATGGAATTACTATGAATGGAAAACAACAGAATGAGAATTTATGGTTTGTGTTTCACATCAGCTTTTACACTACACACATAAAGGTAAGAGGTGAGGCAAAAAGCTTTATGCCCAGTAATGCCTTTCTCAGTCAAACAATTTCCAGACTAAATTAGAAGTCAGACTTCAAGTTTCATAGGTATAAATCAAAGGTAGGTCTAATGATCTTATAAAATGCAATTAAAAACAAGTACAAGTGACTGGAATTGGGGTTACTGTAATTGTGATGAAATCTTTTTTTTTGTTCTGAAGTTACTGGCAGTGTGCATAAACTTGATTAGGAGTTCTACTCCCTTTCCTTTGTGGACCACCAGCAGCCTACATACAGAGCATCAACAAATTAGTACTGCTCCAGAAGTCTCAGCCAAAAGTCCAACAACATAGAACCTTTTAAAAATTTTTAGGGCTGAGGCATCACAGTATAGCTCTGGAAGAAAATCAGGGGGGTTGGTGGTGATGCTGGCAATTGGACTGGTGCTATGTGTTTTTCTTCTTGACATTCAAGAGCTGTAGAAACTTTTCTTTCACCCCAACCTGACCAAGATGGCTAGTGGTATCCTGACATGTATTAGGAACAGCATTGCCAGAGGGCTGAGGAGGTGAACCTTTCCTTCTGCTGATGAGGCCTCGCCTCGAGTATTTTGCCCAGTTCTGGGTTTCTCAGTACGAGAGACATGGAGTTTCTTGATCTTCTAACACAGGTATACAAAGATGATTGGAGACTGAAGCACTTCATTTATGAGGAAAATCTGAGGGAACTTGTGTCCCGTTTAGCCTGGAGAAGACTGAGAGAAGAGGATGGAGGAAGACTCTTCTCAGTGGTGCCAAGCAACAGGACAGAGGCAACAGACAAATAATGATGTTCAGGAAGTTCCACCTGAATATGAGGAAGAATTTCTTTACTGTGCTGGTGACAGTGCACTGGAACAGATTGACCAGAGAGGTTGTGAAGTCTCACTTGCTGGAGATATTCAAAAGCTGCCTGGACAAAATTCTGAGTATGCTCTACAGGATTTTGCTTGAGCAGGAAGTTGGACCAGATGACCTCCAGTGGTCCCTTCCAACCTCAACTGTTCTGGGATTCTGTGAATTCTAAGACTGTCATGTACACAATTCCCTTTAAACTTAAATGTCAGCTAAAAGGCTGACAGGATATTCAAAGCACTTTGACCTGGGATGGGAATCGGGTAACCGTCTAACAACATTTTTTTAAAGCCTGTCACTAGACTTCACTCAAACTGTTCTCTTTCCCAAGGCACTAGTGGAGCTGCAGAGGGGTAAATAAACATAAGAGACAAGAGCTGGTTTGCTTTATTATAAAATATGGCACAGCCTGGCAGGATAATGAATATGTTATTGTTTCATCAAGAACAACCAAATGTACCTGATTTAAAGGGGATTGAGGGGAATAGGGGAAGAAGCAGCTTTTTATAATATTAAGCCCATGAGAGTTTTTCCTTGTAAAAGTCATTTCTTCATTAAAACTGTAATTGAAATGGGACGTGCTGTTCAACAAGTTCGGTGTTTTATATATGCAATAGAAATCCCACGACGTGTCTAAAAATGAAATTCATATTAATCACTGACGTCCTAATCCTCCTGATATAAGGTCTATATTCAGGGATATGTTCTCTTCTGAAACACCAGAATCAATTCTGAAAATGAGATTTTAGATTAGCTCTTTAGATAGTCTACTCATAGGCTCATCCATATGAAATTTGTTATGTGCTTTCACAGCATCTGGGGATAAAGAGCTTCTCACAGTGCCTGCATTTGTCATACATGGTTAGAAACCTAAGGTACCATTCATACACTTCACTTTGTAGCTCTTCTGAAAACATCAATCACAATCTGCCACCCTGTCCTACAGTGATTTGGACAAGTCACTGTTCTGAACACAGCATAAACCTCAAGGTCATTTTTCCCTAATTATTTTGGTCTACTAGAAACTTCATAAAAAGTTCATGAAAAAGCTTGTGAAAAAGACAGGCTTTTAAAAAGAGACATTTTACTATCTGACATCTTTACTTCCTACGCATTGCTCTTTATTTATTCTTTTGACTGCATTTTACAGCAAGGTACAGCTTTCAGAAATAAATCTGCATTAGAATTCCATCAAAACTACCATGTATATGTGTTTCACTATAAGCAGTAAAGGTACCAGAGCCTACCTTATTTTCTAATTCCTTTCTCTTTCAGTCCACATTCTTCTAAAAGGAATTTTTGATACAGAGCTTCTCCTCACAATTTACAGTGACAATATAAGTAATAAGAATGTGTAATGTGTGAAAGGGTCTTTCACCAGGTAATCTACAATACTGGGGGTACATTTCAAATACACGCAAGAGATAGTCAAACCAATGAACTTGGTTTCTTTTCAAAGGAACAAGTTAGGCTAGTAAAACACAAATCTTTCAATCCATAAAAACCCATGAGATATACTTTATTGGACAGAAAATTCATAGCATTCCAAACTCCTTAAAGCCATGTGAAAATAATTCTATCCAAGTTTTACATAGCAGAAATAGGCATAATAGCATTTCTGTTGTTGTTTTCATATTTCTTTTGAAAGTAAATTCTTCTGCACTCTTTACAGACAAAGCAGAAATGTGAATAATATGATGCAAATTTACTTCCAAGATGTTTTAACACCTTCAGTATTATTTTTGCAAAATCTCTATTGTCTTAATCACTTTCTCTACAGGCTTGCGAAAAATCCAAAGTTCCACGCTTTTCACAAATGTAGAAAATGAATCAAATACAAAATCACACTGTGCACTGTACGGATCCCATCTTGTTTGTAGTTTAAAGGATCAACTTGAACAAATATCAGCCCCATTTTGGCAGGATTTAGAAGCTAACTCTCTCATGAATCTTTTTGGAAACTTAATAGCGCATGGATTTACAGATATTCCAGGTAAACTGCCAACATCTGGGAATAAAGACATTTTTCTTTGTTAAATATAGTAGACACTATGTACAAGTATAGTCTTTGCATCCCTCCAGAGACACAAATCAGAGAAAAATTACTTATTCCATAAAACTGAGATTTTTCTAATAAATTGCAAAAGTACTGTTTATTCTTCAGCTGCCTTCACTTTATTATAAAATTATAATTTATTATTATGAGGTCTTTATCTGAATGCAAAGAATCCTTGAACTGGAGATAGAACTGGAACCTCAGATGCTAAAAAAACCCCGAAAAACCTCAAATCAAAACAAACAAAACAACCCCAAACAAAATTCCACTAGCCAAATTACTTTAATTTATTTTTATTTTCCTTTTCCTTTTCCTTTACTGAAAATTATGGTTGCATTCCTCCAATTTACATAATTTCTCAGAAACAGTGGCTAGAAATTTTCAGGAGATCTTTTTGTCTGCATAAGAGGTAGTACATACTAAACAGAGTGCCTCATTCATATTCCTACCATCAAGAAGTCTTGTCTTTTGTGCTTCCAAAAATAGCATTGTACTATTATTTCTGGGTGGTCTCTCTAAAATGAGAACAGAAAGATACACAGTACAAAAAAAAGTAGATCTCCTGATCTCCAGAGTGATTTCAGAGAAGCATGGCGGACATTTAAAGTCAAAAACTTTTCTACCAGCAAAAAGCCATCTTTTGCCCCATGCTGGTCAATTTAAAGAACAATACAGCAATGTCAGTTATTCTAGGCCACAAAGTCCAAGGTAACAGTCCATTACACCACAAATTTCCTTCTCTCCACATAGCTAAGTTAATTTATCCTGAATTTCTGAGAACTTATACTCTGTCTTTCTACCTTTCTTTTCCACTTACATCTTCATGGATATTTAGCACCTCCACTGCAGGGCGTCACAGGGTATAAGAGCAGAAGATGAGCATAGCATAGAGAAGGGAACTGAGTTAAACAGAAGGCCAGAGATTTACTGAGGGACTAGCAACCCATCTTGCTTCACAAACCACAGCCAGGGGTAGAAATTTTTCTCTTGGAAAGACATGTGTATGTGTCTGAAATAACTCATTCAAAAGCTGCTCCCCCTGAACTAATCTTAATTGGAAAAAGGCATTGTTCAGTCTGCTGCCACACAAAACACACCAACAGAATCCCTCTTGGTTTCAGGCTGCCTTTACCATCTCTCGGTCTGTATTCCAGTTTTGTCTCTGGAAGAGTCTTCCTGAAAGAAACGCATTCAAGCGCATACTTAAGTTTTCACACCCTCTTAAACCATAATGGGAAAGCTTAAAATTAAGCTCTAAAGGTCAGATTTTCAAAGGAATCAATATGAGTTAGGCATCTCACCTTATTAAGCATTATTTGAAAATTCCATCTGTGCATTTTGGCAGCTAATTTTTTATCTGTGAGGATCTAGACCTAATTACTTTCCTGCTCATAGATGACCTCAAAAAGTCTAGTGGTTAATTGTTTTCCTGATTTAGGGCATGAGCATTGTGACCCCTACATGATACTGAAACATTCTAGCAGACTTAAGGACACTTTTGTGGATTTATGATGCTTAAAATGTAAATGTCAAATCTATTACAGAGATCTAGGGGCTGCAAAGAGGGTAAATAGTCATAGTTCCTTCAGTTGTGGTAGAAATGCATTGATTTTCATGAGCTGAAGGTCTCATTCAAATCCTTTAAAGCTGAATTAGTTGTCATTGTATTTGCTAGCTGTGAGAATGTCACACAACTGGCTATACAACTGCGGCACGTCTCGACACTTAGCTTTTGCCAGAAGTGTTGCTCTTAAAAAATATGCAAGCGTGGTAGACCTGCTTCACTGATGACTGGCTCATGTGAAATAAGACATTCTAAAGGCAGGGGAAGGAACATGAGGGACATCAACAATCACAATTTCACAAGGAAGAGAAGTAACTGATTTTAAATAGCCTCCAATCAAGCATTTAAAAAATATTAATTATTATTTATTGTGGAGAGGGAATACTAATTCAACTCACTATAATCTAGCTGTTACACTTTCTGCACAAGACATGTTTTGTGATGACTTTTCGCAGATATGCAAATGCAAAAAGGTCCCCAGGCTTTCTGTATGCAGCTCTGAATTCTGTCGGAAGTGGTTGGTTTATTCGTAAGCTGTGACGCTGTCCTCTCTTCATGCTCTCCCCTCTCGGGAAGAAGCAGTCTGGGTTTTCATGATGCTTTTGCATCTGCACAGCTTGAGTGGAACCTGATTGTTCAAACCCATGAGTGTGTGAGGAGCTGAGAGGATCCAGTAACCTATGCAATAGGTAGATGAGCACTGTGTGTAGTCAAGAGACCTTTAAAAAAAAGAAAAAGGTATGTTATATGGTATAAATGAATGTACATCCCTGGGGACCCAGGAAGTACATACTACCACCAAAAGCCTTTTCAGTGGTGATCACGTGAAAAAAAAAAAAAAGGATACTTGCCAGCTGAAGCTGTTGAAGTCTAACATAAGGTGATTGAATCCCTAAGGGAGGTAGACCTCTTAGTTTTATACCGCCTTATCCACATCCTTAGAAAATTAAGTAAGAGACCATGGAAGCAGAGGCAGACCCTCAGTCATACAGCCTCTCCTGGCAGACACTGGCCCAGTGATATAGAACCAGCCCTCAAAAATCACCTCCCATCCCTAGGCTGTCTCTGAAGAACACACACAGTAAGTTGTTCATCACTGCATGCTAAGCCAACTCTTCATTTCTCCCACTTGGTTCAAATACCATCATCACCATCCTTAGAGGGAGAGTGAGTGCACAGGTGAGACTTTTAGCACTATGCCCCTCCCCTGCCTCAGAAAGTTGTACAGGACCACTCAGGGTAGCTACTTTTAGAAGTTTTCTTAACAATCTGTTCGCTAATAAGTCTTTTATACCAAAAGTCTTTAAAAATTTACACAAGAATAAACCTTATTTTTCTCTTCCTGTTAAGACAGCAGTGACTGCACAACTGAACACTTCTCCAGTGGGTTACAATTTTAATTCTGAGAAACTGTGTGACAATTAATGACAATAAAATGAAAAGAACATTAGCACATTATATGATTATGAACAAACAATAACAGAGAAGCTTTAAAGAATCAGTAAAGCAGCCAAATAGGCTGAAAAAAAATTTACATATCAAAAGGAATTATCTAAGTTTTCAAGATACTCTGCAGACCCAGTATAAAAGAAAGAAATGTAATTCCCCTCTAATATATTCTGGTTAAGATAATAGAAAAGTAATAGAGAACATGAACCTCATTGGGTGATCTGGCATACAGGAAATACAAAATTAACCGCATGAAATCATGAGGTAGAGCATGTGAAAATTCTCAGCAGCTTCTGCCTTCTATTTACAAACTTCTTACAGCTTTGTCACTTCTCCAGCTCCTTCAAAATGAAAATTATTCAAAATCTCAGCTTTTCCTTTTGAAAGATATTGCCACAAAAAGCTTCAAACCATGACTTACAAACCAGAATGCAAATGATGTTTCTCCAAATATACCATTAAATATGAAAACCACTGAAACTTCTATGAGCTTCTTTTTCCAAGCAGAGGAAAGAAGAGATAATTTGTTCATTATGATTCTTACAGGGTTTGCAATTAAAAGGGCTGCCTAAAGTCATCAAAGCTGTGAAGGAAATATGGATAGTATTGCAGGACTTTAATGGAAGTATTCATACATCTTGCTTCTCTTTCCCTAGAAAATCATATGAATGAGAGCAGAAGAAAAAAGATTTGGGCAGCTGAGTCACTCTCCATGCTAGACTGATCCCATGGCTCACTCTCAGCCTTCATGTTCTCTTTTTTTTTTTAAGACTGTTCATCAGGTCTATTAAAACTCTTTGCTTCAAGGGAAAGTTCTCATTGGCTTCCAAGAAGCTAGGGATTTACATGAAAAAATATTCACAAAAGCATTCTGATCTGAATGCTAAACATGCCTACACTTATTCTAGGTATTAATATTTTAAGATACTTTTTCCTAGTAAAGTATTAATTAATTAGTTCCTTGACAAGACTTTTGATGATCAGATAATGGTGGTAGGTCTGGTTCCAGCTCATGCAGTAAGACATTATTAGTCTCCATTATAAAGATCTGGGGTTTGTGAGGGTTTTTTTCCCTATTTCTCTCCTGCAGTATTCAGGCAGGTGACTGATAGAATATAGTCAGCTGCTAAAAGAATGCATTTTCCTGGGTCATCTATGCAGCATCACTATTAGCATAATAGGGCTGACCCAGTGCTTTGGCATAAAAATGAGTTGTGTTTCATTTCGGAAAACATGCAAGAAGAGTACTAATAATGCCCTGCAGAAACACATAATGGGATTTTTATGAAGCACACCTAGCAACTTATTGTGAGTTTGTACCAGATGGATTTCTGATTAGGTTTCAGCTAATTTAGGAACCTCTCTACACTAAGAGATGTCCATTTAAAGCCTGATGAAAAATACATGGGATGATCAAGTGCCAGGTGATACCAACAGCACTTGTAGTTTGTCAAGTATTTCAGATGACCCAGAAGCAAGACCTTTACAGCAACTGCCTTCTTTCTGCTTAAGAAATTTTACACTACCTTTCTGCTTTACAAGCTTCCGTGCTGGTTGCACTGCTAATCAAAGATAAATTCCTAAAGTGTTACCCTAGAGGTGTCTGCTGTTGTCCCCACAGAAGGATAAAATCTCTTCAATAAAGAGACTCAGTACTGATTGCAAATGGACAGATAAGCAACATCATCTTTATTCCAATAAAAATTGATGCAATATGAAAAAATCAAATAACTCTTCCATTTCCAGTTGGAGGTGTCCTTTCAAAGCGCAGGACCAAAGCAGCTTAACAACATTTAAAAATTACTGCATGCTCCCAGGGTTTCCACATGCCATTTGCAAAAGCATTCACCAGTTTTCTAATGGTAGCAAATTTAGCAGCTTTTTCTTTGTCTTCTTGCCTCACATCATAAAGAAACTTTCTATTTTTAACTCTGGATAATTTCTCTTCTACTCTGTTTTTTCATATTCACTCCTATTTTAATCTATTACTCTCATACTTTTTAAATTACTATTAAATCCCAATATGCAATTCACATACTTCTAAGTAAATTACCTGCCTTAAAAATACAGATTTCCCTTGGTGTTTCAACACAGGAGCATCTCAAATATATAAAGATGACAAAGAACTCCAGTGCCCAAATTACCACACTACAGGTGATATGCACAGCATTAAAAGCCTTGAATTTGTAGTTGTATTTTATTCTGAAAAGAGCAATAAAAACTGGCTGGCATCATCAAGCCTGAGAGTTATTGTGAGCATGAAGTGAGTTTTGAAACCTCGAGATAGAGGGTAACCACAATTCCATTAAACTAGGGACCTGAGTCAAAGATGTTCCCATTACTACTGCACTGATTCAACAAAATGAAATATAGAGCTATTTCCACATATCTCTGCTATGATGAATGACAACATAAACTCAGATGTACCTAGAAAAACACAAAGTGTTTGAGTTATATGCCAGATAGAAGTCATGGGAAAACTCTGATTCTTTTAGATACAAAGTTTAAAAAATAAGAAAGGGAGAAATAATTATTCACCAGAATGTTCTTAATAAATTCCAAGGGATAGTAGATTGAAGCTGAAGATGTGTATTGCTCTACAAAGACTCATAGTACAGACAAAGAAGTCTGGGTGAAATTGCAATAAGTCATTGACTTAACCATTTCACTTCCCAACTGGAGTCAGTTAAGCATTCTCAATATACCAAAGAATGCCCTATTAAAACTTAGCTATTGCATTTATTCAGGGGACTGGTTATGCAGATTAATGTTGATTGGTTTAAGAACAGAAAAAATGGCACAAAAGCTCAAGTTAATTTAATGTTAAACATGAAAAATTGAGCTCTCTGAGGGAAACGAGCTTTTAAAGAAAGAGATTTCTCCTCAGGCATTAGCCTGGCCATATTGCAAGCAATATCGTATTAAGATTGCATTTATGATATTAAAAAAAATCTAAAGCAATTTGAATTTAATTTGAAACATAAGAAATAAAGCCCGTCACATTACTATTCATTGATTCATTGATTTTAATGCCTGAAGAAAAATTTCCAATCACTTGTACTAACATCACAGGACACAGAACTGTGCACAATAATTTCTGCATCAAGTTTGTAATTTATAATAGAGCATTATAGGTATTATTCTGTATAAAACTGTGTTATTCTATGTCTTCTAAAAGGACCTCTAAAGTTCTCAAATGATGAAGCTGTATTTCAAATTATTAATGTGATCCTATTATTATTATTATTCATGAGGCACACAGAGGCCTGGGCTGAACTCAGCTTGGCTGTGGTCGGCACAGTATAAACATCCACCATAAAACCAATTTCTTTCTCAAAGACAATATTGGTATCCAGTGACAGACAAAATAGAGGCATATGATATGCCTGAAGGTCAGAGGCAGAACTGGAGACCTGCTCCTGTGTCCTAGATACAGAATTATACTGCCATGAAGCAGAGTCATCTTCTCTCAAATGTTATCCATGTTTTCTTCAATTTATTGACTCTTCAGGGCATTTTTCCACTGAATGTTTGCTGCTGTTAATTTTTATGTCTCCCAAAAATTGTTGTTGTGCTTCTGCTTTTTAAAAGAATAATGAAAATATAAAAAATCTGCAAATTATGGGCAGTCTGAAATGGCAGGCTGGACAAATGCTACCCTTGAAGGCACATTTATGAGAGGCCCAGCCTCCTCTATTAATATTGCTTGGTGAGCTCTGTTCCAGTGCTGACAGAGAAGTGCAGTGTGGCGCTTTTTGTGCCTTCATCAGATTTGTGGTTGTATCAATTACTATTGCAGAAGTAGCTGACAAATTAAATATACTGGTTTTCTTCTTGTCCTCAGTGTTATTGCTCTGCTTATTTCACACTATCTTTCAACAAAATGTTCAAAATCTTGAATATCATACATCCACTTCATGAATCAGTCACCCTGAACCAGCCTGCAACAGTTCTCAACAAGAAATAGTTCAGCCTAAACTGTATTTTTATAACAAAAAAATCATTAATAAGTCATTATATACACTGAGCAAGAAATAAAGGGAGAGAAGAATAATCACATTTGTTTCAATTATTCATATTTGTATGACATGAAAAGATTGTGCACTGCTGAAACACAATAGGGCCTGACAAAAGGCAGCCTAATGCAAAGGCAGCAGGTTTCCAGTCAGGAGAGTACACCCAGGTCTCACTGTTAGCTACGGACACAAGTTATGCCAGTTTTGTTTCTGCGCATCTGTGACGACTGCCACTGTGTGCAGGACGTGTGCACCTGTGTGGTTCCCCCTGGAGCCATGTGTTTGGGGACAAATGAGTAAAAGGACAAGGGGTAATGGCTAAAATCTGAAAAAGAGCAGTTCTAGATTAGGTACTGGGAAGAAATTCTTTACTGTGAGGGTGGTGAGATACTGAAACAGGTTGTACAGAGAAGCTGTGGATGCCCCATCCCTGGAAGTGTTCAAGGCCTGGCTGGCTGGAGCTCTGAGCAACTGGAAGGTGTTCCTGCCCATGGCAGGGAGTTGGAATCAGATGACCTTTAAGGTTCCTTCCAAGCTGAACCATTCTATGATTCTATGAAAGGTGAGCAAAAGAATGCTAAAATTGCCACAGAAATCTGTACTCCGATATTTCTAAGGAACAGCACATAAGAGACTATTGTAATGGGGTAAAATAATTATTTTAATGATGAATTCAGTTAATAATCACAGGAAAATGCAGAATGAACTTTCTGTATTTCAGACTATTAAATATGTGACCATGGCAGAGTAAAACTATGTAATATGTCACACTGAATTATTTTGTTATTATTGTATCATAAGAAAAGAGAATACAAATATATTGTTACCTAATATAGACTCAATGAATGTTTAAGGTATATACAAATTAATTTTAAAGGCCTAGTAGTTAGTAAGTAAGCAAAAGAATTTGCAGAAATTGTGTATTTTGTTGAAATTAGTCTGCAGAAATACTATGAACAATTGAAGGCAGGTAATTTGGTTCTAAATTTAGGAAACTTGGGGGGTTGAGGGCGCTTCATGTAGTATAGTTGTGTTTATGCCAACAAGTTCTGTGCATGTATGTGTGTGTTTGTGTGTGGACAGTTTGTTGATGAGTGATTTCGGTTTTCTTCTTAGTATACAATCCATATTTGCAAAGAGTGATCAATGCAGACACAAGAAGGTTCATTTATCTATAGTTCTAAAACAAAAGTTTCTAATTTCTTCAATTTCTAGCATAATGAAATTCTGAGCTTGGAACTTCCATAGTCTCAATTCAGATGGAAAATGGATGTTCAGTTTTGGGGTAAAGTTGAGGCTCTGAAATCAGTGGGCCTAAGACTTCATTACTTGAATTCAGGTCTACCTCAGGCTGGTATTTTACAGCAGTTAAGGTCTGAGATGATTGAATTGAAAAGCAATTCTCCTTTAATACATAATTCATGTGGGATTTTATACACATGCATTTTTAACAAACGGAAACCAATTACTGAGTGCATTATTATTTTGTAAAGCATAGCACGTGTTAGGAGAGAAACTAAACAGATTTACAACACTTCAGACGGGAAAAAAAATTACTATTAGTGATGGATTTCAAAACTTTCCCATTACTTTCCTTTATAGTCCAGTTAAACTCAGTGGCAAGTAATGAACTGATCTTTGTGGCAACTGACTATGAGCAGCATATGTTCCTTAACTCTTTAGAGTATTGACAGTTTTTAATTTGTTTCTTTTTCTAACTAAATATTAAAAAAAATTACATCCTCTCCTTCTCTCTTTCTGTCTCCCTATAACACAGTGAAAATAACGAATATATAGTGAATATAATGAAAACTGAGTTTCTGTGGTCTCTTGCTTTCCTCCTTTGTGGAGAGTGAATGCATATTGATCAGTGACAGCAGCTGCAGTGGAAGTGGACTGGGTTTTGAGGAAACGTAAATCAGGTGCAAACCAATTTAAATCAATAAAGTTACGCCAATTTATACCAGCTGAAAAGCACTACTGTATTTTTAAATTATTACAAAGAAGTCAAAATTTTTCAGAAAAGTCATTTCTGAAAAAGCAGATAAACAATGATTACACTATGCTCAGATTTTAATTAATGTAAAAATCTGGCTTGCAGATTAATTTAATTAATGCTTTTCTTTGGCATTGTAGTGGTTTAGGATATACTAGGTGCTTTCCTGTCACTTCTTATGCAAAATTATCAGGCAGGCTACAAGAGAACCTCAGAAAGTAATGATTCAAAAGTGCATATATATATATAGGGTATTTTTTCATTAATTTCTATTGTATAGTGGAAATGCAATTTTCTGGAGAGTATTTCATAGAATCATAGAACTGTTAAGACTGCAAAAAACCTCCCAGATCATTGAGTCCAATCACTTAAATTGTTCTCTAGAGTACAAAGCCTAATTTTGCTGACATGACAAAGCAGGAAAGAATACGAAAATAATCTTAAGGGGCGGTTTGAGGATATAATCCCCATAATCTACATTATAATTATTTTGACACCTTATTCCCCATTAATAAAAATTAGGAAAAAATAATTGATTTGTATTGAAATGCTATCTCTAAAACTGTTTGTAAATGTATTACCAAAGAAAATATATCTTCCTCTTCCTTTTAACTCTAGTTTTTGAGACTGAATTCTCTTCCAGGTTACCACAACTACTTTAATAATGGTGACCTTCTTTCTCTATCACCATAAAACAATATCACTTTTCATAATGGACGGTTTATGTCAGATGAGTTGTTCATTATAAAACTGAGGAAGACACATGTTACTGAGAAAGTGAGAACATAAAATTCTTGTCAAATGTAAAACCCTGAAAATTTTCTTTTGGGAAAGTATATAAAGGATTGTCAGAATGTTGGATTCTTAGCTGTAGGCAAAAAAAGTAGCTCATTCTCTTTTATGAGTGGTAGAATACACTGCATAGACAATCAATTATAATTGGCATTTGGTTAGGAGCATCCATTGAGTAAAGGACAAGCATTTTCCACTGTCAGTTGTTAATCCATTCCTTCTGTGAATCTAAGAGAATGTATTTTTTTTCTAACTTCCTTCTAGATGCAAGCAGCTCACGATAATTAAAATGAAGCAGCAATCCTAATTATTGTCCTCTATTATTAATGCAGTAGAGGTATTTGGTTCACTTTCTTGTCAGTGGCTGTGCTCTCAATGGTGTGATGAAAGTGTAGACTCTTACAAGTACACAAAAACTTTCAGAATTTGACTGTGTAATGACACAATGCAGCCCCTATGAAATGACAAAAAATCAAGGTTTTTTAGCTATGTTTCAGATCAGTAGTGTCAGTATGAACAAGCCACACAGAAGAAAATATTCAAACTTAAATGTCAACGAAGTAATGCTGGCCACTGCTGTAACTTTCTGTTACGTACTTTGGTGCCTGGATTTAGACATTCTGGTTTGAAAAGGTTGTCTTTAACCTCCAGCTATTGTAAATTCACCTTTCATCTGAGTTTGCCTTCACAGAAGTAAATAAGACTGTTTCTGTTGATATAAGGACATAAAGAGCTGTCCATGTATAAGAAAGATTTCATAACAGCTTTCTTTTTTTGCCTGAAATTTTTCCAATTAATAATAATATTAGAAGAGGAAGAGTAACATTTTCCTGCCCTTCATTACAAGATATGAACTGAGAGAGAAATCCAAAAGAAACATTACAGATCTATTAATAATAAAACTTTGGTGTTTTGAACTATGATTGTAGTCTTAATGAACTTCATCAACCTCTGTCTTAAAAAAAATGACAAGTTTTAGCCACATTGTTCTGATGTGTATCCTGATAGAACATAGCTCCAGCTGGTTTCTTCCAGCTTGCAGAAACTTGTTTTACCTATTTTTTTTTTACCACAGAATAGCCCCTTTTCTTTCTCTGGTATTGATCTTTTCTATGCCCGCTCAAGATTCATTTTGCTCCTTTTTCTACCATGAGATTAGCTTTCCTTCTTGTGTTATATCTGTAAAATCATGCACAAAACCACTGATGAAGTCTTGGCACATCTTTGCACAAGGCACGATGCTTGTTGTGTTGGAAACATTAGCAGGTTACATCACAGATTTCCATTTGTCTGTTTCACCTTTGGAACATATGGACTGCTTCGATTCAACATATTGTAATGAAGAACTTCAACCCTAGAAAAACAAAATTTTAGCATTAAAAGAAATTGTTGATACAGAACTAGTATAATAAATTATTTTGATTGAACAATTATGTTCTTGAAGAAGATAAAGGTCAATATTTTTAGTCTGTTTTATACAGAAAGATCACATATGCTCCACCATTACCCCCTCCAGTCACAGAATAGCATTTTTCATTTAGCTTACTCGAAAGATCACAATCTTTTTTCAAGCATTGGTTTCCCATAATAACCAGCCAACAAAATAGAGTTTAAAAGGAAAACAGAACAAATTATTCTTTTCTACAAATCACAGGATTTTGTCATCAAAAGACAGCAGTAATTGTATCCCACAAGTGGATGCTGTAGCAGGACTGGAATGTGAATGTACTCCAGTGAACAATGCAAAAGAAAGGAACTCTCTCAGACCAGTTTGCTGGCTGCCATTCCCTTCCCTGAAAAGGCAGACCTAGCCTGGAAAGCAACATAACTGCAGTAGAAAGGACTTTACTCTGAGAGAGTAGAAAGGGAGAATCACCTCTCTCAACCTGCTGGACACACTTTAGATGCAGCCCAGGACACAGTTAGCTTTCTGGGCTGCTAGCACACATTTCTGGCTCATGTCAAGCTTCTCATCAACCAACACCCTCAAGTCTTTTGCCTCAGGGCTGCTCTCATCAGCACTCTAAAGTCCTTTCTACTCACAAGAGGTAACATTCCTAGCTTCTTCATATACCTCCTTGAATAAGAGATCTAACAGTGTAGATTCTCAGCACTAGCAACCTGAGAGGACAGAAAGCTGCCTGATATTGCTTTCTGTCTCTTCTAGAAAATGGTGAGCCTGGGTTTGAGATAGGAGTTTGTGTAGCAATAAGGAAATTGGAGGTAGTAAGCATGATTAAAATATTCAGTGAATGTGTTTATTTTTCGTCTTGGACATAGGCTGTGACTAGAGTGGTAAACTAAACGTGTTTGGGATAATTTCCTAACATTGAAGACAGCTGGCATGGATTAGCCCCAGTCTATACTACTAAATTCTCTTTCCCATGCCATTTTCCAGCCATGTTCAGGATTTGCACAGAAAGTGTTAGCTGGCCCAAGACAGAGCAATACATGAGATTTTTCCAACAGTTAAACAGTATAAACAATCAAGTTCCAATGTCCAAAACTTATTCACTTTCTTAGTACTTTAACATATTAATTTGATTTTATTGTATATATTTAATATAGAAGGTCAAATTCCTCTTCTGTTCCTGCTCTGCATAGGAGCTGAGAACAAGAGCTAACAATTATAGGGAGGGGGGGGTTGTTTAGGTAGGGAAGCCAACTTGGTTTGTTTTTCCAGGTCTTTGCAAACTTGAAAAAGGAATGGCAACAGAAACACGGGGATTTAGCCTCTTTCTTTCAGGCACAAGAGAAAATAATGACACACAAAACTTAGGTCAGACCAAAAGTTGATATAGCTCAGTATCCTTCCTGCAACAGTGAGTAACAGATGACATCTATGAAATGGTATGAGAAGAAAATAATGATGGCTGTTTTTGGCATATCTTTTCATATTCTGCTACCAAAAAAAATAGAGTCAGATATGGCATGGGAGGTAAAAGGGTTGTTACTTGAACAGTTAAATTAATGGAAAATTTTTTTCTTAATGAATGTTGTACATTATGCCCCCATTTGCAATACCCCAAGCTATGGAAGGGCTAAGACCCTCTCATATAGAAATTATATATGTTTCCCAGATTCTCCAATGCACTCTCCTATTATGTGCTTTGTCTCTTTGTAAGCTGTTTGCTTACCAGTTGATTGGTACATGGTGACCCAGCCTTGCAGGGACAGATGTTGTGCTCTCTGTCAATGAGGATACTAATTTCTTCCTTTCAATACCAATTTTTACTAATCTTGCAATTTGCTTGACACCTCTGTTAAATTACATTGGGATTTAACCCTAAACTCAAAAGGTCTTTGGAAAAGATTGACTGGCAGAGGAACAGATGGACTGCAAGTCAGGCAAAAAATATAATCTTCAAAAAAGTTAATTGAACATTACCAGCTAGATACAGTCATAATCCCCTCCTTTTATATACACATATCCAGAAATAATTTTATAGGTGCTTCTATTTGCATACAATCCTATAGGTTAGTGTGTTAAATAAGGATTCTTCATAGCTTTGAAAATAACATATGTGACTTCAAGCTAACAAATAATCAATTTAACAAAAAACTAAAATAGCAAAACAGCCATTATTTTCTCTGTGTATGACAGGTTGAAAACAGAGTTAGTAGGCTGCCATGCTTGGTATTTTGGGAGATAGCAATAGGGTCACATATGTCCTGTCAAGCAAGTTTTCCTGCAGTTGCAACTGATATTCCTAGAAGTCTTGGTAAATGAAAGCAACTGTCAGCCCCCTGATACCCACTTCAATATTGCTGAAGTGAATTGGAGGACTCCTACTACCTTCAAAATTATCTGAATTTTGGCATATTTTCAAAGATGTTGTTGTCCATCAAATAATAAAATCGTAGGATTAAGATAGCTCTTACTTTTGCTCAGGAGTTACCCCTCCAAGTCCTGGCTTGCTCCCTCAGTGAATTTCCTGGCCACATCCTTCCTGGTGTGGCAGTGAGAGCTCAGTGGAAATTCTCCTTTCACATACATCCTTGGAAATGAATGCAGGGGCTGGAGGGTTACTGGGGTGTGGTCTAGTATGTCTGGATGACCAAAGGGTAATGACTGGCATATGCATTGAAGAAAGCAGAGAATTGCTGCCAGCTGCTGTAGACACAGCCTAGGGATGCACCTATACCTTGCTTCCTCTTAAGAGGCACAGGCTGGATCTTTGCACTGAAAAACACTTCAAATTATCTACTCATTAAAATAACATTTATATTACCTGTTTATTGTTTTTCCAAACAATTTTACATCCATATGTAGCTAATGCATTAGAGTATTAAATTCTTATTGACCACAACACAGCTGCCTAACTGAAATGTATATCTAATAGATAGCTGCGCTTACTGTTTTATTCGTAAAACCAAAATATCCAGAATACATGATACACAATCTGCATATTCAAACCTAATAAACTCTCATAATTTTCCCAGCTAATGAAACGGTGCTATGGTGTCTATGAGTTTACCATACAAAAACGGAGAATCTTTGACTCAAATATTGACTTAGTCACAGTTCATTCATTAGGCAACATTCTAAGGCTAAATTTTTTCCTGAATGTAGTTCCAGAGAGCTGAACACCTTAATTTAGTCAACACCACAGATTTTGGGGAGGGGGGATTACACTTAACAGAAGAAACCATTCATACTTACATGGGAAAACCCTATAAGAGACCGTTAGTTATATATTCCTTCAAAGAAACACATTTTGCATAGAACTACAAAACATAAGACATTAAAAGACAAGGCATTGCAAACATTAGTACATGAGACAGAAAAGCTTTTTCAGGAATGCTTTGTGCACATTGAACATTTTACATTAGCTGCACAATGATTTTTTCCATCCTGATAAACTCTCTTTAATAGACTGCAAAGTTCCCACCTCATTTACTTATTTTCTCAACTGAAGTGAAGAAGAAAAATAATTTAAAGGCCAGTAAACTTTGAAAATATGCTTTATGGAATTTACTGCTTTTTTAAATAGAAAGAAATTAAGGCAGTATGTGTCCTGGCCAGATTGCTAATCACCATGAGAACACGCATATAGGGGCAGGCAGAACTTTTCCTGTCAGAGGTGTTATCACAAGGACACTAGATTACCTCTCTTTCAGCCCTCCTGAAAATAAATCATCAGAACCAGGTACCACTACTTTATTGCTCAGTGTGTCCTGAGAAGCAGATGCAGTAAATTCTACTTCTGTGACCTTTTCAGCATTCCGTGTTTTGACTGAGTGTCCATTCTAGTCACAGGTTGCTGAGGTCACAAACAGAAGAAGATAGGAATGGCAAGCAAATCAAATTACAGAATACTAAAAAGGTCAGAGTAGTACCATTTATATTACCCTTCACAGAACAGATGAGGCAGACGATGTTGTACCTCTGCCTCACAACAAAAATTATAATGATTCAGTAAATAGCACCAGTGACAAATTCTCATTTGTGCCAAGGAGTTGCACTGTAAAGAAATAGCTCTAATATTCAATGTTCACTTTTGGAAGTATGATCCTGTTATATTTAAAAATTGAGTCTTTTGGAAGTTCTGTTTTGCCATAGCATCTTTCATTTCAGAAATAAATATGAATTAAATTCTTCTGAAAAAAAATTTAAAATTACATTCAACTAAACCAAATAAATTGGTGTTTCTATATCCATGTCATGACTTTTTCCAATTGTATTTTATACACACTGCAGTTGGATGCACCATTTTTGATAAAAGATTGTGGACTTTGATTGAAATCCTCAGGTAGCAAAGAGTCCTCTTAGAATTTAAAAAAAATTTCTGCAAAATACAAATTTTGTTCGTGTACTGTTGCATTTATATCGATCAGTACATGTAATTAAGGTTTTGTAAGCAGTTGGCAAATCTCTCCTCTTTTATTTTAAAACCATTCTTCCTTGTCCTATCGCTACTCGCCCATGGTAAAAGTTGTTCTTCCTCTTTTTTATAAGCCCCATTTAAGTATGGGAAGGCCACAGTCTCTTCCCCAGGCTAACAACCCCAAGTCCCTCCGCTTGCCGTTGTAGGAGAGGTGTTCCATCCCTTTCATTGTCTTCATGGCTCTACTCTGGACCTGCTCCAAGAGGTCCACATCTATTTTTTGCTGAGGACCCCAGACTTGGACACAATATTCCAGGTGGGGTCTCACAAAGGCAGAGTAGAGCGGGAGAATCACCTCCACCAGCCTGCTGGTCACTCCTCTTTTGATGCAGCCCAGGATGTGATCGGCCGTTTGGACTGCAAGTACACACAATTATTACATTTCCTGTTTACCATCTAGTCTCTTGAAAGTAGTTTTTAAGTTAGATGTGGGGGAAAAAAAAAAACAAAAAAGCCCAAGCCTGCCTTCAGCATTCAGTGAGCATCATCTATAAAGGCTTAAAAGACTTAAGGTAGTCTTTAAGGCAGTCTTACTTAAAAGATTACACTTTAAACTGTGATAGCGATTAGTATCCAAATAATGATAATGAAAAACAAAAATCTCTTACCAGGGTGGTAAATTCTGCTTAAACATTCTCAAGAATTTACTCAGCCACTTTGACCTAGTCAGCATAATTCAACATCCACTTAAACGATCAACAAAGTTAACTTAAAAAGTAGTTCTCTACATTTAGCAGTTCACTGCTTGACATAATGAATCTACCTAAGTCAAAAAAAAAAATCCTCCTGTTTTTGGTTACTGTTGTTTGACATTTACATCCACCACTGCTTTTCAACCAGTAAATCTTGGCACCCAGGGGGTTTAGAAAAAAAAAGCAATCAGTAGGATCCCAAGAGTTTGAGAATGTTATTATAATCCATGACAAAGAAAAATCTCACACCATAATCCCTACATAGCCCCATTCCTCAAGGTCAAATAATCTCTGCCATAAATAAATTATAAAGGCTTCTCAGAAATTCTGGTTTTGTCCATAGTTTTTTGTAAAAGTAAGAATGTCAGGAACACTTTATTTCTTTTTCATTTTGAACTGAGGAGACATTATTTTACTTAAGCATCAGTTTATCTACAGTTCTGCACTTTCACAATATTACTCTGGGCATACCCACAGGGTGAGATGGTCTTGGAAGAAGTTTCAGTCCTCTGAAAGCAAAACTTATATGAACATATTGCCCACTCTTTCTCAGCAATGCCTATCAATGCTTTTTTCTATCTCTATCTATGCTGTTTTTTCTTTTCCCTTGTTTCATCCTTCTTATGTAGTCCCCAGTTATGGTTGGAACATCTCATATGTAGTAAAGAAATTTCATTTTTTCATGAGGGATATTAAGTCTTTTTTTTTGCTTCATGCAAAATAACCATCTCTTTCATTGTTTTTTGGTTCATATTACTTCTAATAAATAAATACCATTAATTTGTTTCCTAACTATGTTTCTCACTTCATTTTATAATTGTTATGAACATATATTTTTCAGTCGGTATTACCCTACAACTGTATATAGGGAAAGTTTCTTTCAGAGGGAAAAAGCAATTTTCTTCTACAAGAGCTTCCATGTTACGTGATTCATAAACCTGTCCCATAGCAACTGACATCAAGATTTATCACAGCCAAATGAAACATGGCTAGATGTATCAAATCTTCTCTGGACATTATTCAGAATTTTCAAATAAATAAGCAAAAAAATGTACTTATATTGGAGAATTCCTGACATATGTACACGTATCCAAACTGAATTATGGGGTTTGCAAGAGCACTTCATGAAGTACCCTTTGAAATCACACAAATAAGCAGTTTGCTTGCGCCTCAGTTTGGAAATCTAGTCACATACCTTGACAAATACTGACTAAATATTACAATGTTTTTAGATTCTGAAGTTGCAACAAATCAATTTAACCAGCTTTAGTTGGTTTAACAATGACTAGAGAAAAAAAAAACCTTTAAAAAAATAAAAGTCTTCCGGACTATTTACCGTGTGTGTATCTGGGTGTATTTGACATCTGTGCTCTGAAATACAGATCCTGAAGAACAATTTATAGCACAGCAATTCCAATTTCCCACTACCCAGGAGATATATCACTACTATAAAAACATATTCACTGGCAAATCTGAAGTTCATTACCTTTACAAATATAAACTAGAAAAAAACCAGTTAATTATACCGGTTTTGCTTTGCACCCTCATCACTCAGCAATGTTTGAAACCATGTAGAAGTTCAGGGTGGATACACAAAACAAGACATCTAAATGTTGACTGTGCCTGGCTTTTCAAATACCACAGTCCAGCAGTCTTAGCATCCATAAAACAAAGCTAACCTGGGGAGTTGATATTTTCTCCTGATTATCCTGCAATCCTCTTAAAGTCAAATCCCCTCTCAGGTAAAATGTCACTGAAAGTAATATCATTATAACATGAATTGCAATTTCATGGAAAATCTCTGATTTTAGGCTAAAGAGGTTTAATAAAACTAAACTAGTGCTGAGGCCACAGCAAGTACCTGTGCTGGCATGGAAGCAAGGGGAAACAGAATGTGAGCCAAAACACTTATGTGACAATTGGACTGTGCAAGAAATCTAAGGTCACAAATCAGCACCTGGTTCTTCTGGTCAGCACCTCAGGTATATTTGAAACCCCCCCCGAACTGAGATGGAATTAGAATATTGTAGTTTTCTCTGGTTACCTGCACGGCTGATCTAAATTTCTACACTCCAGCTGCAATCAGCAGGTTAAAGAAGACTAGTATCCACCCTGACAGAAATAGCATCTCTAGATATACAACCATGTTTTACACGGCCAGCTTCCCAAACTGCTACTGGTAAAGGAGATGTTTGAGAGCAGAAGCCACCATGGCCCTATGTTCCTCCCAGTGGTGACATGTCTTGAGTAATGTATGGTCTTCACAAACAAATATCAGTCTTCTAGCTCTGAAGCAGCAGAGATGTAGCAATTTGGGGATTACAGGCTGGGGATCAGAAGCTGCCAATGAAACATCTGCAGGAATGAAAAGCAGTGGAATTTGCTCCCTACTCAGAAAACAGAGCATGCTTTTCTCCATTTATCCAGTGTCAAATATTTTTGCCCCATATGAGAGGTAATTCTCCCTCCTTCCAGTATTCTCTGGAGCAACATGAGACTGATTCTTACCAAAGAATATATACGGAAAGCCAAGGTATTATTTTGACCAAGGAATACAAAGCAATATTTTATCTAGTTGAAGGATTTAATTGAAGTGGGGTTTTTTTTAAGATTACATTGTCCATATGGGAGGAATGCCTGAGATTTAGAGACTGACATCCACGCTGCCCTGTTATGCTATGCTGGTATTTAAGTCTCTTGTTAAAATCCAGTGAAGCTGGAAAATGAGAGAAATAAAAGAAAATGACAACATACTCTAAAATTCCTTACTGATTTCAGAGGCCATTTGAAGTTATGTTGTGCAGCTTATATGTATATTTAAAAGCCCCACAGTCATTTCTTAAAATAAAATATGCTGTAAAATGGGGAGAAAAGGAAGAGAAGACACAATTTTTCAAGGCTTCTATTTTATGGATTCAGATGAGCTTATCCTTTAAGGAAAACATAAAAAGTAATTCTCCTGACTGACATTTTATTATTCTCAGGTTCATGTGAATTTCTGTAAATGAAAAGTCCTAGTATTTTTTCTTGGCTGTTTTCCTTTTACTCATGACTTTTGGTATTTAATCCCCTTTAGTCTTCTCTTCAGTCTTGCTTGTGACCATTTTCCAGGTTCACTGGACACACGTTTGTTCACTCCATCATGATCTTCCACGATGGAGTGGCCACATCAGTGGACAAAGGAAGGACTACAGAAGTCATTTACCTGGACTTTCTGGACTTCTGTGAAGTTTTTTACTTGGTTCTCCATATCATCCTTCTCTCTAGATTAGAGAGAGATGGATTTGATGCGTGGACTGTTAGATGGATAATGAAATATTTGGACGATTGCATCCAGAGGGCAGTGGTCAACGGCTCAGAGTCCCAGTGAACATCAGTGACAAGCGGTTTCCCTCAGGGGTCTGTACTGGGATCAATGTTATTTAGTATCTTCATTAATGACATACAAGATCAAGTGCACCCTCGACAATTTTGGTGATGACATCAAGCTGACTGGTGCAGTTGACACACCTGAAGGACAGAAACCCATCCAGAGGGAGCTGGGAAAGCTTAAGAAGTAGGCCCATGGCAATCTCATGAGGTTCAATAAGACCAAGTGTAACCTCTGGCACCTGGGTCAAGGCAACCCCCAGATTCAGTAAAGGCTAAGGGATGAACAGATTGAGAGCAACCTGGCTGAGAAGGACTTGGGGGTGCTGGTGGATGAGAAGCTGGACATGACCAGGCAGCATGCGCTTGCAGCCAAAAAAGCCAAATGTGTTCTGGGCTGCATCAAAAGCAACATGGCCAGTCAGGAGCAGTGGATTCTGCCCCTCTGCTCTGGTGAGATCCCACCTAGAGTGCTACATCCAGCTCTGGAGACCCCAGCACATGAAAAACATCGACTTGTCAAAGTCTTTGTAGCCCACCTCAATACTTTTTGTACCTAATCCCCTTTTTACCTCGCACTATACAGCTTTCCTACACCAATTTTAGCCACAATGGCCAGTTTTGTGGGAAGAGTGAGATGTAAAAAGCCATTCCCTCATTCCTGATTACTCACTGGCAAATATTTGGAAATACAAACAAGACCAGTTTGTCTCCATATGGCAGTTTTCCTGCATACTGTACAAGGAAGCACGAAAGAAAACCTCACTTGTCTCTGTGTAGGCGGTCACGACACTTATATACAGACAACTCCAGGCAGTGCTAAATGCAAGAGGAAAAGCAAAAGCTTCATTTTATTCTACAAGGCTTCTTTTATACAGTTTCTTGGAACTCGTGCTGTGTCCCCATTGGCTTCTATGTTAACACCCTTCAAACTATTGGTTGCTTGCACTAACACCCATCTAAAACAAATCTAAAGCAAATAACAACCTCCCTAGAGCAGGTGCACATTCTTCATCTGTTATTTTTGGGTTCTTGCTTCTGTTGATGTTAAAACTTCTCATGAGTACAAACCAAATTCTCAAGGGTATACAGTGATTGTGTCCAAGTCGATGCCTGTGAAACTTTCTGATCAGCTATCAGTTCCAACACTCACTAGCTTCTTGAACCTTCTCTTTGCTTGTATCCCAATCTTCGATTATTCTCCGTTTCATTTTTGTTCTTGTTTTTGCACTCTTTTCCTTTTCAAAACCTTTTATTCTTCCCCCTTTTCTCTCCATTTTGCACTTGAGATTTTACTTCTTCCTTCCCCACTTCTTTTCTGCCACTTTTCTTACATCTTTTGTTCTTTCTACCTATCAGCTTTTCTTCTTAATGTCTTTCATTTAAAAGGTCCATTTAAAGCATTATTTTTACATTTTGATAAGAAGTTCTTTTCACAGTGTTATGTAATCTCATAAAGGGGTGCTGTGGATTTTCATGTTATCTATTCTGTGGGTTCAAATTAAAAATTGTTCCTCCTACAATTTAAAAAAATAATTGAAACTACTTAAAAACTGACAAATGCAAAAAATAAATTAATTTTTTTTTCATTAGGAAATATTGTCATAACCAATTCTGACTTAAAGGACAAGGAAAATGAAATGTAAAAAAACCCAACCAAAAATCCCTTCAGTTTTTTATCTGGTCTCCTGTACCAGCTGCTATATTTTTTTTCCACAAGGATCAAACTTTCAACACTTTAATTCTTAATAACGCATTAGAATATTAGCCTGACTGAGACCTTGATCTCTTTACAGCTGTCTCTAAACTGGAGAAAATATTTTGCAAGATGTAGAGTTGCTTTTTCCCTGCAAACCCCACAACCCAGTGATTTGTTCACAGTTGTATAAACATAAATACTGATTTTATAAACATAAAGTGACCTTCTCTTCTACAATTTCATATCAGACTCTGTAAGTCAATGCTTCAGTCCTTTCAACTTTGGTAGCAAAACATTACCCTGAAATTGGCATTGTAAAATATTTGCAGATACATTCTGATCTGGAGGAAATTCATAACTAACAGTTATTTTTCATCCAGCTCCACTATACTATAGATAGCTTTAACTGAGTAAACAATAACACATAAAAGGAGATAGGACTGCAGTAATGATTAAAAAAGTGACTGGAGCATGGACCATACAGAAACCTTCCATCCTTCTTGAATGTCAACACTGAGCTGAAGTCGTGCTTAGTACCACAATAATATTGTAGCACTCTAAAAAATGTATTACCTTTACCTAACAAAGTAAAATGTCATGGTGCATGAGAGATCAGGACAAGTTGCAGACAGTCTAGGTGCAGCCTGTAATGGTTGTGAAGATAACTTTAGGCAGATTTATAAATAGGAAATGAAAAAGAGCCAGTTCCATTCCTTCCCATTAAAAATAATGTGGTGTCATTTGCAGGAAAAGATCAAGTACAATACAGGTAATCTGTGATTCTATAGGGTAGAAAGTGAAAAAAAAATTAAACAAACAAAAAACCCCAAACACCAAAAAAAACCCAGAAAAACAAACAAAAAAAACCCCAAAATGCCCCCAAAACCCAAAACCAAACCACAGCACAAGAAACCTCCTTTTCCTAGAATCATGAGAGTAGGTCATGAATACTGAATGTTCCTTCTCTTTTGTGTTAATTTAATTGGGTTTTTCGTCAATGTATTTCTAGTTACATGGAGATCGCAAACCAGTTTGAGTACTGGTTATATCATACATTATAAGTTAATTGAGTTTGCATATACTAATGCAAAAGGTAAAACTTGTGCTTTAAAATATAGCATCCTGAAATAGAGAGGTACTAATCCATCCCTCCTTTTCCACCAATATATGCTGTGAGCAGGGGTTGTGTAAATTTATGTCACGTTGGCATTTAAACCATTTTGTTTCTGTAAAAGCTGACAGAAAAAGCTTAGTCAGAAGGGGCAAAGAAGCCTGCTTTAGCTCCATTGACTACAGGGAGCTTGCACTGAGGAAGAATTTGAAGTTAATAAGAGCTACATGTACATATCAAAGACAGACCCCCTTAAGCATACTGCTAAGGCAGGAGTATGCTCAACTATAATGGCATTATAAAGCTAAGCCATAAAAGCAGTCACCCCACTGACTAACATGAAATATTAGGTTGGTGGGATAAATCACATCTTATGCTTAATTCAGTGGTAAATTGCATTAGAGGTGTACAGTGTGGGAGCAGAGAATGCACACTGAGTATAAAGCCTTGTTCTATCACTTAATTTCCTGGAATACTGAAAACAGTTCTTTGAAATTTGCTGGTGTGTGAAATCCTCATACCTACACAATACTATGGCCTATTACAAAAAGAGCACCTCATTATCACATCACAAAATATCCTAGCAGAAGTAAACCATCGTCCTCTCGCCTTTCACGAAGCCACCCCATTTGTTTAGACATATTCAGTGCCAACATTTCTGAGTCAATGTCTGGAAATGTTTCTAATTGAATGACCACCAATTTTGTACAAAGGGCTCTGAGAGGGCAGCTGTGCTGGGATAAAACAAAGTGTTTAGAACAGTGTTCAGAAAACTGTCAAACCAATGTGTTCAGTGTAGCCAATGTCAGTTGTATTTATTTGCCCCCACCCGCCCCCCTTTCTTCCCCCTTCCATCTCTCACTGATAAGGTCTGAGCACCCTGGCAATGGTTCAGAAACCAAAACTGAGGGCCTCACCATGTCTGCTCTGGAGTGAAATAAGAATCTATTCCAGCTCCAAATGGCTTTCAATTGCACCAGTGCTTAAAGTCCATGTTATCTATAACTTTGTTATCTAATGGGTATTTTATCTGAAGTTGTTCTAAGAATAGCAGAAAGTGAGTAATGTCCAGAGCAGAGCAGGTCCTAAAATGTAAGTTGTAAACCCCATAGCTTAGGAATGCAAGTAGGAAGACAAGAGTGATAATGCTGTGGCCCTGAGATCGTCAGCATTCACATCAAAAAGTGAATGGTGCCATTAAAATTTCAGACTCTTAGCTTCTGTGCGGTTTAAAAACCTTGTATGTCTTCCTTTTTATTTCTTTGTTTGCTGTTGCTCCAACTCTGCTTTTTTGCTTCATGCAGTAAATACCAGGACCAGAATCAGCAGCGTGGGATACTTCAACTTCTGCTCTGTAAATATCATGCTTTGTAAAGGACAATGACTAAAGATGACAAATATTTTCTAAGTTGTCACATACAATCACCCATCTTCATACACTGATTTTATATTTTTCTAAGGACTGTGGCAACAGATGTTAATGTGGTATAAATGAACACATCAATTTTCTCACACCTGTGATGACAAGCGTTAGGGAAGTTTACTTGCATTTGGCTTGATACCTGACCTCTACCTGTCATTCTCTATTACATCAAGTTATTTTACTTCCATATCAGTGTTCCTAGATCTTATTATAATCTAATGTATGGTGTATTTCTTGAGAAAGATTAAAAACTTCTCTTTTATGTTTATTTTACAATGATGCTACAAATTTGGTCTTTCACTAGCACTTAATAATACTTTCTTTTAAGAGCAGGAAGATGCAAACACCTAACTGGTTTTACCTTAAAAGACATTTGAGTATCATCTATTTTAAAGCAAAGACGCTATTAACGGTGTTGAAACATCAGCTTTACAATTGGAATATTAGCTAAGTCAACAAACAGTGTTTAAATTGACTATTCTGGATTTAATGCACTGGCTTCTCAATATATTAGTATAATGTTAGCACCGATTTATAACAATCCTTCCTGTTGCTTGCTACATCACCATTGCATAAGCTCAGCTGATCAGAACAATGATGCTCAGTGAAAAAAAGTCATATTTCATTAGTGAGTTTGCTGGGCTCCTCCCCCACCCACCTCCCCAAAGTTTTTTCTTCATTAACCTGTTCCTGGCAGCTGAAATCTCTTCACAGGAGTGATGTCTTCTGTGCCTTCTTTGACAAACCCAACACAGACAGTGCACCTATGGAGATGGTTCACAGCTTCATCTTGTTTGGCTTGATGGGTAAATGGCTCAGAAGCCCTTCGTGTTTCCTAAAACACAGCAGCACTAAGAGGTTCAGCAGCAGCAGTTTGGCCAATCAGTATGTGTGTATGGGCCAGCTAATCAGCTCAGGTGTAACTCCAAACCAGTCTCAGTATTTCACATCTCCTTATTGATACGTGCCATGTCCTCCTGCCAAGGAGAAGAACCTGGTTATTTCATGGTCTGATTCAGTTTTCAGTTTTACACAGAATTCCAGTATATACACTGCTAGAAAGCAAACTCTTTTTGAGAATGAGACAGCAAACTGTAGGCATCAGACCTGAATCATTCAGTAGCTCTTTTAGGGGTAAATAATGAAGATACACTCAAAAATAATTTTGTCAGCCAGTAAATTACTGTTGGGTCTTTGAAAGATACTGTTTTCATCATGTCTTCCATGTATGCCATAGCTCTGCTGATCCACTACATTACAAGTGCATGACTTTATCCAGTGCAAATATTTGAAAATGCATGTTAGTGTGTACTTTGCTATATACAGTGGTAACATAATTTTGAGACTGGACTGACTGGACTTTCTAAATTTGTAAGACACTATGTTTTCTTTTGCTCAGATCCCATGGTTTGGAGCTCCTCAGTACAATCAAAGGCAGTGCTTACACAAAACTAGAGTGGTCGTTTCTACCTTTAGAAGCCTCCACAATGCTCTTGGGGTTAGAGTCATCAAAGAGTGCAGGACATGTTGGGCAATTAGCAGCTCCCTTTCTCTGATAGTGGCGAAATTATCCTATCAACTAATAAAAGTCTGCCAAAGGCACGGCAATAAAAGTAAAATTACCTGGGAAAAAGTTTGTTCCCAGATTCTGGATGAATGTCTCAGAATCCCAAATGAATGTCACAATTATTTTTCAGTTTCTTTTTTCTATTACACTAAAACTGGTGTGCTGTTTGGACGGGGAAAAAAGGAATAATAATGTAAAATAGAATCTCCCACTGAGCTTGTCACCTTGTTCCCCCAACGTCTCCTTGAAACACATCAAGTAATAGCACTGGCAGTCTTAACTTTATGTCTCTCCTTTGAGATTCTTTTAAATGTTAGTTTGCTGGTTTACATTCCCTCTGCTGAATCCGTTGTTTGTAGCCAATTTCTTCTGTCTTCTGTTTGGAGCTTTGTCCTTAGTTTTGCATCTAAATTTCACTTCTAATTTATTTCCATATAGTTCTAACTCCCCAGTGCTGCCTGAGGACATGAAAAGATGATACAGTACCATTAGTATATTAATGTGCAATAATACTGAGCTTATGGTATCAAAGTAATCCTCATTGATTGGTGTCTCCAAAGACATGAAACAGAGAATAACAACATTAAGCAGTACAGTTTGCCTCCAGCAGGAGCTTTAGCTGCAATTACACTTCCAGGGACCACCTCAGTAGCTGTATTTGGGAGGGCAAGGGACATCAGAGTAGCCTTCTTGTTCAGGGAAAAGTTGCTACGTTTTATTCTGTGTCTATGTAAGTGTTCGCCATGACAGCTCACAGAATGTATTCATTACATTAACACAGCTTACCGACCAGGGCAAGAGGTTTTTTGGTTTGTTTTTGGTTTTTTTCCCCATGGTTATTAATTTATATTTTTCTCATCTATTTTCTATTTATATTTGCCCTTTGTCCCTCCCTTTTTGTCCTTTCAGCCCCCAAGAACCACTTTAATTACAGCTGTAATAAAAGACAGCAATTTCAACCATATCTTCAATCTCTTGGTCATCTATGGATTTTGATCACAGACTCAAAATTAGCCAGAAAAATAATCCCAGACAAGTCCCACTCGTTTTACTCCTGGGTAAGGTATGGAACTGAAAGAAATGTTTACAAGAAATGCAACATTTTTATAGGCAAAGGAGACACCTTTAGAACCTATACAATTTTAGAGAAAGGAGAAAACTCTAGTCTCAAGAGCAGCACAATATCAGGAGAAAAGCCCTAGAGAAAGTGGTTGACAACAATTTGTACATCACACCAGGGAGCAGCAGGACTGGCTGTGTCACAGGTTTCAAGAATCTGGGACTCCAGAGTGACCAAACACCTGGCATGGAAGTACCTTCATCCTCACAGGAAGCAGCCTTTTGTTACACTTCAGTAGGAAGAGCAGAGCAGGTCCAGTGGTGGTACCAGGTTCACCAACAACCCAGTGATTTCTAGGTAATTCCACAGGGATGAGGAAGGCCAGAGGGCAAGCTGGAAAGTCAAATCAGAAGGTAAGGACAAGCAAGGTACATGGCAAGCATAACTACAATGGCTCCTTTAGGACCAGAGGAAGGACCTGCATATAAATGCAGCTCCCAAGTAAAGCAGGGGTGATGGGGACCAGCAAGGCTTATCCCAGCTCACCCTGCAGAGATGCCTAGCAACTACCTGATCCCATGAAATTTATACCCTGCCAAAGCTTCTACGGCACACTGATATCTCCCCACTTTTTGAACTACTCCCATTTGGGAACACCTGCATGTAGACTGAGTATAGACTATGTTATTTCATATGGTTAAAGATGTAAATCAAAATGGAATATGATATTAAGTCAAATGCATTTATCAACATGACTGTCTATAACAATCAGGAAGTTGTTGTAGACAGTCAATAGGAATGGGAATCTTCTGAAAACCCTGTATTTCTTGAAATCATGTTGACTGGCATTAAAATAATGTTTTCAGTTTCCAATTATTTTGTGTCAGAGTCCTTAATTTAGACTTCCTCTGTTTTGCACAATTTTCATTAATCTTCCATTACTGATGTCAATATACAGAGCTCTGGGTCACCCCTTTTGCCAATCTAATGTTAGAATTATGTTGACCATCCCCTAAAAACCCTCAAATTCTGACAGTTTTCCAGGATTTTTGAAGGTAGCAGTAGGAAGAACTTGTGTGCGAGAGTCATCTAGTTTTCTGGAAAGAATAAAAGAGCTCTTAAACCAGTTAATTTTCCCCACACAGAACATATAGGTGTATATTCCCGCATTGCATGCTGCATCATGTGCTGCAGCTGATCAGCTTAAATCTTTCAATCATTCCTTCCCTTCATCCAGTTTTCTCCACTGCTAAGTGAAAACTTACCAGTTTCTTCTATAGAGACAAGTTCTGATATTGACTTCTACCTCCCACCTTTCAGTCTACACTCTGGGAAGTTATTACTTGTTGATTAGATATCCAGTCCATTGCAGGCGGGATCCTGTGGAAAGGATTGTGTTTATATTATGATCATGATCATTAAAAGGATGACTGTGATTAGCAGAGTTAGTTCTTCTATGCTGGGATGCCGTATTTTGAGACGGTTTCTTTGCCACCTTTCTCTTCAAGCATGTTTACTTGTCTCAGTGTGAGTGCCAGCACTTCATAATTCAAATGAAAAAATCAGTGAACTATAACCTCTGCACACAACCAATACTCTGTTCAATACTCAAATCTCTTATCATCCTTGCTCTAGACATTCTTTTAAGAATCAGCAGATGTTTTGTTTCCTCTTTTTCTCATGGCCTATCTTGAAGCATGTTTTGTGCTTCAGTGGCCTGCAATCCTTGTTCTGTTTTCAGATCTACTGGAAAGAGACAAGCACACTTCTGTTGTTACAAAGGTCTTATTTATTTCAATGGTTCAGAAATTCAACTGGCTTCTAGAACTTCACACGGCTACCATTAGGTGTGCTAGGCCATATCAAAGTTACTTGTGTCAGTCACCTCACTGTCTGAAGACAACTGTCTGTTCCATTCTAAGTACTTGCCATCTGATGAGTCTTCTCTAGACTTTTCTCCATGACAAGTGAGCGGCCCTTCACAAACTTGAAAAAAGCCCTGCAGTGATAAAGGAGGAAGGAATGAAGTTTACTGCATTTTTCCTTTGTGCAGCCTTGTTTGGCAGTGCTCTAAAAGCTGACATCTGTTGCCTCAGGTAATTTCATAACCTTGATGTCCTGATTATTTCTGGAACAGATCTTTTATCCTGTTATTCTTCTCACAACACTGTCAAGAGTTGTACTCATCTGCCTCATGCCTGAATTGGTACTGGATGATTCATTTTTTATCTTCTGTGAGGTTCATCTTTTATCTCAGTCCATTCAAATGATTCATCTTCATGACTTCATGAAGTGCTGAGAGATGATTCAGAACCGAGAGGTCTGGGTTTCCCAGTGAAGGAGTTGCTCTTACTTCAGTCTGATTCTATCTCTAAGACTATAAGCTTGAGATGTAACTAGCCAAGAGACAAATGCATTTGTTGATTAAGTAATAGTAACAAGAAGCAAATAAACCAACTCTGAAATCAATATCTTAATTAACTAATAAATACATTACTATTTCAAAATTGTAGTTAGTAATTTTTCACACCATAAAGCACAATTTTAAATCTATGAATTATTGTTATGAATCATAATTACTACTGAACTACAAACTCATCAACCTTCCCTTTTACACCTCTTTGTACTGGGCTTCAAGTCTATCCATCTTCACTCTACCCCTTCCCCTCCAAGTTGCTTGGGCATAAGCTTAACGGAGTGGATGGTCCAAGGAGTTTTCCCTTTGGTACCCCAAAGGTCTTGGGTCCACAACTCCATTCCCAGCCACAGGTGTCCACAATCACACTTGCTAAAGATTCAGCCTCCTTTGTTCTTTACACAATTTTTTAATGTTGTTTACCATTTCTTCAATTTATGAACTGACCTTTTCCCCTATTGTCACCTCCATTACTACGCCCAACTCCTGCTCAACAGACGGAATCCCACAAATTGGGTTTTTTTCTCATAAGTGGAGTACCTGTTCAAAGCAATGTTGAACACCAGTGTTCAAAGCACTGCATATGTTAAGCCTAACAAATGCCCCTCAATGACTGCAAAGGAACTCTTTTCATCTTTGGCTTTCAGCAGCTGTCCTTCGCTACTGCTAAACAATTTTGATCTGATTCATTGATAGAAGTCTAAACTTCTCAGTCATGTTTAAGATGTGGAGGGGAAGTGGCTAATGGGATCAAATTGCTTTCTTTTTTTTATCAGTCAGTTTATGTCAGCTGTTTCAAGAGGAGTCTTATCTGAAAGCTTCCATGTTCCTTCACTAATCTCAGCCTTTGTTTGATGCTGTAGGAAAGGTGCCAATTTAAAACGCTCCATCTATCAGTTGCCTCAGACAACCCTTACCAGCATCTCTGAAAACAATTTGCAAATACATTTTCCTTCTCACTCACATTGTCTGGAAAGAATGTTTCCTTACCACTTTCCTCCATGCACTTTTGTCCTCAGGAGGCAGATCCCTCCACAGCTATGCCCTAATTGCTGCCTCTATGAGCCGTGTGGCTTTGCTGGTCCACGGAGCTTAAAACCACAGGAAACAATTCAGTTATGACATTTGCTTCCAGGGAACCTCACCTCATCCAAGTAATCTGAAATGAGAGACCTAAAATCAGCATTGACAAGTTAACTGATAATTTGTATTGGCAATGAAATATTCACTTTTCAGGTATCTCTTACAGTTTTCTGATAGCATTTGAGAGATGCAAAATGTAAGCACACTTATATGAGTAACAGAAAACAAATAATAGAGATAAGCAAAACAGATTTTTTCAAAGTCCAGGCCCAGGAGACAGAAGATGCCATTACAGAATCTTGTGGATACTAAAAAGCTCCTGGGCAGAGGATTTTTCCTTCTCCTTCATTTTTGTGGGAAACTTCTACTTTGCTATGCAAACTATGTAAACAGTAAGATAGGTTTTTTGTAAATAATCTCGTATCTGGTATTTTTCACTTATGTTATGGTGTTGTAACAATAATAAAGATTCTCTCTCTGGACTCGCTTGTAGCTGCATCGCTGAATTCCCCCAAGCCTGCTACAAAATCTATGAAATGATGTCCCCTCTAAATTGCACTGAACCATGAACAGCTTTAATAATCTAAAATGCTCCCATTTTATGTCATGGACTGGAGCTATCAGCTTACTTCACAGAAAATGTTGTGGAATCTTCTCAGGTCACTAAGATACACTACAGACACAGGCAGAATATTGTCCATATATTATTTCCTGTATGCATATCGATTTATCTATCTTTAGTACCTGATTACCAAACCATTAGCTGAAATCTATTCAGGAAAACACAACGATGTCTGATAACATAAAGTACGTGAAAGAGATGACAGGAATGATATAAATTTCCTGGTCTGAATTACCTCAGGGAACTAACTATAATATGCTCTGGAAGTACCTGTGGTCACAACCACCCTTCACATGCATCTTTCAAAGTGAATTTCACTAGGATTGAGAGCAAGGAGAAACTCTTTTGGGAGCTTATTGATTCTTCTCAGTTGACCCAGTTCCTATTTTACTTACACTATCATTTCACATACAGATATTTTATCTTATTTAAAAATATATGCTTCCTGACCTTGCCCATTCTATGGAGAGCTTCATTTGGGCATTACTTGTTGTGGCACAGGTAGTCTTCTGATTTTTCATTCTGTGTCTACTCAGCTGAGGATGTTACCATGTGAAAAACTATTTTGTCAACATGGCAAGGAGATGCTGGTAAATATTGTGTGAGCTGAATTATTTTTGGTAAGGAGTACCTGTGCTCTTTCATACAAAGAACAGTATTGAAAAACAGCTCTAGCAGTCCTAATATAAACAACTCTCTGACTTCAGTGAGCAGAATTTAGAGTCCATTAATATGTAGAATAATAAATAAAACCTGTCAGAATTAAACCTCCATGGCATTAATCAAATTTTAAAAGGAGTGTTAATGGTGAGTGATGTTAACTTTAGAGTCTGAGATTATAAAAAAGAAGATTATAGGCTGTTACATAAAGAAGTAAACTGTTTGAAACCACAAAAGAAAATACCTAAATTAAACAATATATTACTGTAGTGCATTGTATATACTTACACTTCTACATAAATTGCTTATTTAAATTTGTGTTCACAAACTTCAAAAATGAACAATTCTCTTAATAAGACATATGATATGTGAATCAATAACTTATGTGAAATCTTCCCTGCTCTGTAATAATATTGATGTCCATGAACATCTTACTGAAATTGCTATGCCATTTGACACCAGATGCTCAGACACGGATGCATCTAGAACTGGATCCAACAGGCCTACCAGGCCCATGGCACCTTGTCGTGTTTCCACTACAGCAGAAACAAGGAATATGTCTTTGGAACTGACTTATTAAAGTTCATTCAGAGCTATAAGCAGGAACTAAAGTTAATTTGGAAATAACCCAAGCAAAAAGAAAAATAAAAAAAAGAAACGGCAATAAGTTTATATTCTTTCTTCATCATAGGAAAGAGAGAAACATGAGAAGGATGAAAAAAAGGATTTTTTCCAGTATGTTTTACTTCTGAATGTTTACACAAATCCGAATAAAAGTAATTTTTTCCTAGAGGGATGATTTTCTGTGTGATCACTAATTCTCTGTGCTGATTTACAGGACAGAACATGTCAATCCAATCAGCAAGTGTGCACTGTACAAGCTGTCTGTGAAGTGCTGCCTCTGCCACTGGATTTAAAAAGCAGAGCAGCTTCGAGAGTTTTTATCTCTGCATGACTGCTGGCTAGGGATTTGAACAGAAAAGAAAACTGCAAGAGGAAATTGGTTTGGACAAGAAGAGCTTCTGTACATAATTCTTATTAATTTGAAGATGAAATGCAGTCTCTTAGAAACAAAAAAAGGATACGGTGTGATGGCTCACTCAATATGGTTATTGCTGTGGAATTCAGCCCCATTTTCTAAGGATTAGAACTGACTTCCCAGAATTGCCTGTTTACTGGGAACAGAATTACTGGAATTCTTCCTTTTAGAGACAAGACGCATAAAGAACAAAAGGAATCTCAGAAGAGTGAAGCTCTCTGTTTCCCAGTACACAGAAGAGATGCATCACAGCTCCAGAGATGGAAGAGTGGCTAATTTTCAATGTTGTTGAACCTTTACTTTGCCTTTGAATGGGGTTTTCACCAGGAAATCTAAACTTTAAGTTAGAGGAAAGAGAATGCAAGGTATTGACATTTACATTTAGTACAGGACATATGATTTTACTTAAGTAAAAATAACTGCTAAAACCACCAAAATAAAATTTGTACTCTGGGCAGTGTTCAAAGTTTTTATTCTCTTTATTTTCTTAGTTAATAAACCACAGTATGTGTTTGCCTCCATATCTCAATAAAAACTCGTGGTTTCTAAACTCAGGGTGAGGAGAGGCCTCATTGACAATTTCTATGTCAGAGGAAAGCAAGAAATCTTTATATGTCATAGACTTTGGGACATTACTATACCATTTAAGTATATTTACTCTTGACTTCTTAGGCCCAGCTTGTCAGTAGCTTTTGCAAGTGACTGGGTGAGAACAGTTTCCAAGACTTTGATCCTACAATTTAATGCTGTGAGGGGTTTTCTTTTAAAAGTGAAAATTTCCTCTCTCCTTCTTTTATTTTGCTTTCTCTTCCTCAGTAATTTCAAACATTTTTATGAGTAGCAAAACTTAGCATAATATAAAAATACGTTTCCTTTTCCTGGTCATAAAGATATTAATTTTGGATTAAAATACTTCCTTTTAACTGTATACTGTTAATCTTACTCTTATGGGTGATTCACTCTCTTCAAGTGCAATTAGCTACTACTCAAATGCAAAGGTCATAAAAGAATGGAAGCGTAACTGTAGCAGACAATACAGGAAAGCAATAAGTATCTCATATTTGGACCTGGAGGTTGTCTAAGTTTAAATGTACACAGCTTCACAATCAGGAAAGCCACACAGGCCAGTCTTATTTAGTACAAAATTTTAATTACCTTCATAGTATTTTCTGTAGCTTCTGAAAAAACAAAAAAGAAATGTCATCTTAAGACACCATGTAAAAGATGTATAAACCAGAAAGGTGCAGAAATCACAAAATAGTCTCATTCATATGGCAAGCATCATATAGATTGCATGAAATTTAGGGCATAGCTGGGTGCAGATCCTCAGGATAAATTATAATTTTAATTATATTAAGTTTACTGTATTGTCTACAGATTTACATTTCCAGTAGTACAGTTCCATTCGCTCAGAGAAAACTGCTAAAGAAAATTATTAAATCTATACTAAATACAGGCCTACTGGTTTTGAACACAAGCAAGTAATTTATGTGATCTGGTAAGAATATAAACTGATAACTCCAGAGAATAAAAGAAATCTGTAGTTTATTGATAAAGGTACAAATTGCCTTTTTTAAAATTTCAGTTATAAATTTTTTTATCTAGTGCAGTAAAAGGGAACACGTGAGTCATCTAAAATTGCTATGTTAGCAATATTCTAAATATTGCACGTTTAATGTTTTGATTTTTTTCACAATATATTTGATGTTGACCTAAATTCTCATGAGTGATAGTAAGCAAAATTTATGATGACCAAAAAAATGTTCAGATGGAAAAAGAATCAATAGCTTCTGTAAAGAAACACATCATAAACTGATGCAAATTATTTGACTAAGAAAATAATGTAAAAATACTATGAAAATAAGCAAAAAATTGCTCCTCTAAGGAACTTCAAGTTCTTCTCTAAGAACTTTTTTTCTATAGAGGTTAGATTCTGCAAAAGTTTGAGGAGATATCTTGTCACTATAGCTCTGTTTGCTTACATTGAAACTATAAATTGCATAAAAGAAAAAGGAAGTACTGTTTTTAAAAAGACATATAATTCAGCCCTCAAGTTCTGCAAGACATCAGACGCCAGCAAGCCCCAGTCTCCTCCTTGCTTTGTACACATGCTTTTGGGGATAGACCAATAAATAATTTTTCAGAATACTCATATCCCCATATTTCTCTCTGGATATTCCTCTGTCAAGTACCTTGGAAACTATATTTTCTCGGTTACTTCTGGGAGTTTGATGGACCATGTTACTAGCTAAGGCAGCCCAAACAGTATTCAAATGTTTCAGTCAGATTCTTCAAGCTTTTTCTAGCACATACTTTATTAAATTATTGATGATACAAAGATTCAATGTAATAAAAATTCTTAAAAGAAGTTTCCCTACTTTTATTACTTGGGAAGAAGCAGATCAATCATTTCTGAACTTGGAAGCTCTCTCTATTTTTTTTTTCTCCCTAGCTCTCCCTACACTAATATTAGGACTACTTTACATGTACATATAACCTTCAACAGCCTTTCTTCATAGAATCGTAGAACGCTTTAGGTTGGAAGGGATCTTAAAGATCATCTGGTTCCAGCTCTGCTGCCTTCTTTCCCCAGTGGGCCAGGGTACCTATCACTAGACCAAGTTGCTCAGAGCCTTGTGTGATGTTCATGAGCACGTGCCAAAAATCCAGATCAGATCTAGCTCACCATTACAATGGAAAAGCTAGAAGAGAATTCCTCCAATCACATCCTCCTGTTAACCATGCTCTGCACCATTTTTCATAGCCTTGTTATAACTTTGCCTTTTCCAGGTGCCTACCTGCTCCTCAGTCTGGCCCTTCTTGCATGTGGAGGAAAGTTTTGACATTCAGGAGAAAATAAAATTCTGGAATATGTAAAAAATTAAATTTCCCTGTATGGATGGAAACGCTTCCTGATTAGCAGCTTCATCAAAAGAACAACTGCAAAAGTGCGGCTAAAATTATTTCCTGTCACCTTTTTCTTCCAGTCATAATCAGCCAGTGACATTTCTTCATAGAAGGAGCGAGAAGGGACCTCCACCAAAATCTCCTACCAGCAAGTAGATTATTTTGTTTTACAGCACAATTTCTTCATTATGAAGCACCTGGAATCACCCACTACAATTAATGGTTGACCAGCTGTCCTAGAGAATGCAACCCATACTTCCACCTTCCAAATTAATTTGAAAATATTTTGACTACTGGAAAAGTCTGGAGTGTATACACTTTCTGCCTGACATCACTCAGGTTAAAAAAATTGTCACAGAATGAAATGAAATTAATTTTCCCATGTCTGAGAAAGGACTTCTCAACTGTTATCTTGTATCATCCAAAAACCCAGTGTTGGGAAAGGACAACATCACACAAATGTGATGGCTTTCAAATAGGTTTTTGAAAAGGATGCAATTAGAAGTATGCCTAATGGGTAAGAATTCACATATGGTTTATTTGAGATTGTCACCTGAGAGCTAGCATTTTCTTCACAGCATAATTGTTGCCATGTAGAAGCAGGGATATCCCCACTTTACTTGAAAAGTCACAGAGAAGTTCTATACTGCTTTGAGAGGAAAGCTATTGGAAGAGAAATAAGGTTAATTTTAAAACTTTGCAAAGGACCATAGGCAGCCACTTCTCCATGGATGTTAGCTATTTTTTAGTGCTTTCACAGCAGAGATCAATGCTTTTGAGCTTTTCTTCCCTTTCACGGAACAATTATGGTTGTTTTCCAGCTGAAAAGTGTGGTGATTTGCTGAAAAATGTACTGATGAAGACTAGTTAACCAGGAAGATAAAAAGAAACAGCCAGGGCCTTCTTGAATCATAAAGTGTAGTTCAAGACCCAGTCTTGAGTTTCCAGCTTTGCTTCCAGTGAGCTCATAAGTCTCAGTATACGTAGGAACTATTGAATATCTGTCAGGTTCACTACTCTTACCTACACCTTCCAGGATTACCACCTGGGGGAATTACATCTAATTTGGAAGCATCTGCAGTTAAGGTTTGTACAGAAAAACTTGACACAAGCTTACCCTCAAAATCCATACATTAAAAAAAAATCTCTAACTGAAAAATCCTTGTCAGTGTTTCATCTTGGCAGTACAGTAATCCTTAATTTAGCAAGTCTCCATTTATTTTGAAGAAGGTTTTGCATGTATAAAAATTAGGAAAAAGCATTAAGGAAAAATGAGAGGAATGTTCCTACTTAATATTCCTACTTCTCACGATGAATCATCTTAATAGACTGGAGAATAAGGTTGCTACTATAGACATTAGCAAAAAACTGTGAAATTGGTATGTTAATGGACAAACCTAATTTCTTCTTTCTATGAAAACTGAGATATTAAACTTTACAAAAAAGTTTTGTAAATTATTTAATTTTCCATAATTTTTACCAAATATTGCATTTTATATCCAAAGAAAAAATGGGGGAGAAAACTCTTTCTGAAGCAATTAATATAAGAAATGATCTAGTTCCATCCTGTTGTTTTATGTTGCTGAAAAAAAATATTCTTTCAACTAACGTGTCTTAGTATTAATATTTTACAAATAAAATTTAAAAAATAAAAAGCTCTGTTCCAAAAATGTCAAACAGAATATTTAATCAGTCACAAAATACTGTATTTTCAAACGTAGTTTTCATAAACTAGGCACATTTTCACTAATATCTCTCTGTGAGCTCCATATTCTTTGTCAAAAAGTGATATACTGGAAAAGATCTGACCATATCCAGAGAGACAGATTTGTAATGAAAGTAAGCAATATTTTGCACCAGTCTCAAAACTCTTGCTTTAAAATTTATTTAAGTTGTATTAAATTATGAACTCTATTCCCAACAGATTGCACAGACTGAAAAACCACAAACAAAAGGAAAACAAGCGATTTGTTCCATCAAAATCATGTTTTATTCATCTTCTATTAATTATCCAGGAAGCAGGATAGACATTAAATTTGTAGATGAAAAAACCATACGAAAATATGTTCGTTAATCAGTTTTCTTACATATAGAACTTTTCCACATCCATTACTTATATTAGTTTTTGCATAATTATGAGGGGTTTGGTACTTTACTATTTAACACCTACGAGGCTGCAAATACATAAACACCAGGAAACTCTAGTGAAATGGTAAAGTTTTCTGATTTGTCTTTCAAATTATATCTTCCTTTGGGCAAATTTTTATTTGTTGATGTTTATGAATATATGTATGCAAGTGTATCTGGAACAGAGTAAACATAGGTTAGAGCTCTTCCATATACAACAGCATCAAAAGCAACATCAACTAATAACAGTATTAATAATAAAAATTTCAAGGAGTTCAATTCTAGAAAAGCACTCATCATACCCCTCATATAAATGAAATAGCTTGTTTTTAAAACATTTTTCTTTCTAAAGATGACGGATCTGAAAGTTCAATCTTCCAGTAGATAGCATGCTGGCATGCATAAAGATTTTCAAGATGGAATTTTCTACCTCCTAATATACTCAGAGTAGGTGTTCAGTGCAGACACTTCAGATCAAGCAAGCACACCCAAGCTAGCTTTAGACTAAGCAGCAAGTGCTCTGGCTGCTAACACATCTCTGCTGCAGATCAGAGATGAGCTCAGGCTAAGCAACGGGTTGCTATGGCTACATTGATGGCAATACCCAACCTAGTAAGTGTAAATCTAACATATGTCTCCTGCTATGAGACAGAGCCTTGGTGACTGCCCTGAAGCCATGCCTGAATACCCGCTCTGTAGGAATTCAATTTTGCAGAGCCATTGCCATGCGATTCAGAATCAATGGTCCCATATGTACTCCTAGGAGTACTATTCCCTGATTTCATCAAGGCAGCGTATGGGTATATGGTAGGTAGAATATATTTGGGTTGTTTTCTCAGCAGTTTAATAAGAGAAAACGAGATTCTTCATGACTACTCTTTTTAGCTGTCTTGAGCCTCAGAGTATAACTGATTAATGGTTGTGCCACGCAGTCTCCTGATTTCGGATATAATAACAAAACTACACAGTGCTCTCCATGGCTCTCCACACCTGCAGGGAAAATTGAGGCTGTTGTCTGCCACTTTCCAGCCAAAAAAGTAAAAAATGTTACTTTAGTAGGAGTGAAAGAACCCAGGGAAAATCCTGATTTTCTCTTTTCCTTCTTAAAGGAAAAAATAAGTTAATAAAGTACATCATCTGCCTCTGCTCCACCGTTGAAATGGCTTAGCAAACCCATTTCATCCACAGCTTTAAACTGTTATTTTTAAACATCTTAACATTTGTGAACTGTCCACATGAAAAGACACACACTGATTTCTGTGCGTAAAATTGAAATCCCCTGAGGTGTGCAAATATGGAAATCTTTGGGCCAAGCCCTAAACATGCCACACCTCATGCTAAGATCACTATATATGACTAGTGAACTATTAAGATGGTTTGAGTATACTAAAATATATCTTTTTAATCCTTTCTCTTATATTAAGTCCACAAAACTATGGTTGCCAAACTGGAAAACTCAATAATCAAAGACTAGCTAGCAACTCATAGCAGTTTAAACCTTTATTCTTTTTTCTTCTTCCTTTTTTTTTTTTTAGTTGTGTTTGTTCTTTTGTTAAATTTCTTGTGTAAAAAAATGAGTCACAATGGGTTTTTTTCCATTTAGGATACTCAGTGAAACATCAGTTTGCAAGCAATAATTTAAATGGGTAGCAATTACTTTATCTAGAATCCCCTCTACTTTTCCAATGAAAGAGAAAAATAATTTACAACGTAAAATATTAAGACATGTATTCAACTTATTTCTTTTCAAATTATCTCTATAAAGACTTATAGAAAAGAACCATCAGTTTAATAGTCTTTTTTAGACTGTTAAATAGGATAATGCCTGTCCTTACAAAAGAAGAGAACAGAAATTAGTTGGAGCTTTCTGAAGGAGTAATTTCTTTTTCAGTCCTAGTTCCCTGAAAACAGGAATGAACAAAATACACCCATAAGGAAGGAGAAATATGCTTTTCATGGTGCTTGCTTCATCTGCAGTTTATCTGTTTCAAAAAACCCAAACAAACAAACAAAAAAAAAAAAGAAAAAAAACCCCAAAAAACCAAAACAACAGCATTTTTAGCTTTTCGAAAATCTGCAAATTTGGATCAGCATAATGATGTGGTTGATTGGGAGTCTGGCTTTTTTGTTGTTCTGTGTTTTGTTTTGTAAATTCCTTTTATCTATCATTATGATCACAGATTCACAGCGATGAACATTTCAACTGTTATAACAGTTGAAATCTGGACTGGGTAAGCCTTATTAAGCACAAGGAAAAATCCCAGCAAGGTGGGAAGGATGAAATAAGAAAGAGAAGGAAGTAGATACAGAAAGAAGAGTGTCAGCAAGAATTAGTGTCTTATATTAACATCATATTCAGGATTTGGCTTTAATTTCTATATAGGAATTAAATTGTAGAAATAGTTGTTTTCCCTTTAAAAAAAAATTAATCTTAACACCAAAAGGGCCTTTTATTTGAGGGTTCCAGCTACCAGAATAAGCACATCCTTCCCCTGTAAGAACGGTTACACATTTAAGCTTCTTCTTTACCTGGCAAAAGCCTTGATTTTGTCAACCCTGCATCACAGATAAATCCTTCATATTTGACAGCTGATGTAAATTTTCTGTGAGTGTCTCCTGTCAGAACCTTTCTATTTTAATGAATGAATACTCACTGATGTAGAGAATCTTGAACACTCACACCCTAATTAAGTGGCTCACATTACCTGTCTGCTACCTGTCCACAAAGCTACGCTATCCGTCTCTTTTTTCTGGTTCAAGAGATACTTAACAGAAATCTGCAATGTGAGAGATCCTGATTCTGCAGACCCATAATGAGATACACATGGGGAATGTAAAATACCTATTTTCAAAAGGACACTGAACTATTAAACTTCGTCGACTATTTCCAAGGTTGGTATCATTCACAACAATGAATATTCCATATCCTAAAAAGCATTTTCTCAGTCATCTTAAGAAAACAAACCTTACAAATCTTTCTTTCTGAACACAGATGAGAGTTTTCATTTAATATTCTGATTTCAGTAAATCATCCCTTTCCACCAAGAAGCCATAGAATGTTTTGTGACTCATTTTAGTGGCATTCAATTTACAGATCTAGTCAACAGATATTTTAAGATCAGTTATGCAATCTCACAGCTGCTGCAGTGTATTCCTGTAAATATGTGATAGAAGTAATGATGTGCATTACTGATTATCTGTCTCCACCACCTTCAGCAAAAACTTCAAAAACGTATTCTTTGTTAATCAAGCTATATTTCTGTAGCTTCAGGAATATACCACTTCAATTTCTAGGAAGGCCTGGTTTTTTTTCTTATCAAGTTATATTTTTGTAACAAGATAAAAAACCTGCAACCTACAATAAGAAAGTCAGATCCTGTTTGTTTCAAATTTTGCAGTTTAAAATAATATTTAGCAACCAGATGAGCTGGATTCTGATAACCTTGAACAACTTAAAATAAAATCAACTTGCATTTGGGAACTAGCCTGTGGGATTCCTTAGGCAGGTCTGAAAAGAGAAAATTATTATGAAAGATTGGAATAATATAGAGTTTCAGGAGGAGAAGAACATGCAGATTATTTTGGGGGGGGATAAAGACCAGTTATAAGTATTAGAGAAAGCAGATGCGAGAGAGTAGAATGAATGGATGGATGACTGATAGGCATGAGTGAACAGAATTTCAGATTATAAAAGAGAACTTCATATGAAAGAAGAATCTCACCTTGCTTTATTCACATGGTGTTAAATGTATCATTCATTGCCATAAACAATATAGAAGAGCAAGTGGTGTAAAGTATCAAATATCCCAAATCACTTTTCTTTTAGAAATATAGGTTAATGATTCAGAGATACTCTCCATAATGTATCTCCAAAGTGGTGGTGCTATGAAGAAGGTCCTGCAAAACTGAAGACATAAGTGGTAATCTCTGGGCTTTTTTTCTTTCTGCATGAATATTGACTTTTGAATGCCATACAAGTTAAAGGTATTTTGGGAAATGTGGTATAGGAAGGATGGTCATTAGAAGTCTTTTGAATATAGGGCTGTAAAAGACTTGTATCTGTGTGGTGCTATAAACTTTGAGTTGAGGGGAGAAGGAGATTAGACTGGGATGAGTTGTAAAGAATTTTGCCGGGGAATGTGAGAGGCTTTTAAGTGATCTGATCAGAATATGCATCCAGAATGACCCTGGTGAATAAAGTGCAAAGGTGATATTTTTCTTCTGGGAAATAATTTTTGTGCTCTTCTCAAGAAAAGGTAGTAGAGCACCTCTCTTGGTACTTCTATCCCAAGCAAAAAGCAAAATTATCTTTAGGAAAGCCAAGTACTTTTGAATTATTTCAAATTAACTTTTGAATGAATATGTCCTAAAGATGCCAAATTAAGAAAATTAAAGCCTGGATTAAGCAGAGAATGTTGAAGGATGCTCACAGATCTGACAGCAATAATAAGGACTGCTATGATCTGAGGGAACAGCTCCTTACCTTGGGGGAGGTAAGCATGGTGCTTCAGGTGGACAGTGGCAGGGTTTAGTGATCTGAAGGAGGGGTGAATTATTTTTATATTAATTACATTAGAGCCTTTTCTTCCTCTTTTAATCCTAGAGGTGGGATGATTGTATGTTCTGACTAAAGAGCCCATCAAAAGATGAGACATTTTTCAGAAGGAAAACTGAAACAAAGTTTACCACATTAAAAAAGTGAAGTCATCTGAAGTTGGAAAACAGTGGGGAATTAATGAACATGTAAAGCAGCAATTCCAGAATGTTTCAGTAAGAACCTGTTGCTCACCCACTGAGAGCTGTAGCACAATTACTTATACTCCCAAAACAGATCGTGAAAAACTTAAGGGCATCTCTGAAATCTGTCTCATTATGTGTTATTTTCAGACATAGGACTGGATTTGCAAATTACATAGAAAATAACAACTATAGTGAAGCCTGAGAGGAACTGCTTTGACTAGGTGCACACAGCACGAGCAAAAGCCAGAGGAGCTGGAAGCCACTGTGCAGCAGGAAAACAATGGCATAGTTGCCATCATGAAAACTTTAGTTGACTTACACAATTGCTGCAATGGATGGCTATAAAGTCTCCAGAAGGGATAGGCACAGAAGGAGGGTTTTGATTGTCTGGATCTGAGTGATGGTGATGATATGGTTGAGTGTTCATGAGTAAGAATGAGGGAGAAGGCCAGCAAGGCAGGTATCATGGTGGCAGTCTGATATAAATGACTTGGCATGAAGACAAAATATTCTAAAAGCAGCTGGGAGAAGACTCTCATTCACTAGCTCTTGTTCTTGTGGGGTACTTCAATTTACCTGATGCCTGCTGGAAATGCAATACAATAGAGAGGGAAAGACTCTAGAAGGTTTTTGCAGTGTGGGGAAGAGACTCTTCTGGCACAGCTGGTGATTGATCCCCACTGAACCCATACTTGTCAAACAGAAAAGGATTTGAGGGTTGGAGGCCAACCTGGGCACAGCATGATAGATCTTGATGTCAGAGAAGTAAGGAGGGGGTATCAGCAGAACTTTTACCTCAATATTCCAGAGGGCAGCCTTTGACCCTTTTAGGAGACAGTCTGACAGGGCCCTTGAGAGACAGTTCTGAAGGGCAAAGGAGTCCAAGAAAGCTGGACATTCTTCAAAAAGGAACACTTAAAAGTGCATCCAGGCCATCCCCATGTACCAAAAGCCAAGCCAATAGGGAAGGCCACTGGCCAAGCTGAACAGAGAACTCCGTAATTCAGGAAAATGGAGAGAACTTATGAACTTTGGAAGAAGCAGTAGGCAGTTGAGGAGGACCATGAGGATATTGTGAGGTTATGCAAGGAGAAAATTAGAAGGACCAGGTATACCCAGGTATAATTTGATCTGGCTGCTGCCTTAAAAGACAATAAAATATGCATTCTATAAATGCATTAGTAACGAAAGGATGGCTAAGGAATAACTCTATCTTTTACTGGATATGAGGGGGGAAAGGATGAGGAAAAGACTACATAGTTTAATGCCATCTTTGATCAGATTTTAGTGGACAGACCAACCATTCTCAGGGTACCCAGTCCCTGAGCTGGAAGAGCGACAGGTAGCAGAGTGAAGTCTTGATAATCCAAGTGGCAATGGTCAGTAGCCTGCTACACCACTGAGGCACACACAACTATATGAAGCAGAATGGGATCTACTCAAGGGAACTGAGGAAGCTGGACGTACTCACTGAGCCACCCTCCATCCTTTTTCAGCAGTCCTGGATGACTGGGGAGGTGCCAGCTGACTGGAGATTAGCAAATGTGACAACTAGTCGGGGGCTGGTCACAAGTGGTGTTTCCCTGGGCTTATTATTGTGTGAGTTCTGTTTAATATCTTTATCAATGATCTGGATGCGGGGATTGAGTGCACACTCAGTCAGTTTGCAGACAGCTCTGTGTTTGGTAGGAGAGTTGATCTGATGGAGGGCAGGAAAGCTCTGCAGAGACATCTGGACAGGCTGGATTGATGGTCCAAGGCCAACTGTATGACACTGAAAAAGGCAAAGTGCTGGGTCCTTCACATGGGTCACAACAACCCCAGACATCTCCACAGGCTGGGGCAGAATGTCTGAAAAGCTGCTAAATAGAAAAAGATCTGGGGGTGCTGGTCAACAGCATCTGAACATGAGCCAGCATGTGGCCAAGGGGCCAAGAAAGACAATGGCATCCTGTCCTGTATCAGAAATAGTGTGGCCAGCAGGTTTTCGGAAAGGGTCCTACTCAGCACTGGAAAGGCCACACCTTGAATCCTGTG